>VDFB02000003.1:723452457-723610600 GCA_007258455.2 Sequoia sempervirens
TTTTTCCATGATGATCCTACACATACCCTCTTCGTTAATTGTTCTGGGATAATGTTAAGATACGATGGAATACTTGATAGTAGAATTTAATAGTAGAATATGAAAGGTAAACATTGGGGGGGGGGGGTTCTTTTATTTCTAAAAAAGAAATGCCTATATGATCCTGGGTGTAGCGACAGTAAGGTGGCAGGCACTTCGCAAACATGGGAGAGGTAAACCCGAGCTTACTATTTCTTTGGTTAGATATTTTCATCTCTGGGGGACAACCGTTTCTTGGGATCAATTGGGGCTTATTCGGGGAAAGGCCTTAAGATACTCTTTTTTGCTTGGTTTTGGGGGTTGGCAAACAGGGAAGAGAAAGCTAGTTAGAATGAAGAATATAGAAACTGACCTAGAACCAATGCAAGTCAGATGAAGCAGAGTCATAAGCTGAGAAGTGTCGACTGCAACTTGTACCATTGAGTACTTTGAAGTCAAAATCATAGTGAGCTGAGTGTATTAGTCGAAGTGACCAGTGTCGCAATATGAAGAAAGAAGCACCTGAGTCACTCACTTATCACACCAATCCAAGTGCAGGAATGTCTCTTTCTTGAGTCTGTGGTAGTATATTATTAAACCTATGTCATTTGTGTGTAAATGTTCTGTCAAACCAATTTGCTACAAGCACGACTAGACAAAATGAAAGAAAAATTATGATAGGTTAAAGAAACCAGTCATGACAAGAAACAATTGCATGTTTCTCATAGATGTAAATCTTTCTTTTTTTTCCTAATGTCTTGCTTATTCGTGTAGCATTTAAGATTAATTTATAGGTATGCTTGAGAGTAGATATATTGTATTCCTCTTTAGAACGACTCTTAATTTGCTTTCATAGACTCCTCTACATTGCACAAGACTAATTACGAGTTCTTGGACTATATGTATATAATGACTCCTTAGTTCCATCAAATGGTAGACTTCAAAACTCAACCCTGGTAATTTGTATCAATAATATAGCAATCTGAGTAGGAGTTTCGCTTCCCTAGAAGAAGAAAAGCTATCTTATTTTGAATGGGTTAAACCCTTTTTGTATCAAATGCTAATTGTAGTTTTCTTGCATGCATGCCATGGTTATTTTTATGAACTCTTAGCTGAATAACTAGATCCTATTAAACTAAAAATTCTTAATTATAAGATATTAAAAGAATGAGCAGCTAGGAGCGATAGGATGCAAGTATGCTCTCATAGTGAAGGATCGAATCCTTGCTACCCATATGCTAAGAAGGTTGTGAATTAAGTTGAGTTCTTGAAAAAAAATAGCTTGTTACACTTGTAAGTATCAAATGATACCCTCATGAGTCAGTATACAGTAGCATAAGAGACAGACATGAAGGTTAAAATTTTATTATATGATTTATTGTCGAGTAGGGTGATAAACTTGACTACATGACCTTGTCGTGTTGCATTTAATTAAAACTTTGGCCAAGGTGATGCTACTACCTATTAGTGTCAGTCAGTTTCTTTGCCCCAGATATGCACCCCAGTCAGAGATCATACTAGTTAGGAGTTTCCTATAATGTATGACTGACTACGGATTGTGTAGGGTCAAACACTTGTCTCAAATGACATTCGAATCTCTTTCCTTTACTTCTCTATGAAAGTCCGGGCCTTTCTAGTAGGAAATGGAACGGGAGACTAGTAAGTCTGTGGTTGGGCAGAAAAGTGCCCTGATGATATTTTTCCTCCCTTTCAGTTTCAGCAGTAAAAGATGGTTAAAGTTCTAGATGGAATAGACAGATTCAAGGAAAACTATAATCTCAAACTCCATGTATCTATGTAATGGTTACTTACTTTAAAAAAAAATCCTTTCAATTAATTTTTTTGTGCATTCCAAAGTAGAATTAGCTTAAAGTTCTTGTTCTTCCTTTACTTTTTCAAAAAAAGTATTGTTGCTCTGTATTAGTTAAAATATGCATTTCAGTTTCATGGATTAGTTAAATTATGCATTTTAGTTTTAAGTTCATAGTTCAATTAAATGTAGCACTTTGAATTAGTTGCTCATTACGCATGGTACTTTTAACTTTAGTTTGAGTTTAAGACTATACTTGAGGCATTCTGAAATTATTTGGTATTGTCTATGTTTGTGTGGTATAGCATCAAAACATTAAATCTATAGGGTAACATATGTTCTACAGTATGTCTGTTTTAGAGAATTGATGCATTATTCTATTCCATAGAAGACTGAAAGCATGAATTGTTCAATTTTAATGTTTGATGACATGGTGAATTAGTATTAATTGGTTGAAAATCTATACACCAAATGTCTTGTGACGACTTTATCATCGAAAAGGTTGCTTGTGATATGTATCTTATCTTCTGTAGAACTGCGTAAGCAATTGTTGCTGTGATTTGGATTGTTATCTGGTCACAATGTTGACAATGAAACACAGTCTATGAAAGGCCACCCTTCTTTTGTGTGTGTATAATCATTTGTCAGCATTTAACTTTTTAATTAGTTTCACAAAAAGGTTCTTTTGCATGGGATATCGATTGATTTGCAATATTTTTCAAGGACTCCGTTGCATACAATTGGTTATTTACACACTGTTCACAACTTTTTGTTAATGCTACGTGCATAAAATGACATTTTTTTAGGATATGGTTGTTTCTCCAACATTTTTTAATGTTCTCTACACCATTTCTTTGGTTGAGAAACATTTTTTCTTTGTTCTATTTCTCCAATGTATTTAGCATTGTTAATTTTTTTTTCGTTTTGTTTCTTGTAAGTATAGAACTTTTGATCATCATATATTTCTACATTCGACAGCTGTCTAAATTTTTGAAATATTTTTAGTTTGTTGATTTCTTGCCGCTACCTCTATTTTCAAACAAGAAATTTATTGTCATTTTTTAAAAACATAAATCTAGTTAGTTTAGTTTGATAAGCAACATGTGCTTAGTTTTAAAGGAATGCTTTGGTTATGTTGAGTGCAGTTTGACGATGGTTCTTTCAATCTCATTACTAGCTACTATCAATATGATTTGCTTTAGACTTAAGTATCTTGTTGAAATTTGTTGCTTCTTGTTTTCTCTTGTCAAAATAGTTTTTAGATGCAATTTTCTATATTCACTTAGGTTCTTTTAAAAGAGAAGTATAGGGATTTCAATACGTATCTTATTATGAAATTAAGATATAACAATATTATTTGAAAAACAATTAGAATCTATTTATCAAAATAAAATAATTAGAGTTTATTTTTCAAACATCATGCTAAATGTTCAACTTTAATTTGAACAAATATATGACACAACTTTTTACCAAATTTATCAAAACTTAATGATTTGAAGCCACAAAAAATGCACTCCAAATTAGGCACACATCCAATTCATGTGAAGCAGAACATAATAGGCATTAGAACGCCATGGGACTTAAACTAAAGCTTCTTTCCAAGCTTCACACAAAAATTCATTAATTGCATATAAAGTGGGTGATTGCCCTTTTGACATGGTTCATGTACTACTACTAGCCAATTTGTATTTGACGAGATTTTCACAAGTTAGCCTAATAGAACACTTTCTTTCCTATTTTGACAATTGTTGTAGTGCATCTTGGCATTCATGGACATATGAATTGCATCCAACAATTTTCTATAATCTACATCAAATAACTTACAAAAGCACATACTTTCAAAGAATGAAGATTTTTACAGGAAAGTTGTCAAGATTGTTGGACATACCCATATATTCGGTCTTTGAAACATTAAAAGTATACTTGCAATTCAACAAGGACTCGGTTAATCTAGGCATTTCATTTCTCTAAAAACAAAACTCTTAGTTTCACTATGCTCAAACATTGAAAGCAAGATAATAGGATAAGAATAAGGAACCACATGATAAGTATAGCCACTTACTATTGAAAGATTAGTTTCCATCCTAAAATATTCTTCAGTCTATGATGGTATTTACAAGATCCATGAATAATTAAGTCAAAATAAAGATTCATCAATTAATTTTTTCCTAGAAATACATAAATTAGAAACATATACTGAATGATTATATGTGTAATATATCAAGAAAAGATTTAATATGTAACTACATGCATTGTTATGATATCTCTTACTATCACCACTAAATTTATTGATAAATGGATCTTTAATAATATGAGAACTATAAAATATAGGATTTAAAACATCATGAGATATAGAAGAACTTTCCACATGTATATCGTGCTAGCATATGTTAGTTGAGAAGCATGATCATAATTTTTAATATCATGTGGTTAAGAAAACCAAGAAAATCATCAATAAAAAAGAATCATAGAGGTCTTTAGAAGGCTTGTCAATAGTATGACCAATAACAAGCACATTACTGAGATCGTCAAGGAAAGCTGAAGGAACAAAGTCATGGATAAAAGAGTTTGTGGATGTAAGAAAGAACAATAATGAGATATAAAAGGAATATGCTTGCTAAGTATCACATCATGTGATGTGATATTTCATGATGTACCATAAAAAAGTAGTGTTAGGTTTGATTATCATTTTCCACACATGATGTATAATCATTATGAATCTTCTAGAAGAATGAATAAAAGCCCTCTAAAATGGATGAAAAGGTGATAGTAAGTTCTCTAAAAGATGAAAGAGATAATATGAACTAATGTATGCATAAAGCAAGGAACATTATCTATCTATGGTAGAAGGAGATAATGCCCTCAAGGATCCATGGATAAGATGTAAGAAACTACGAAAAAACATCAGAATCCTTCATATATAAATGAACAGAGGGAAAAAAAAATTATGTGTAATCCATAACAAAAAAATCTAATAATAAAACACAATCAATAGAAGGATGGGTAAATAGGAATCAACAATGAACCCAATATAAATTTGGCATGAAATGAAAGATGACAGCAATCAACAATTTCAGATCTAAAATACTACTAAAACACTCATTACAATACAAAATAAATTTTAAAATCATTTAACAAATAAGGAAAAACAAAAGGTTAAAATGTGTAACTTTAACCTTACAATAATAAGCATGTTTCCAATCTCATAACCTCATAACCAGATGTCCAGCAATAAAGAAATTCTTGGTGAGAAAAATATGTTCAAATACCGACCACCGTTCTCGAACAGCTCTGTGTAACTATTACCTAGCATAACTTTAAAAATCACTACAGTCGCTAGAGAAATATGTATACAATACCCGTACATATTTTAGGGAACAATTAGGGCTCCTCAGCTGCAGATGCCATCTCGTCGACTCGCAGGTTTGTTTCCACCTGCTTCTTCTTTGCTACATCCTCCTCTTTCATCTAGACCTTTAGGAATAAGAGCGTTACTGGCGACTCCTAGAGCAGGAAGAAGGGCGCTCCCAACAAGTTTACCCGCCTTACCAATCTTTTTCAGAGCATATTTGGTTGGGCTTGGCTTGTAAACTTGCGCAATGCCATGTTTGACCAGGCTAAGACGATCCACTATAACACAGTTCATGTCTAACTTGACTATAGAAGGAACCATCCTACACCGATATTTCCACTTTGTATTCTCCCTCTCACACCGCGTGCATCTGTATTTTCCCTCATCCTCAATAACAAGCTCCAGCCCATGTCGTGGATGACCACTGTGGGTGAACACCGAGGGAAGATCCAGGCACAGCGGATGAAGTCTCAAACCCATGTTATTCTGGAACACAAAGCCTCGAAGTAAAACTCCACAGGCGTCACAGTCGTGCCGCAAATGAGTTTTGCGGCGAAATTTAAAAGGATTCTGGTGAAAAAAGGGATGTGTGTGTTCGTCAGGCAAAGTAGCACACGGCAAGTGTAACACGAAATCGGGGCACGTTCGGCATTTAAATCCGATATTGGCTCCACGTCCTTTGCATCCACTACATTTGTAAGCATGAAGTTTATCGATAAAATGGAGCCTATGCTCATGGCGGCTAACGTTCGAAACCTCTTTTACACCTGCCATGGCGGACAAGCTATGACAAAGCTACTGACGCAGCCTTTCTCCTAGATTTTGAAGGACGATGGAATGGTAGGTATTGACACCGCTTTCTCCTCGATTTTGCAAGAGTAATAGCCACGAACTTGCTAAGACAATGGAATCGTACGAGAAGTGATTAATTTGGACGGTCATATTTGTTTCATGGCAGCTTCTTTTCTCATCCCATAACTCACAGTTGAGTGGTAATCCAAGCTTCCGCTATTTACGTGTGGGGCCGGCTAAACGTGTGAGACTTTTCTACTGCATGTGTATTAAAATTCCGTTAACTTGTATGACCTAACGTATCGTCCAAGAAGTGATTTATTTGGACCATGACATTCCCTGTTTCGGTCGTCGTCTATGCAGCCATGAGAGTGTACTTTTGACTTATTTGATGGTTGTATTCTGATTTTCAATAAATTAATAAATACAGTCAAATGTGCAGTCTGCAACTTATTCTGATTTTCAATAAATTAATAAATACTATCAAATGTACAGATGGCTTGTTTCTTAGGAACATTATATATGTCCTCTACTTTTTTGAGACAGTACTACAAGTTGCCTATTCCCACCCTTTTATCTTATATTCCAATCCTATTTTTATCAACTATTCATAATCTAAAAACTACCATAATTTTTTTAATTCAGTTACAAGATTGTTATTGTAATTTTGAAAATTGTTTACACATGCTCATTTCCCTTCTCATTTGGATTCACTTTGATTAGGTTATACTGATCTTTATAGAATCATAAGCATATTCACTTTCATTATACTAATCTTTATGGAATTGGAAGCATTTAGATAATGTATTTCCAATTAAAAGTGAACATGTGATCTAAGTCCTATCTATTCTTATCTACAATTTTTCTATAGGATCAATTTTTATTTTCATTTTTTGTTTTTCTTATTTTAGATCAAATCTATAATCACAAAAGTGATCTTATCACTTCTACACTCATCAAACTAGCCCATTTTCTTTAAAAATTCAAATCTTAATTTGAGGCTAACTTGACCTATTATTATAATTGTTTTGTGTTAAGTGAAGGTAGCGATTTGTTCGTTACTCTTGGTCTTGTATTTCAAAGTGTAGACTTAGGTCATTTTAGACATCACTAGATCATTTGATCATCTCCTAGAGGCATTTCTAGAGCTAATATTACTACTTGCACACATTATCATCAACATTTATCAAAGCATTTGCATTGCTCAAGCATATAGTGTTGCAAGGTGTGCGCCCTTGGTCTCCTTGTGTTGTGTAGTGCAACACTCAAGTTCATGACATGGCTTAACTACCTCCCATGGATTCTTTAACTTTGACAGTTGTATCGGACATTAACAAGTTGATCTTTTGGTGCAATGACAACCATCTTTGTAACAATTGGTATTAGAGTCTAGGTCACAGGTTCGAACGCCTCGCTTGCGCTGGGGGAGATTGTTGCAAGGTGTGCACCCTTGGTCTCCTTGTGTCATGCAGCGTAGCACTCAGGTTCGTGACATGGCTTAACCACCTCTCGTGGATTCATTAACTCTAATGGTTTATCGGGCATTAACAAGTCAATCTTTTGGTGCAACAACAACCATTTTTGCAACACCTAGGGCATCATACATGTTTAAGAATGGTTTCCTTGATCTTTTATCTAGTCATTAAATGACTATCATTACATGGTTGGATAGAAAGGAAGCAAACATCCCTACCTTATGTATACCAATGAGCATAAGAAGTCATTTTTATATCAGAGAAAATTGAGAACATCAAGGACAATTAAAATTGACATTTCCATATAATTAGTATAGGTAAAATCCTAACCACATATTAAATCCATGTGTCAAGATTACCAATTAAAATTAACTTAGGGCTCTACTAGGGTTTGTGTTTTAATATGTATTTTACATATTCACATTATGTTTGGGCCCTATTAAATAAAATGGACTTATTTGTGCCCTAATGTGGCATTGTAAAGTGTATTTATTTACATTTTCACACTCATTTAGGGATTTATTAATTAATTGAGGTTAATTTTTCTTAATTGGACCCTTTAATTCAAATCCAAGCCCAATTAATTACAATTTTCGAAGAGGAAAACCAAACATTAATAAAAGCCATAAAATAACACTTATCATTGGAGAATGTGTGTCCTAGGTAAGTGACCTAGGACCCATTCGCCCAAGAGAAAATGGGTCCTCACTTAGGCCTAGGAACTAAATTTTTATTATGTTTTTGGTCGTATTTTAATGATTTCAAATCTATATTCACATGTCAGCTTGTGTTATTTGAATTTTGGGAATTAATGTTAACATACCTATAAATAATAATTCATTTCACTATGTTTCACCTAGCAATTTGATCCTAAGACTTTCAAGCAATCTAAAAATTTTCAAGTGTTTAATTGCAAGAGCAAAAGTGAGATTTCAAGAGCATTTCAAGGCATTCAAGGGTAGATTTAGTGAAGATTTATTGTAGAAATTAACATCCTATTATCATGTCAAATTCTTCTTGCATCATGCATGTTATTTGAGTTAATATGTTGATGTAGTGTTCAAGATCAATTTAAGCATTCAAAGGCATTGTTTCAAATCAAGTTTCAAGATCAAGATACACATCCATTGAAGCTATCTCATGCAAGTTGCAGATCTACATTTCAAGGTTCATTCAAAGGTTTGGTGATTTGTGATATTGCTTTGTTCACTCATCATTCCTTCATGTTTCATTCTTCCATTGCAAGGTTTAATTACCAAAATATGGTTCGACCAAGGAAAACCCCCATTCATGAACAATGATTTACACTTTTCCCTCTGAATTTGTGTTTTCAGGTTTTAGGTGGAAGATCTCTTGAAGAGAAAAATTGCAAAGTTGTCAAAGTCGCATTTGTTGTCATCATTGTTGCAAATTCATAGAAAATCACCTACATGATTTATTTTCGGCTATCCGATTGTGAAAATTGGAGATCTCAGAGTGCAAACACAAGAGAAGAGAACCTAGAAACCATTTTTATAGAGCCCTAGCTAGGACCCATTCGCCATAGGGCGAATGAGTCCCTAGTTAGCTTTTAAGAAGCACTTTTGGTGACTGCTACACATCACTTTCGCTTTCTCAAATCTATAATTTAATTTTTTGTTCCATTAGAATTGATCTTAATCTATTAGATGCACTTTATAGATTGCATTTCGGAGTTAGTTTGCTATTTTTAATCTTTCTCCCCAAAGTGTTGTTTAGATTTTAGGATCGTTGTCCTTGCAAAAAAAAGAAATCAGTAGATTCACACTTTGACTTGATTCACCTCAAGGTTGAACTAGTCATTTCGTTGTGTGGATCTCATTTTCTAGTGAAATTGAGGAAGAATAGGTCTAGCATACCCCTATTTTGATACCCACCTATTTTTCATCATTTCATTTTGGTGTACCCGAGTTAGATCATTGTATTTTCCTAATTTTGGATTCCATTTTCACCCTAGATTTAGATCTTGCATTCATTTGCAATGAATTGAATCTAATTTAGGGTGTCTAGCTTGCATCAACTTTGCATTTCATTTAGGAGGTTTGGGATTGCATCTTTGCTTTCTTTAAATATGAAAAATACAAAAAAAATTAATCATTTTGCATATCATTTACATAGCATTGCATCATTAAAAAATTGAAACAAAATTGCACATCAAATTAGGTCTCCTAGTTTGTCATTTTGTCATATTTTTCACTTGCATTCAACATTAATTTCATAGAAAATTCAAACTATAACTTGTTGTTTATGATCAAAATCTGGAAACCATTAGAATCATCTCATAAATCTGTAAAAACATTTTTAAAAACCCTCATCTAGAACCCATTCACCCCTGGGCGAATGAGTCCCTGATTAGGGTCATTTCCTAATTTTTAGAGCATTAAAGTGTCTATTTCTGCATTCTATTTTTCTATTTTTAGTTTTTTTTTTCAGTTTACAAAATTTGTGCTAAGTGAAATTGATCATATTTAGCTTGATTTTATAAAGTTAGTGCATTGTGTGATTTCAAAATTACATTTACAAGACATTATTTTTAGGTTTTTGCATAGAATAATCAGAAAATTACCTTTTTTAGAATTTGAAAATTACATTTACATATTTTCATTGCACCTTCTTTCTACTTTGGGTTTGTATCGAGTTTTTGAAACTTGTATGATCTTTACAACCTGGTGTCCTATTAGCATTATTATTATGAGATGTAGTTGGAGACTCATGTCATCCCGTTATACACCATTCACCATGGATCTTGGATTCTCTAACTCTTTCACTTATAGTGTTGATAATCAACCCTCTATGGATCATAGCCTTCATACCTCATTTCCAATGACTTCCCTACCTACAAAAAATGTGCATGATGTTACTAATATCCCACAAGAAAACATAAGAAAGATGAATGAAGAATTAAAAATATTGGAGGACTTTGTGAGAAATGAACTTATTGTTGCTAATGTCATTCCTCTCATAGCGATCATACAAACAATGCTTAAGCATGAACAAGGAATAGATTGTATATGTGCCTTTTCCCATATCATTAATAACAACTTGCCTCCCCCTCAACTAGCTTCCAATACATCTCCCATGCATAAGAAAAGAGAAAACATAAAATTTGATCACTTTACTACTCCTAACACATCCTTTTCTGAAAAAGGAAAGGACTTCCAGTTAGAGGAGGAAAGTGATGACCAAACTATTATCAAACCAATGAAGAAGAAGTTGAAACTACATGCACAACAAAAAATTTAGCTGCAAAATTCGTATGACATTCCTACAACTTCCTATGACCAATTACAAATGTCCAAAACTAAAAATATCTTTTACACTCTTTTACATTGGGGATTGATCACCTTGCCAACTAAATGAGAAAATCTAACCAAAAATAAAAGATATCAAAATGAACCATATTGTGCATATCATAGTGTAGTGTCAAAAAATGTCGTTGTTTACATTTTCACAGTTAATTTGGAAGTGATTAACATTAAAATGGACATAATAATGCCTTGATCTAATGTTGTAATGTGTTTTCCACATTCACATTGGATTTAGGGCCCTTTTAAGCTAAATTGACCTAACTTTTCCTTAATTTAATGTTGTAAAGTGTACCTTCACATTAAGTTTTGGGCCCTTGTAAACTAAATAAACTTGATGGTGCCTTATTTATGGTGTTGTAAAGTGTATCCTAACACTTTTACACTAATCTAGGGTTTTATTTAATAATTGGGCTTCTTTATGCCTTATTTGGCCTTATTTTGCATCCACAAGACTTAATTAATGCATCTTTCTGAGGATAATCCTGACATAAACCAACAACCAATCATAATTTGGGTGTTTTTAGGTTGTGTGGCCCAAATTTAGTGATATGGGACTCATACACCACATTGGGCGTATGAGTCCCACCTAGGTTTTTTGGCCCCGATCTTGATTTTACATCATTCTAAACATTTTTGAAAAATGTGCCCCATATTTAAGCCTAATGGGACTCATACACCAATTGTGGCATATGAGTCCCATGTGGCCCAAAACCAAATTTAATTCAAATTCTTGGTGGGATTTTTTCCTCTTAGATCTGATGTTAGCTTGTAGTGTTGTAATTTCAGGAAGTTTGGCATAAATAAGTATAAATACAAGGTTATTTCACTCATTTTCACCTAATACTTTCAAGAGATAATCCTTATAGAAAACTTGAGTGTACAAGAGCCTTCAAGAGTTTACAAGACTTCACAAGATTATTCAAGAGAATCTTTAAGGCATTCAAGGGCATAATTCTTCATCAATTATTGCAGCAATTCAAGATCCATCATCATGTCGAGGTTATCAAGCATCAGGCATGTTTTTGAGCTAGTGTTATGATGTTGAATTCAAGATCAAAGGTTGATAATTGATATCCACTTATTTCAAGATCTAGATCTACATCCTTCATGGCCATTTCATGTTAGATTGTTAATTTACAAGACATCATTCAAGGTATAATTATTCATTTTCATGTTTCATGTTTCATGTTTTATTTACTTAGATCATTATCTCATCATTTGGTTTAATCACCTAAAAGGGGTTTGACTAAGGCAAACCCCTATTCTCTAATGTAATTGTGGACAAAGATTTTGGCACCACATTGCTCTCTAACACTTCTAGGGTTTTTCACCTAAAAGGAGAGAGGTGTTCCACAAGTTTCCATGTCCCGACTCAAGACTAATGAAAATATGAATGAAATATGTCTATATGAGATGTATTAAATGAAAATATTTGATAAAAGAGATTGAATTCTAATGCAAAACTAAGGAAATGTAGATTGTTTGAAAACACAGTGTAGTATGCAAAAACACCTAGAAAGATGATTAGAATTGTAAACAAAATAGAACAAGGGAATAAAACAAAAAGCATGCACCTGGAAATGTGTTGAAGACTGGAAATGTTGTTGATCCTAAAAATTTGGCCTAGTAGGACTCATTTTCCATTCTGGGTGACTTAGTCCCAAATTTGGAAAACTGTTTCGAAGCTTGTTCAGCCAAATGGGTATCCAAATCTACAGAAATATTTGAAAAACATGTACAGTGGGACTAAGTCACCATTGATGGCAACTTATTCCACTTTGGTTTTTCTAAAAATCTGAAAGTAGAAACGGAAGCTCATGGTCTACACTTTCTACTCCTCTAGGTATTCAGATCTGAAACTCTAATTTTTGACACTCTAAGTGAATTTTTATGGATATTTTGACCTAGACAAAAAGGAGATGTATTCAACAAGTTTACAACCTACTCTTTAATGATCTCCAAGTCTTCAATGTACCTAAATCTGTAAACACACAAGGAGAGAAATAGAAAATATTGATTGTTAGGGCATGGGGGTTTGCCTTGGTCAAACCCCTTTTTAGGTAATTAAAGAAAAATGGAAAAATAATATAATGAAGCATGAAATAATGGAATTAAAAAACTTTCCATGATGATAAATCTTGAATTTATGCAACAATGGATGAAGAATCTTCTCTTGAATGTCTGAAAAATGATCCTGAATGCTCTCTAGATGACCTAACCCTAGCTTGCTTGACTTGAAAGAGATAATGAATGATGAATGATTAGGTCCATGAAATAGGGTTTAAAAGCTTGTATTTATAGAAATCCACCAAATTTTCCTGTTAATTTGATCCCCATGGCTGACACTTAAAATCCAATTTTTCTTGCTTAAACCTTAGAAATAGCCCAAATGGGACTAAGTCACCAAGCTGGGCGACTTAGTCCCACTTGGATGGGACTGATTCGCCCAAATGGGAAACTTAGTCCCACAAGGGCTCTTTTTCCAGCTAGATTGTCAAGGAATGAAGAATTTTAGTTCTTATGTTGATTTTATCAGGTCTTTGATCAAAATAAGCCTTAGGATGCACAACATGGTGTCATAAGGCCTATTAATGATGATGTAAAGGATAATTAGGGCTAAGGACATAAAGTTCAATGTGAAAGTATGATTAAATACACTTACAACATTAAAATGAGGTCCACATAGCCTAGAAAGGCACAACATCCAATGTGAATGTGTAAAACACATTACAACACTAGATTAGAATTAGGTTTAATTTACAAGTCTTCTAGAATGATGTGAAAATATAATTAAATACATTTTACAATATTGAATTAGGGGAAAAATAGGTCCATTAGACTTAGATGCTTAATAAAGGTCTAGAAAAGTGTGAAAGTCATTCACAACACTTTACAACACCTCTGCAAGACATGAATAAATGCATTTTATTTAGTTTACAAGGTTCCAAGACCTAATGTTGATGTGTAAAACCCTCACAACACTAGATCATGTCATCATTAGGTCTAATTTATCATTAATTATTCCCATATCAAGTAGGGAAAAAGGGATACTTTTTCAGTGTCCACATTTAGCCTGCACTTTAGTGAGAGGATGAACTTGCTTCAATAATCACACTAAAGTAGACATTCAAGAGGAATCCAATCATACTAAGGCAGATTAAAAAGGATGAAAAAGATCAAAGGAGGTTACGCAAGCCCCCAGGATCCAAGATCCTAAGTCAAATTGACATAAGCACAAGAGAACACACACAGGGTGAATGATTTTACAACAAAACAAGATACAAAATCATGCAATGGCAAGAACTTGAGGGAAGAGAAGGAGAAAAAATGAAAAGGTGGATCAAGCTTCAACTGTTTATCCAACACATTGTGGATCAAATCTAGGTTGTTTGTCCAAAAAAATGCATACTCACTCTGAGGCGACGGAACTCTTCGTTGTCTATCGAGTGAGATGTCTTAAAAGGTGAGACACATATGGCTGATATGTGCTCACACGCATGCGTGAGTGGCTATGGGGAAATTCATGCCTCAAAATGGGCTTCTCGCTCAACCATACCAAAGTTATACCTCCTGATAACTTTAATAAGGTGCCACAATGAAAAAAAAATTGTAAATTCTTTTGAATGTCATGTAAAGATTTTGTTGAAGGGGATTTTGCTTTGTTTGTGCATAGTCTCATCTTAGGGAACATTGTGCTTAATGTTTCCAAGAGAGGAAAAGTGAAAATAGTCTCATCTTGTTTCCAAGAGAGGACAAGTGCAAGGTCTCATCCTGGGCAACATTGTACCTAATGTTTCCAATAGAGGAAATCACAATATGAAATGTGAGTGTTGATTTATGCCCCCACTTTAAAGTGGTTGCTAACACCATTATTGTGAGAAAGTTCTTTAAAGTAGAAGAATAAGACATGAGAGCTTATGCAGAAATCTCTATGCCAAGTCATATGTTTCCAATAAGATGGAAAAGGGTAGTACATGTCACTTGCAAGCCAACTTAAGGAATGTAGTCCACATGCCAAGCTTGTTCTTATATGTTAATGAAAGGTTAATAGCTAGCCAAAAGAGGAAACAACAAGTGACATATGAGGACAAGGCTACCTAACCCCTTGCCCCCACTTATTGCAGGGCAAGGGTGAGCCAAAATGAGTGATAAGATGAATGCTAGAGTGAAAATCAGTATTGATTAGAGGAATGAGGTTCCCCCACATAAGGAAGAGCACCAAAGTCCTTAAGATGTTGGATTTTACTACTCAAAGCCTTACATTCATTAGTAGAATAACCATGAACTCTATGATAGGTGCAACATGAAGTCTTGTAATAGAATTTCTTTTGAGTTCTTAGAGGGAGGGATATCAAGTGATCTTGGAGGAGTCTCAACAAGATACCCTCTTGATCAATAGTAGAAGGTTTTCCTATATTATGCGACAAAGATATCTCTTGCTTAGATGTACAAGATGTCATATCTACACAAGACTCTTTAGATTGCGAGATATTGTTATCTCCCTTACAAGAGGGTGTAAAATCTATTGAACTCAAATAATTAGTGGTTTGCAAGATAACATTTACGTTAAGCGATGATGTCTTTGTTTGTTTCATTGTTTGCAAAGGATAAAGATCACTAGTGTCTATCAGTTTAGGATGTACTATTGTTAAGGTTGGCTTAGAAGAATGTTTTGTGAGAGTGTTGATGTTGAGTGAAGGCTTGTTTATTTCTCTCAAAGGATAATAGCCAAGACCATGAGTTGTTTCTTGTATGCTAGGCTCTATAGGGTTGTGGATACCTTGTTTGTTAGCACCACATCATTTTCCACTATATCCAAGTTGTTTCCCAAACTCATAACCTTTTCCATAAATCTTTTTCATTGCTTTTGGATTGGGTGGTTGTTCATTGTGGAGTTTTTCAAAGTTTGTTGTGTAATCTATTGTCTTTTGTTCTGAAGTGGTTGACGTGGTTGTTTTCAAAGGGTCTTTCAAGTTGTGTGTTGACATGATTGCTTTTTCATTTCCCTTTGCAGAGTCTTTTGTTGTGATCTTGTATTCTCCCATGAATTTTGATATGAAATCTAAGGAATCCCAATTATTGTCTAATAGCTTTGTGACTTGTTCAATATGTTTTTCTTTTTCTTTTTGTTGCATGGGTTCCATTTGTGTAATTAGTGTTAATGTATTCAAGGGATTGTCTTTGTTTTTCTCAAGAACTTGTAAGACACTAGAAGGCTCAAGATTAGCATCAAGTGTGTATACTTTGTTGTTGTATATGTATTTCATTTTATGATGAAACATAGAAGACACCCCATTCATTGCATGAATCCACAACCTGCCTAGAAGGAGATTATATGAAAGATCATGAGGCATAACATGGATCAAAGTTTCCAATGTGGCCTTCCCAACTGTAATAGGCAAAGTGATCACACCAAGCAATTTTTTTTCTACATTGCCAAATCCTTTAAGAGATAAAGAATCAGGTTGAATGTTGTATCTATCCACACGAAGCCTATCTAAAAGCTTTACACTACACACATTAAGGGTTGAGCCATTGTCAAAAAGAGTTTTCTTTATCCCTATTTTTTTGTATGGAGATAGTATCATGAAAGCATCATTTCTTTTTTTGCACTTCCAAAGGAGGGAGCTCACTTTGGTGGAAAACAATGTCAACATTCAATCCTTGAATTATGGTTGCTATGTCATTTTGTTGTGTATTAGAAGGGAAAGGAAATTGTTGTAAAGCATTTTGAATCATGTTGTGGTAGTGAGGGGATGCTCGGATAAGATCCCATAAGGATATCTTAGCAGGAGTGTTCTTATGTTGTTCAAAAATATTTTACTCCTTTCCACTTTGTGGAGTTAAATGAGGAGGACCTGGTAAGATGGGATTAGGAAAAGGTAAGGTTTTTGAGGTTGATTGTTGTGGGTGTGGATTGTTTCTAGTGTTATATGTATGAGAAATGGTATTATGACTTGGCTGTTGTGATACATTATTCCTAGGTGGGTAGAGGATAAGTTCAAGTTTATTTTGTGAAGGTGCGCAAAGGATTAGAGGATTTTTAGGATGTCCCATGGGATATGTAGGAGTTCCATTAATCGAAGGGGATCTAATGAACACGTGCACGTTCATAACCTTAGTGATCCTGGTTTGATGTATTTCTAATAAAGGGCAATCTAGAATCACCTATGTATTAGTACCTAAGGAAGTCACCTTACTATGATTTTCTTTTTCTTGCACCATGATATTCTTCCTAGGAGGATAGTTTTGAGGAGAACTACAAACCAAATGTTCTTAACATTATAGGATTGGTTCTTCCACAATGACTTCATCACAAGCAAGGGAATGAGCAATGGTTGCATGACCTTGCTCAATAAGGGTCTCCTTAGGGGAAGAAGGACAACTAGGATTCTCATGACTCTCATTGGTTATATTTTCTAACATCAAAGCCTCTTCCTTACAACTAAAGGAGATACTAGGAGAAGAACAAGTATGATTATCATGATCATGTACGATTGCATTCCTATGTTCCCTAATTTCTTCCAAAGTAGTATAGGTAGGGGAAGGATCATGATGAGGGTTCTTATAGACCAACATATCCTCATCATTCATAATCTCATCTTACTCGAAATCACTCTCACAAGCCAAAGGAGAATGTAAATTAGGTAAGGTGATGTTTAGGAATGTGTTTATGATTTCATTCTCTTGTGCTAAAATATCTTCCCAAAGAGGATGAGAAGGACAAATAAGATCCTCATGATTCTCAATGATTGTATCTTCTTTTTCCAAGATACCTTCGTCATTAAAAGAAGAGGTATCATGAGAAGAACAAATATGATTATTATGGTCATCTATGTTTGTATGCTCTTCTATCAAATCATCCACACAAATAGGAGAGATAGGTGGGGGTGTAAAGTGAAGGAAAGTATTATCATTTTAACTGTCTTGTGCTAAGAGACTATCATAACTTAGAGGGAATGCATTGAATGAATGACTAGCATGCTTATTAATTAACTTTTTTATTGTAAACTTGGAAAGGAGATATACTAACATTTTTAAATAACAATCTATGCAAAATCAAAATGAAATGTAAATTCCTAAAATACGATGCAATTTTTAGATGATAATTGACTCATTATGCTATGTAACAATGTGAGAATACAAATTTGAATTTAAGCAATGCATGAAATGAGCCAAATTAAGCTATATTTAATGAAATACATGTTACAAAAACTCAACCAACTGATACAACTAGGTAATGGCAGCAAATAGAAGATTAAAAATAGGGTTTTCAGTGTTGTGAAAGGTAGTTTTAGGGGCATAAAGGAACTAAATCGCCCAAGGTGGCGAATGAGTCCCAGTGGGGATTTTTTTCAGATTTTATTGATTGATTTTTATGTTTTCTATGCTATTTGAGGTAGACCTAAGATGCAAATGCAAATTTTCAACAATTTTTAATGATTTGAGATGCAAAAATGCAACCTATATGGACTTTCACTAATGTCAAATTCTAAAACACTAGCATGCAACTTAACTAATGCAAACCCTAATGCAAATTCAATGCAAGCTAGATCTAGGGTGAGGATGGACTCTGAATTAGAAAAGAAGGTATTTGAAATTTGAGTTCACCAAAATGTGGAAAAATATTTTGGCACCACAAGGCTCTCTAACACTTCTAAGGTTTTTCACCTAAAAGGAGAAAGGTGTGCCAAAAGTTTCCATGTCCCCACTCAAGACTAATGAAAATATGATTGAAATATGTCTAAATGAAATGTCTTAAATGAAAATATTTCATAAAATATATTGAATGCTAATGCAAAACTAAGGAAATGTAATTTTTTTCAAAACATAGTGTAGTATACAAAAACACCTAGAAAGATGAATAGAAATGCAAATAAAACATGACAGGGAAGTAAAAAAAAAAGAATGCACTTGGAAATGTGTTGAATACTAGAGTGAAGACTGTAAATTCTACTAATCCTAAAAAAAATTCCTACTAGGACTCATTCGTAATTCTGGGCGACTTAGTCACAGATTTGGAAAATAGTTCTAGAGCCCGTTTTAGCCAAATGGGTATCCAAATCTACAGAAAAATTTGAAAAAAATCTACAATGGGACTAAGTCACCTTTGATGGTGACTTAGGCCACTTTGTATTTTCTAAAAAATCCAAAAGTAGAAACGAAAGCTCTCAGTCTACACTTTCTACTCCTCCAAGTATCTGAATCTGAAACTCTGATTTTCAACACTATAAATGAAATTTTGTGGATATTTTGACCTAGCCATCAAGGATATGTCTTCAACAACTTTACAACCTATTCTTCAATGATCTCCAAGTCTTCAATGTACCTAAATCTGCAAACACACAAGGAGAGAAAGAGAAAATATTGATTGTTAGGGCATGAGGGTTTTCCTTGGTCAAAACCTTTCTAGTTAATTAAACCAAAATGGAGAAATAATATAATGAAGAATGAAATAATGGAATTAGAAACTTGACATGATGATATATCTTGAATTTCTATAGCAATGGATGAAGAAGCTTCCCTTGAATGTCTGAAAAATGATCTTGAATGCTCTTTGGATGACCTAACGCTAGCTTTCTTGACTTGAAAGAGATAATGAATGAATGATTAGGTCCCTGAATTAGGGTTTAAAAGCTTATATTTATAGGAAATCCACCTAATTTTCTCATTAATTTGATCCCCAAGGTCGACACTTAAAATCCATTTTTTCCTGCTTAAACCTTAGAAATAGCCCAAATAGGACTAAGACACGAAACTATGTGACTTAGTCCCACCTATATGGGACTAATTCACCTAGATGGGAAACTTAATCCCACAAGGGCTCTTTTGCCACCTAGATTGTTAGGGAATGAAGAATTTTAGCTCTTATGTTGATTTTATTAGGTAATTGATCAAAATAAGCCTTGAGATGCACAACATGGGGTCATAGGGGCATATTAATGATGATGTAAAGGCTAATTAGGGCTAAGGACACAAATTTCAATGTGAAAATGTGATAGAATACACTTTACAACATTAAAATGAGGTCCACAGCCTAGAAATGCACAACATCCAATGTGAATGTGTAAAACATATTACAACACTAGATTAGAATTAGGTTTAATTTACAAGTCTTCTAGACTGATGTGAAAATACAATTAAATACATTTTACAACATTAAATTAGGGAAAAAATAGGTTCATTAGACTTAGATGCTTAATAAAGGTCTATAAAAGTGTGAATGTCATTCACAACACTTTACAACACCTCTACAAGACATCAATAAATGCTTTTATTTAGTTTGCAAGGGTCCAGACCTAATGTGGATGTGTAAAACACCTCACAACACTAGATCAAGGAGTCATTAGGTCCAATTTATCATCAATTATTCACATATCAATCAAGGAAAAAGGGATACTTTTTCAGTGTCCACAGTGATCAACAAGTTTCTCTCTCTCTACATGTGTGATTGTAGATCTAGGTGTCTTAGAACTTGAAGCATCTTTGAAGACTAAGTTACAGGATTAAAGAAAATTGTCCTAGTTATTACCTTGTTGATAAGATCAGGAAAAGTCCCCTACAGGTTGCAAATCAAAGTTTTAGACCCAAAAATAAAGTGTAACAGAAAGAGAAAAGTTAGGAGAGTAGATTCAAGTCTTAACCCTCTAAAAAATCATACTGGGACTGATACGCCACCTTGGGGATATGAGTCCCAGTACTATCATTTTATGGATTTCAAGAGATTCAGATTAAGCACTATCAGATTCTAGTTTTGGCATCAAAAACTTAGTATGGGACTAAATCGCCTAGACTAGATTATGAGTCCTAGTGAGCATCAAACAACAAGTTTTTATAGTTTTGAAGCTTTTTTTGACCTCGTCACTCTTCTAGGTGCACCTCTATTCATTTCTAGTTTGATATCTTAGTTTTCTGTTTCATTTCCCAAGTCATTTGATTAGGGTTTTGCATGGTACTTTGCATATCATTCACATTTCTTTTCTTTCCAAGCCCTAGCTTGGTGGCGAACCCCTCTTTAGTCTCTAATCACACCTTAGGATACCTTATTGCAAGATCTCTTTCCCCCTTTATATCTTTGGATTGAAATCTCTAAGGTTTCCTTGAGTGTAACAAGTGTGAAATAGGAACCCTACCTTTGTGCACCATTCCTCAAACGTGGGGCATTCTATTTTTGTTGCTACATTTTGGTGAACCCAATGTGAACACTATTGTGCCTATAGCACACATGCCTCGTTCAGAGTGAGGACCCTCACTTTTTTCCTTTGTAGAGTCACTTTTGTCACCACCTCATTTCGTGTGCCCCCTATTTTTGAGTTCTAGATGGTCAAGGAGTCATAAAGTTATCATCTTAAGTTGACCAAGTTTCACCACCTTTGAAATTTCCAAGTCCTTTACCTTTGTAGAGTTCCTCTGGTAGTTTTCTTTAAGTAGACTTGAAACTGGTGTCCTTCCTCTATTGTGGGTCCACCCATTCGGGTTGCTACTGGCGGAATTCCATCCCTCCTTTTCCATTTCTATGGTGGCTGAGTTGGGGCATCCATTCACATGCTGGGCCCCATGTCCACAGCTATCATCCCCTTCACCAATTTGCTAAATAGTGAACTCTTGACTGTCGCTCACATCATGGGCTCCGCCTTTCCCGCCGCTGATCATTTCAAAATTTGTGCTTACCAACCTCACTAGCCATTGTACAAGTATTAAATGCAGGTAATTAATGATAAAATCCTATAAATACTATATAATTTCTTGTGATTTTCACCGAAACTCAGTCAGAAATTGTCAATGTGCCTCTAGCCTTCGCCGCCTCTGTGCCCGCATCACCTCGGGAACAAGTTCAGGTGCCTTCTTCATTGCATTTCATCGGGTCCACCAGGTGAGTTCACCGCTTCCCTAGATGCATTTGTTTCAAAAAAAATTCTTTGTGAAATTTAAAAATCTTAAGAGAAAAATTATAATATCTTTAGATAGCTAGTTAAGGATGAAATCCTGTACAAAACCCACTTTTTGAAAGTTTGAAATCCTTCGAAAGTGGCCATTTAGGGCCATGTGAAATTGAACCTTCTAGCTATCCTTCTTGACCAAGGTGCTCATGCCCCTGTGGCCCACAAGCTAACCTTTTCCATTGACCTTGCAAACCAAACACCCAAACTTTAATACCTCGGTTGTTACCCTTGGCGTACTCGCGCATGCAGGTAGACGCCATCTATTTGATGTTGTTCTCGAAAAAAACAAAAACTTGAGTGAGAGTTGGGGGTCTTTTAGCTGTTGCGGGCCCATTCTTGCAAACCTCCATCTGCGGGCCACCTCTACCTACTTGTCGTTTGTCAAACGACCATTTCCTTTCGGCCTTCCGCATGGCACGTCCCACCTGGCCATCTATGGGTTGCTCATAGCATAATTTTTTCCCTCTTTCACCACCAGTTTAACATCCATCATATATGAAAAAACCCTCATGTTCTCCCACGTCACGAAACCCACGCATTCCAATGTCGTCCCAAGTTGACCAAAAGGTACCTAAGGCTGGACCTCCTCGCGGGTCAAGCTTTGTGGACTACCGTATGCGGGCCACCTATTCCCCTCTATTGTTCCAAATGGCTAGGGAGCCTCATCTTTTTGCGTTGCAGACTCTGTGTCATTCATCTCCTCCCGCCCCCCCCCCCCTCATGCACACAATGGCTAGGTAAAGTTGGGACCAAGCACTCTTTTGCGGACCGCCGACCCTTGACCTCCATTTCCAAACAACAAAGCCTAACCTACCACCCACCTTGAGGAGCCTGACCCCTCTACTGCCATCTGACACTCCTTGAATGAGTAGCACATGTCAATGCCATTTGTAGGCTTGATGGTCCAAAGTGTCATCTACGGGCCGCCATCCCTTCTTTGTCATCTTCAAAACAGCCACCTCCCGATGGCCACCTGCAAGTCTACTCCCGCATGTTCCTAATTGATCAAACCTTGAATGAAGGATGAGCCAACCTTTTTTCCTGTGGGTCCCACAGTGTGGGACTCCATCTGTAGACTTCTTCCATACCGACGTCATTCCAAATGGTGTAGCTCCAAATAGCCTTGAGGTCACTTGCTTTTGCACCCACTCAACCTGCATGAGAAATGATTGAACTATCACCTCCAAAATTTCATAAATGATGGACCCATGTGCCCAAATACCTTAACACCTCGGTGGTCCCCCAATCTAGGTATAGAATTCTTGATGCGAGTGGCTGCATGTAGTTTGTCATGCCAGCCTAGGGAAACTCACATCCCTAGGCCTGCATTGCTCCATCTTCCCCAAACGAGAGCCAAATGATGATTTTTGATGGATATTATGATCTTTGAAGGATGAATTACTTGATCTAACATTTGTCTTGCAAGATTTCACTAATGCTCCTCTCATTTTTCATATGAACATGCTTACTATGTCTCTATCTATAGGATTTATGGAATCAACTACAGGACCATCAGGGGCGTTCGTGGAGAAAGACAAAGGGAAGAAGTGTACCAAGGTATGAAGAAGAAAAGAGGATAAAGATAAGATGAAATACCAGTTCCAAGGAGTAGAAGTCACCTCCAGGGCCACTACCGCCTAGGATACAATTACAGATACCAACCTTGGATAGGTTGACATGGATGAATTCAAATAGAGGATCATCATCAACCCCACCATAGATAATGCAAGGAAAATCAAAAAGAGTAGTTTGGCTAAGGTAGTCAATTTCCCACCCACTCTTGTGGCCCCAGAATTGGTAATGGCTTGTAGAGAATGTTATAAGGAAGAAAGCAGAAGGATCATTGATCATAAGGGTAAGGTATTGGTTGACCTATTTGTCAGGTCTATAGGAAAAACATTTCACATCCCTACATTTGACCCTATAGAGGAGATGATAAATGAATATGCAGAAAATATGTGGAAGGTTAACCCCCTAAAATGCAAGAAGTTAATTAATCAATACTGGTTAAAGGAAAAGAGGGGCAAGGCTAACAAGGTGCCCCAAGAGTTGTTTAGGAGTGAATTTTATGAATATTATCACGATTTGGTAACCTTGTTGAGTAGAGTCATGGGAATACCTACAACCACTTACTTTCAAGAATGGATGTTCTATTTCATAGAGGATATCATCAGATGAAAGGCCAAGTTTCATTGGGCCAAAATGATCAGTGACAACCTACGTCAACAGTTCATGGCCATCAAGAAGATCTCCCAATTCTATATGACCTCTTACTTGGTGTATCTCTTGGTCGAGCCATTTCCCTACAGAGGTTTGTTTCTTGTATAGAGCACAACTCCAAGAAGGGAACTAAAAGTATATAATAGGCACCCACAACTGCAATATCAAAATTTCAAGAAGGATTATTGTAGGGTGAATGATGCCTTCATTGGGCACATTATTAGACTCCTCAAAGGGTACTTTGAGAGGAGAGTCTCACACAACACTCGTGCATTCATTCATAGGTTTGGGTTTCTATTTATACAGTTCCCAAAATTTACTCACATCAGAATGAAGGTCTTCTCCGAGAGGCCATACAAGCTGCCCCATACCCAAATGACTGGTTGATCTTACTAGAAATGTCTAGGTAATTTGAACATGAACACACTCTCCTCAATGGAAAACATGGGGTAGGGATACCATATCCCCTCACATTCGGGTAGGGAATGTATGCCCTCATGACTACCCAATGTGTTGAATACTCAGAAAAGGAGATTATTGAATACAACTTGGCCCTCCACACTGCTCAGCCAAGGATGGATAATTATGGTAAGTTGAAGAAGTTGGTCCGAAGAGAGTACGATCACTTGCACAACATTGAAGCTTTTTGGGCTAACTATTGGGATGCAATGGAGGTATGCATGAGGCATTATATGTGTATGACCACTTACTTTATCAAGATATTCAACCTATTCCTAGTACCAGATCAAATTGTATAAGATGAAAACACCATTGTGGATCTGAGCTATGATGTTGTCACCAACCTACCATTACCCTTAATAGATTGGAATGAAGAAGAGGTCAATGACCTCAACATTCTGACAAACCCAGTGGAGCATGGAACAAGGCAATGGATCGATACTTAAATTGCTCAGTTGAAGCTCCAGGGAGCCACCTTGACCTATAGTGAGCTCGAAGATGAACTTGAGAGTGAAACAAATAGTGGAACTGCCACTTCCCTAGACGAGGAAGCCCCCAAATCTCCTCTAGCCACAAGATTGAGGAAGAGAAAAGAGGTAACTAAACTCCAGCCCAAACATAAGGTGTATTCATGGAGGGCCTCAAAGGGTGAGACCTTGAAGAAGGAAAAGAAGTCAGGCAGATTCTTTGAAATGCCCACAATCCAGGAAGACCCACTACATGAAGGAGAAGAAGAGGTTGAGTAACCAAATTCACCACCTACCGCCTCCACTTTTTCCATAACCACCACTGCCACTATTACTACTCCCCCTCCCACATTTCAAGTGTTTCCCATTTTCTCCCTACCCACAGTGGACATCTCGGTTCACCTTGCCTCCATCTCACCAATGGTTCCAATTATGGTGCAGGATTCTTCATCCACCACAACCTCCCCACTATCATCCTCCTCGTTATCTCCTTCTACTACAATTCCTTCAACAACCACAACTACCATACCTACTCTCACTCTACTAGAGGCATTTACCCAATATATGCAAAATATACCCATGGAACTCTCTGGGGTATTAATGAATCATGTCGTACAAGTTCTGATGGCCCAAGCTATAGCTAGTCTCCCCATCCCTCCTTTGATAGAACCACCAAATATGGAAGCAACCATGCACATCTCCAAAGAAATGAAGAGATGTCAGAAGGAGGCTGCTGAAGAAGTAGATGAGGAACTCGAACATCCTTTTAGGGATGACTACCCTGATCACCTAGAGCATTAGAACATGACCATCGATGAGGTGGCATATGAAGAGGAAGAGTTACAGTCCTTAGAGGAAGATATCGAGGACCTCATTGCCAAGTATATAGTAGAGTCTTTTGACTAGGAGCTTGAAGAAGAGTTGTCCAAGCAACTCAAGGACATCAAGGAGGAAGTTAAGAAACAACCTTCTAGAGAAAATGAAGAAACTATGAGGACATGGAAGTATCTATAAGACCTCCAATAGGTGGACAGGACAAAATCCCTGATCAAAAAGAAGAAATACCTTCCGAGAAGGAGGAGGGAAACAAAAAAGTTGAAGTTGATGAAGAAGATAAGCCTGAAGAAAATACTAAAATGAAAAGGAGACCTAGGCTGGAACACCATGCAGAGCTTGAGCAAGAAGAAGAAACAAAACCTGAAGGGAAGGACAACCCTAAAGAAAACTTAGCTACCAACGGGCTACTCGAAGAAAAGACCATATGGATTCGAGACTCAGATGAAGAAGAAGAAGGGAAGACAAAACAAAAAGCCTTAGATCACAAGGAAAGGGAGATACAACATGTTCAAAGAGAAGAAGGAGATAATAAATCACCAAAGGAGGGATATCAAATGCTAGAGTGGTTGGAAAAGCAGCTACATAAGAAGGCCCACGTTCCCATGGATCCTAAAGAAAGACTAGAGGCTATCTTTCCATGAGCTCAAGTAGGCACGAAGAAGGAAAAGAAACCCAGAGTCTAGTCCCACATCATGATGGATGCATCAGGATCAAGTACAGTACAAATTTCTACCCCAATAGTGGAAAAAGGAGAAGGGGTTAGTTATAACATCTCCACCATTGACTTGGGTACCTCTACGAGAGAGCAAAAGATTGATAAGCTCTAGGAATCAATTGGCACGATTTTCCATAAGATGAGCAAGGATCAATCCTCTAAGGAGGAGTTGAAGGAACAAGTGGTAGATCTCACCGCCTACATTCAATAGTGATCTTCCACTAAGGAGCTACCAACAACATCATTGTCCCCACCCTTGCTTCTCTCCAAAGATCACATAAGCAAGTTGGAAAAGAGAAAGAACTGGACTAAGGCTACTGTGGAGTGGTTCTAGCAGGTGCTCTATAATGGTGATATGGGAAATGGCCACTTCATCTGAATGGCCAACAAGTTTTGGGAAATACAAAAGTAACTCAAGTGCACAGAGAGAATTTGCAATAACTTCCCCGAACTATATAGGATTACCTATCCTAAACTCGAGGCTATACTCAAAATTCCAAAGAGGACCTAGGAGAAGGAGTTGGCCCTAGAAAAAGATGATTATTGATTGGTCAAGATGTGGAAAATGGGCTTGTACGACATAAGGGAAGTCCTAGAGTGGGTGCTCCATGAAGTAGAACTCGACTTGGAGTGGGTCAAGGAACATGGAACAGACTATGAGGAATATCTAAAGCTCATGATAGACTATGACATGCCCGCTATCGAGCTAGACACAGAGAAAATCAGGCATACTTCCATAAGAAAATGGAGAATGGGGCCAAAAATTCATTAAAGCTAGACTTCATGGATTTTGCTACCTGAGCTTTCACCCAGTCAGAGCAAGTGATCAAGCACACGCCTAAGCATACAAAGAATTGGGAGCTGATTACTGGTACATCAAAGAAACTATCCTTCTAGGTGCTTCAATTAGACATCATCGAGTGGGATAAACTTCAGGAACTGATGGGTAAATTCATGGAGTACGCCACTATCCAGAAAAATAAAGGAAACTGTGTTATTGATGATGAGTTTCTCACAATGTAGTTGTGGCCAAAAGGGTAAGCCACTATAGGACAAAAGTGCTACAGTGACAAGCCACTAGAAGACAAAATAGGGCAAAGACAAGAAATGTATTTTAAATTATAAAATATTGGGGGTAGGTGAAACCCTAATTTCTAATGAATCTTGGCCACACAATGAGATTAAATATTGTCCATTCATTTTTCCTTTTGAAAACTATAAATAAGGGGTCTCCTCTCATTTGCAAGAGAGAGTTGAGTTGTTGTAATGACATGCTTCTAAAATTCTAATAACAATTCATTGCTTTTAGAAGATTCTTGATTTTCCTTCATGTTTCATGATTCATCTCTTCATAGTTGATAGATTTGCATAGATTTAGTTTGTTGTTCTATGTATTTTGCATGCTTCTTGTAGTTTAGTGAATGTTGTTCGTTGATGGCAAAGAATATTGTTGTGTTGATGCCCTTCCTTGTTCATGTTTTTTACTGTTTGTTGATGATAAATAACAATGTAAAGATAATTTGAACATAAATTCATTGTTGCACTTAAAATTCATTTTTTATTCATGTTGTATGGTGAATGAACAGTTGAAAATCTGTAGACCTTAGAAGATAGCACTAGTTTCATGATACTGTTAGCTAACTTCGTTAAGTGGAATTTTGTTTTAGGAAGGTTTTCCACTTTAGTATCCTCCATTATCACTATTCATTGGTAGTTGCAGGTCTATGAACTTCCTCCTTTCCCTTCCCTTTTGACCTTTCTTTGAAATAGTAGTGTAGGCAAAGTTCCAACATCATTGTAAAGCCAAATCTAATGATAAAAGTGGAGTTTTAGACTATTGTTTTGAACTTGCAGCAATTGCACATCATCTTCAAAATCTTAAGAGCTCCATTTAAGAAGCCAATTTACATCCAACTTAACATATGTAAGGCTGCCCTGTGATTACCAGCAAATCACATGAACCAACTAAGACATTCAAGCAAGTCATGAATTGACATCCGAGAGAGCTTGGGATAGTTTTCTGCAACTTATTTGTAGGAGATTATCTTTCAAGATAGGTGATGCACTTATGCATTACCTATGTTGAGAAGTGCTAAAACACCCATCAACAGAACTAGCGCTAGAAGGAGGGCCTTCCTTTTTTTAAGCTAGATCAAATTTGTTCATTCTCCCCCAAAATATTCCACAAATTTTTAAGATTCACACCAAATAAAGGGAAATTTTAAGAGCTACAACCACATACTAAGGCTAAGAGAGATAAAAGAGGGGAAGTAACTTCATCAACCTCATCTGCTCCATCCACTTCACCTCCATCCTCACCTCCCCTTTCCATCCCTTCCCCAAGTTGCCTTACAGCTATCCACTTCCCACGGCCAGGGTGTTGCCCCTGCCCCAACCCTTCAAGTCCAAGGTGCAGTCCCAATTATTGTTGCCCCTACACAACCCCAAGTTACTATTGCACAACAAATATTACCTCCTCCTCCCTCCATGGCTTGGCTAGGTAACAATCCTTCTCTTCTTTCCTTCAATGATTATCATGACATGCCAAAGAACCCACAGGGTTTTTACATGAAGTTTCATCCTCGCGATCCTCAGAGGAAAGTAGAGGAACTTATCAAGATCTTTCAAATGACTTTGAAGGAAATGCAAATAGACCATGAGGGTGTGGCTCGCTAAATCTTTCCTTATTCCTTAGGAGAAGAAGCTTTTTATTGGTATATCAACTTGTCGATGGGACCCATCACCTCTTGGAACCTATTGAAGAATGCCTTCCTACAAAAATATAAGATTCCAGTCAGCCCTTCAGAATTATACTAGCAATTAATGGTTGTTGGGAGGGAAGTCAACAAACCAATTAGCTCCTTCAACAATCGATTTCATTGTGCATATATGAAATTGCAAGCTTCATAAGTGGTTGATGATCATTTAGCTAGATTGGTCTACTATGCTACTCTGGACAACCTCATGTCTGTGCTAGTAAAGAGAATGCATCCACCACCAGCCAGTTTGGTAGACACCTATGCTGAGGTGGTCATAGTTAGCACTCATTCGGGGAAAAAAAATTCTAGCCCATTGCCTTCTTTGGGACCGGTCGCTCATCCAATGCAAGTTCAAGGACTTACGTAGGCCTTGGCACATTAGACACCTATTATTAATCAAGTTCCATAGCTACCTATGGTGCCTCATCTGGGATAGCCATTGAACTAGGCACCTCCCATGCCTCAATACTTACAACCACAGTAGCAACAAGTTTATCCTTAGCAATCTCAAGTGCCTCAATATCTACAAGGATCTGACTTCCTGCCTGTTCATAAAAACCAACCAGTGATGTAGTCGGTCTTCCTTCAAAACCAATCTTCGCAACCAAACAACACATAGAAGGATTAGATAGATGAATTGACAAATATGATTAAGAAAATGTCAACTGAGATGACACACTTAAGAAATCAAAACAACCAGCTACAAGCTTCTCAACGCAGCATTCAAGCAAACCTCAATCGAGACAATAGAGACAACCGTGATGTAGGTACCTCATCTGGGTTGAATTATGAAAGAGGATAGAGTTCCAACCAAAACATTGAAAGGAGGCCTTCACAGAAATAGAACCAGACATGGAATACAAGGCCAAATGATGGAGGTGTTCCTACCCCTTTTAATCAGCCTATTGGTGCAGAGAAGACAACCAGTGGGGTATATTTAGTCGAGGCAGCCTTGTCTAGAAGTTGTCAGATCCACAAAATGAATAGGAACTCTGAATTGGATTGCCTAGAGTTCCACACACCTGCAGAGATCTTTCAAGTGGAAGTTCAAAATGTTGTGGAAAATGCTGGTTGTCGATACATAGTCCCATCCAAACCATAAGATTCTTCTATGCTCGTGGTCAACCAAGCCCCATTCCCAAGAAGTGAAAGCAATGGGCCTAAAAAGGTGACCACTTCCCCAAAGGACAAAGAAAAAAAAGAGGTAAGTAATGAAGACACTCTATCTCAACTTTTCAATCCAGTAGAAAATGGTCCAGTAGATGAAGAGGAGTCATGTGAGGATGAAGTCCAAATGTTCCACCAAAGGGAAACCTCGTAAAACTTAAGAAATAGACAATCAGGAGGGCTTTTCATGACCTCTATTCCACCTAATAACTTCAACACTCCACCTGACCCAAATGCTAGCAAAAACCTAGGTTACCCCCATATGCCCACTCAGTACTTTAATAAAAAAAGAAGTCAAACCAATTACAAAATCAGCATGCTGGCTCTTCCCATGGTAAATCCTTTGAGGCTAAAATTGAATAAATGGGTGAATATGTGGGTGAAGAATTTAAGAAAGTAAAAATAAGTTTGTCTACCTTTGAATTTCATAAAGTCCCAATAGTCAGGAATGATTTCTTTAGAATGATTAATGGGACTGCCTCGTCTAAATCAATGCAAGAGGTACTTTCCAAGAGAGTCTCCTTTGACAAGTCACAACATGAGCCTATGATCAAAGAAATGTTAGGCAAGAAAACAGATGCGCCTTCAAATGAGCAATCTAGAAAGCAACCCGCTAAAGAACAAAACCAAGTGCCAACCAAGGATAAGACCAATGAGAAAGATATAAATCAAGTAGCCTAGGTAGACACACTCATGGGTTTTTCCAGGGGGAGTTAGAAACACCACCCTTTCTCACTACTATCAGAATATTGAGAAAGAACCTACATAACTTCCTTCTTGATTAAGGAGCATCCACAAATGTCATGTCACTTGATGTATGCAAGGCATTGGGAATAGTCCCCACTCCTTCCCAATGGAAAGTGACCCAACTAGATAAAACCGAGGTGAATATAGTTGGCGAGATCAACTAGATCCCTATGCAAATTTCTACCGACCAGAGAGTGCAACAAGTCATTGACATTCAAATTGTTGATATCCATAACACATATGGCATAATTCTGGGAAGAGATTTGACTACGGAATTGAATGTTTATGTTGCAACTGACTTTTCTCACCTATCATTGCCATGGAAGGGGCTGCCAAACTAGATCCACATAGATAGGGAGCCATGCATGAAATTTATGATTACAGAGTATAACAACACCAATGAGGTGTTTTTCATTGAAACAAAGTTGGGAAATTACTATCTTGTGGCTTATCAAGAAAAATCATAGTCCCAAGAAGATGAGGCAAGTGAAGAGGTCCTCCTTCTACTGTGTAGTCCTTTATCCAATTTAGCCTATGCACCTCAGAGAACCGAAATGCTAGTTGAGTCAGATGATGATGAATCCTATGATAATGGTAATTTGGGATTATTAGATGGATTCCAGGATTTCATGGAAAAGTGTGTGCAAGATTAGCTCAACTTGGGGATGAGGATGGATTTCCAAGAGCTCTTATTGCCCAATTGGTGTAGGGTTCACAATGCTTCCCACTCAAAATTTGAGTGCTTCCTTTGTCAAAAAGTGACTAAGCATATCAGAGAACAATTCACACCCAAGGAGGATCCCCGAACGGGACAACCTGACCAAAACAATGGTGAATCCTTACCTTTTCTAGAAGCTACTGATGAAATCCATAGATAAAGAAGAATGAATGTATAATCAGCCCTAGAGCTAAAGAGTCCTCCAATTTTTGGACACTTTACTTTGATGGGTCTAAGTCCAAGCAAGGAGTGGGAGATGGATTTGGGCTCATTAGCCCCATAGGTAAGACATACTTTGTTTCTCATAGGCTTCAATTTTAATGCACAAATAATGTAGTGGAGTATGAAGCATTAGTCCATGATATTTTAATGGCTCTAAGAAAGAAAGTGAAAATGTTGCAAGTCTTTGGTGACTCAGAGTTAGTAGTAAAGTAGCTCAGGAAGATATATTCCTTCCACAATCAGAGACTAGAAAATTATAGGCATAGAGTCTAGGACCTTTTAGAAGGCTTGGATGCATTTAATATCCAACCAATCCCTCACTCCAAGAATCATACGGCTAATTCCTTAGCCCAAGCTACTAGCACCATTCAGCCTCTTTCCCTATCAGGCTTGAAAAAATTCATCGTTGAGCTTATCTCTTCTCCATCGGTGCTAGATAACATCACCAAATTCCATGTGTTTAATGACGACACACACATCTTGGATTTCATTACTAGCTCTGATGTGTTTTTAACTCAAATAATTGATGAGGTAGAGCCTCAAGAGGTTGAATTGGATATAGAAGGGGTCATTAACCTCAAGACCAACACAATTCCTAGGGGTATAGTTTAACTTGAACATATATTTGACTTAGACCAGATTAGAGACCAGGATCGACAAGCAAAGAAATATTCCATCAATAATCAGTGTGACACTCATAACCTTGGATCAATCGAGGAGGTTAAAAATGTATTCATCAGAAAAGTATCCATGCAAGGAGAAAAGAAAGGGATCATTGAGGCCCTATGCAAGTACCATGATGTGGTCGCTTGGAGCTATGAAGATTTAAATGCATATGACACATCAATCATCATGCACACCATCCCTCTCAAGCTGGATGTGCAAACCTTTCGGTAGTGTCAACGTCCCATCAATGCTTTATTAGAACCTATCATCTACAAGGATTTCTAGAAGTTGTTGTCTACTAGAATTATCTTTCTAGTCAGGCACTCCACATGGGTGGCTAATTTGGTCCTAGTCAGGAAAAAGAATGGAGAAATTAGATTATCTGTGGACTTTCACTACCTAAACAATGCTTTGGGGGAGGAAAATTATCCAATTCCCTCATTGGATGAGGTGTTGCAAATCCTCAATGGATCTCAAATAATGTCTTTCCTAGATGGATACTCTAGGTATAATCAGGTTATGGTGCAGTAGGAGGATAGGAACAAGACAACGTTCACCACCAAGTGGGGAACTTTCACGTACAGGAGAATGTCATTTGGGCTCATCAATGATGGCGCAACATTCCAACACACAATGGATATTTCCTTTAAGGATCTAATCGGAAAGTGAATTATCATCTACATGGATGATCTCATGGTGATTTCAAAGAAAATACATCATCATGTTGTTGATTTAGAAGTGCAGGAAATTTGGGATTTCCTTGAATCCAAGGAAGTGCATTTTTGGAGTTACTAAAGGCAAGCTGCTCGGGCACGTGATCTCAGAGAAAGGGATCTCAATAGACCCTAAGCGTATTCAGGCTATCCTAAAAATATGGTTGCTAGGAAGAAAGAAAGAGTTGAAATCTTTCTTTGGAAAGATAAATTTCATCAGAAAATTAATCACTTGCTTTACTGAGATTTTCAAGCCACTCAATGATATGTTGAAGCAGGATGCCAAAGTTGAGTGGACGTCAGAGGCCAAGCAATCCTTCAAGGAAATCAAGAAATCAATTGCTAATGCACCTATACTGGTCAGCTCAGATTACTTGAAGCCATTTTACATTTACTCATTCACTTCAGACCATTCATGTGCCAACATATTGACTCAAAAGGATGATGAAGGAAGTGCGCACCCAATTTTCTTCATGAGTACCCCACTAAAAGATGCTGAGATGAGGTGTTATAATGTGGAGAAGCAATCATATGCCTTACTCAGGGGAGTCAAGAAATTTAGACATTACATCTTATGGAACAAGGTGTTTTCCAGAGTGCTAGACCCAACAGTAAAGACATTGTTGATGCAGAATGAGTTGGTTCAAAGAAGAGAAAAATGGGTCACCTTGCTGCAGGAATATGACATGAAGATTCATCCCATGAAGTTAGTAAGAAGGAAATCCCACACCCAAACAATAGCTGAAATATTGGTTGAGGTTGAGGTTGGACCCGAGCTCATTTTCCAGCAATATCAACTTCAAGATATCTCCCCTAAAGAGTGGTATGATGACATTGTCTACTACCTCTTGAATAGTGCCCACCTCACTTGCAAGGAGTCCAAAAATGTGCTCTCTGACTGAAAAGTAACAACTACATGTTGCAAGGATCTATACTATACAAGAGAAATCATGAAGGGGTCTACCTTAGATGCCTTGGGAAAGAAGAGGCAACACAAGTGTTGAAAGAGTTTCATGATAAATTTGGCACTAGTCATGGATATGGCCCTTCCACCACTCATCAAATCTTATGGGCTGGGTACTATTAGCTAACAATGTTTAAGGATGCACACAATCATGTTTGAAACTACCATGTGTGCCAAACTACTACAACTAGAGAATGAAATGTTGTTGTCCTACTGCAACCAATCCTAGAGGTAGGACTGTTCACTCAGTGGGGTCTCGACTTCATTGGTCTGATAAGCCCACCATCTTCTATGGGTCACAAGTACATTTTAACCAGTTCTGATTATTACACTAGATGGACATAAGCAATTGCATGCAGGAAATGTACTACTGAGGTGGTTATTAATTTCCTTGAAAGCTTTATTTTGAATCTTTTTGGTTGCCCCTATGCTCTCATTTGCGATACTGGCACCACCTTTTCCTCTCTCAAATTTGTGAGTTGGGCCTTTGATTATTGCATCACCCTTAAGTTCTCATCCAATTACTACCCCCAAGGCAATGGCTTCACTGAATCCACAAACAAAAACTTGATCACTGTAATTAAGAAGTTGCTTCATAGAAACCCCAAAGACTGGCACACCCAGCTACATTTCTCCCTTTGGGTGGATCGTACACACCATAAGGCTTCCTTGGGTGATTCCTCATTCTATTTCATTTATGTCCTAGAGCTCATGTTTCCCATCCATCTCAATATCCCTACCCTCTAGTTTATCAACACCTTTTATGAAGAGGGAGATCATAGAGAAGTTTGTTTCGCTAAACTGCTCCACTTAGAAGAAGTTTGTGACCGAGCTATTGAAATTTTTTCCAAACATCAGGGTGTCATTAACAGATGGTTCAATCGTCGAGCCACAATTAAGGCCTTTAGAATTGTTGATTGAGTCCTTTGTTGGGATAAGGCCCATGAAAATAAAGGGTGACATGACAAATATGAAACACTCTAGCTTGGCCCCCTTCAGATCTCTAAAATTTTAGGAGATAATGCTTTTTGCCTCAAGACGCTAACCAGCGAAGATGTCTCGTTACCTGTCAATAGGTAACACCTTAAGCACTACTTCCTTGCCTAAGCTCTTTTGAGCTAGCCTTTGTAAATACCTATATATAGGTTAGTCTAGGTTTCCTTTACTTTGTGTTCTCTCTTTTTTTTGTTTTGCTTGTTCTCCCAGCTATTTTGTTTTGTTGAGGGTGTTCCTTTGTTTTTGGTGTAGTGGTTGTGCTTGGTTTGATGAATGGTTCACTTTGCTGCCCACTTTTTGTGTTCTTTGGATGAATATTCACTCCCAACTATTGATCTTTGATCTTTTATGTGGAGTGGTTTCCTTATTTGAACTCTGATTCGACCTAGAACACAACCCTTGGTTGAATCCCTTTCACACTCATCTAAGATCATACACAAAATGCACACTAAATTATCTCTGAAGAGCTATGCATTGGCTATTATAAGGGCCTAGCAAGTTAAAAATCTTAGGTCTGCTCCAGTGACCACTGTCATTCCAAACCCACAGTAAGCTTTGATACTTATGTAGTTGAGCAAAAGAAAGATCACCAAAAGGAAAATATTTGAAAAGGAAAAGAAAGAAAGCAAGTAACGAAAATAAAACAACTATGTGGGTGTACGAACAACTCTATTGAGGCTATGGATATCTAGCTAGCAATAAAGAAATGTTCATTGGGTCACAACAACAACTCCATTGGGTCTACGGATGCTTGACTGGCAATGGAGCAATGTCCAGGTTACTTTTTGGGTTAGAAAATTTATGTAGCTTGCTTTGCCTAATTAATGGTTGTTTGTTATAATTTCTAAATAAAGTCTATGAACAAACCATACACACACTTCTGAGATGTTCTTGTGATCTGATTCAGTTAAGGATTCTTGTTCTCCTTCATGTCCCTTTGTTCACTTATGGAAACTGGCTCCTAGTCTACAAAACTAGAGATTCTGGGTTCTAAATGAATCTTTATCCTTAGAACGCTCGAGAGCACTCCCCAAAAAAGTCACCATTTGTTGTGCCTATAGCATACATGCCTCGTTCAAAATGGGGACCCTCTCTTTTAACCTTCGTTGGGTCACTTTTGTCATCGCCTCGTTTTGCATGTCCCCTATTTTTCAGTTCCAGATCATCAAGGAGTCATAAAGTTATCATCTTGAGTTGACCAAGTTTCACCACCTTGGAAATTTCCAAGTCCTTTGCCTTTGCAGAGTTCCTTTAGTAGTTTTCTTTAAGTCTTTGAAACTAGCATCCTTCTCTATTACAAGTCTGCCCATTCAGGTTGCTCCTAGCAGAATTCTGTCCCTCCACCATTTCTATAGTGGCCAAGTTGGGGTGTCCACCCGCATGGCAAGCCCCACGTCCACCACTGTCCTCCCCTTTGTCGACCTACCAAATGGAAATCTCTTGACTGTCGCTTGCATCGTGAGCTCTACCTTTCCCGACACTAGCCATTTCAAAATTTGTGCTTACCAACCTCACCAACCACTGTACAAGTATTAAATGCGGATAATTAATGACTAAAATCCTATAAATAGTATAAAATTTCCTGTCATTTTCACCGACACTTAATTAGAAATTTTTAGTGCACCTCTAGCCTTTGCTGCCTCTGCGCCCGCATCACTTCGAGAATGAGTTCAGGTGCCTTCTTCATTGCATTTCATCGAGTCCACCAGGTGAGTTCGCCACTGCCCTAGTTTAATTTGTTTCAATTTGTTTTCTTTGTGAATTTTGAAAATATTAAGAGAAATTTGTAAAATCTTCAAACAACTAGTTAAGGATGAAATCCGATACAAAACCCACTTTTTAAAAGTTTGAAATCCTTTGAAAGTGGCCATTTAGGGCCATGCAGAAATGAACCTTCTAACTATTGTTCTTCACTAGGGCACTCACGCCCTTGCAACAAATAAGCTAACCTTCGTCATTGACCTTGCAAACCAAATTCCCAAACTTTAATACCTCATATGTTACCCTTGGCGTACCTACGCATGCAAGTAGATTCCATCTATTTGTCACTATTGTTGAAACAATAAAAACTTGAGTGAGGTTGGTGGTCTTTCATCTATTTTAGGCCCATTCTTGTATACCTCTATCCACAGGCTGCCCCTACCTACTCGCCATTTGTCAAACAACCATCTCCTTTTGGCCTTCTATACGACCTGTCCCACCTGGCCCACATCCTAATGCTGAAGTCTCAGTCAGTCTATGGGTCACTCTTTGTGAAATTTCATTCTTTACCACCATTTTAGCATCCATCATACATGGTGAAACCCTCATGTTCTCCCATGTTTCAGAACCCACGCATTCCAATGTCATCCTAAGTTTCCCAAAAGATGCCTAAGGTTGGACCTCTTCACGGGCCGCCTATTCCCCTTTTCTATTCCAAATGGCTAGGGAGCCCCATCTTCTTGCATTGTGCACTCCCGTGCCCCCTCACGCACAAAATGGCTAAGTAAAGTTGGGAGTGGGTACTCTTTTGTGGGTCGTCATCTGTGGGCTGCCAACCCTTGACCACCATTTCCAAATAGCCAAGCCTAACCTATCACCCGCCTTGCAGGGCCTGACCCCTTTGCTGCCATCTAACCCTCCTTAAATGAGTAGTGCATATCGATGCCTTTGGTAGGCTTGACAGTGTGGACTACCATCTGCGGACTACTGTCCCATCTTTGACATCTTCAAAATAGCCACCTCCTAATGGCCATGCACAAGTCTACTCCAGCATGTTCACGATTGATCAAACCTTGAATGAAAGATGAGCTGAACTTTTTCCTATGGGTCCCACAGTGTGGGACTTCATCTATGAACTTCTGCCATGCCAACACCATTCCAAACAATGGAGCTCCAAACGGCCTTGAGGTCACCTGCTTTCGCACCCTCTCGACCTGCATGAGAAATGATTGAACTATCACCTCCAGAATTTCATCAACGATGGACCCATGTGCCCAAATTCCTTAACACGTTGGTGGGCCCCCAATCCAAGTGTAGAATTCTTGATGTAGGTGGTTGTATGTGGGCAACTGTGCCCTCTACGTCATCTCTTTGCTACCTTCTCAAAAATGGCTACCAACCTAGGGAAACCCCCATCCCTAGGCCTGTATTTCTCTATCTTCCCCAAACAAGAGCCAAAAGATGATTTTTGATGGATATTATTATCTTTGAAGGATGAATTACTTGATCTAACATCTTTCTTGCAATATTTCGCTAATGCTCCCCTCATTTTTCATATGAACTTGCTTATTGTGTCTCTATCCATAGGATTTATGGAATTAGTTGCAGGACCATCAGGGGCGTCTATGGAGAAAGAAAAAGCGAAGAAGTCTACCACAGTCCCAAGAAGAAAAGAGGATAAAGATCAAATGAAATACCAATTCCAAAGAGTAGAAGTCACCTATAGGGTAACTATCACCTGGGATACAATTACAGATACCAACCTTGGACAGGTTGACATAGATGAATTCAGATAGAGGTTCATCATAAACCCCACCATAGACAATGCAAGGAAAATTAGAAAGAGTGGTTCGGCTAAGGTAGTTGGTTTCCCACCCACTCTTGTGGCCGCATAATTGGTAATGGCTTATAGAGAATCTTATCAGGAAGAAAGAAAAAGGATTGTTCATCATGAGGGTAAGGTGTTGGCCAATCTATCTGCCAAGTCCATAGGACAAACATTTCACATCCCTACATTTGACCCTATGGAGGAGACAACAAATGAATATCCAGAAAATATGTGGAAGGTTGACCCCCTAAAATGCAAGAAGTTAACCAATATTGGTTAAAAGAAAAGAGGGGCATCGCTAACAAGGTGCCCCAAGAGTTTTTTAGGAGCAACTTTTATGAAGATTATTACGATTTGGTAACCTTGTTGATTAGAGTCATGGGCATCCCTACAACTGCTTACTTTCAAGACTAGATGTTCTATTTCATAGAGGAGATCATCAGAGGAAAGGCCAAGTTTCATTGGGCCAAAATGATCAGTGACAACCTGATGAGGGTGCAACTAAAGACTTAGAAAATAACCCACAAACAAGAGAATAATTTTATTATTCAGAAAATGGAGCTTCTTACATGTAGAGGATCTCAAATCCCTAAGTTCTACAACACATGCAAGTTACAGAAAGCTACAGAATCACCCTTTCGCAATATGCGAGCTTGTCCCCAAAAAGTTACCCAAAAACTAGAAACCCACCCATAAATAGAGCTCCTCTTTATTTTGGAGCCAAAACAACATTCAAATTTCAGTTTAGGTGGTTTGGCACTAAAAAATTACAACTTGAAGTTCAAATTTCAAAAGAACATTTGCAATTGTATCTTCTAGAAAGTGCGCCAACTTCCCGAAGCCATAACTTTTGATCCGGGACTCCGATTCGTGAACCATTTGAACCATTGGAAAGGTCTCGAAGTCAATAATGCGCTCAAAATTGGCTATGATAATTTTAGCAAGCTTCAGGGCTGATCCAGGAACTCTAAGTGCCTCAAATCTAACTCAAAAATTTTTTAGGTGCAAATCTGGGAAACTAAAGCTGCAATATCTTTCAACCCAGGAATAGAAAATAAAAACCGTAAATTGTGAATTTCATTATGACAAAAAAGGTATCCAAAAATGTAAAAACATCTAAAAACTAAGAAACTTGAAATTTAACTATTTTTGGGTGATGCAAGATTTCCCTTACACCACTGGATGCTCCTACATCAGACACCTAGGATAATTTGAGAAGTGACCCATCATATCTCAAATGGTTGAGGAAAACCCAACCGGTCAACCACTGCCTTAGATAGCCAAGATGAATCTTCCATTGGCCTTCCTCTCCATTTCACCAGATATTCTTCATACTGCCTATTTCTGGTACTCCTTCCCACACAACTATCCAAGATTGCTTTGATCTCCTCCCTTTCTAAAGTAGGTGCTGGAATGCCATACTGCCCTATTGTCAGTGCTTCCTCCATTCCACCTTCATGATACTCTGCCAAATCTAAAATGTTGAACACAAGGGAAATGTTGATTCCATCAGACAACTCTACCTCATATGCATTCCCTGAATCATGCTTCTTCAAAATCTTAAAAGGATCAAATTTCTTCATCTTCAATTTGTTATAGGTTCCCATAGGAAACCTTTCTTTCCTCAAGTGGACCATTACTTCATTGCTAGTCTGAAACTCCTTATTCCTCCTTTTCTGATCTGCCTTAGCCTTATATTGCATATTCATCTTATTAATGTATTCTCATACCTTCTCATGTATATTCTTGATATGCTCTGCAAAATCTTTGGCTTCAGCACTTATTTTCTTCTCTTTGGTCCATCTTCCTCAATTTTGGAGTTGTTCTGGGGCTACCTCCATACACAATCTAGAACGGTGATCTACCAGTGCTTCTGTTGACAGAATTGTTGTAAGAAAATTCTGCCTGGGGTAAGATCAAGTCCCATCCCTTGGGTTTATCTCCTACTAAACATCTCAGTAGGTTACCCAGACTCCTGTTAACAACCTCTGTCTACCCATCTATTTGTGGATGGTGTGCAAAAAAGAACTTCAACTCTGTCTTCAGCTTCTTCCACGAGGTCCTCCAAAATTACCCCACAAATTTGGTGTCACGATCTGAAACAATACTCTTTGGCAGACCATGTAGCCTCACCACCTCTTTGAAGAACAAGTCAGCAATGTGGACTACATCATAGGTCTTCTGACATGGAATGAAATGTGCCATCTTCAAAAACCTATCAACCACCACAAAGACTGAATCATTCCCTCGTTGTGTCCTTGGCAAACCAAGAATAAAGTCCATACTTATATCCTCCCATGGCCTCTCTGGTATAGGTAAGGGCCGATATAAGCCTGTATTCTGGCTCACTCCTTTAGCCATCTGACATACCCTGTAGCTTTGTACAAACTTCTTCACATCCTGTGACAACTGAGGCCAATAATAATTCTCACTGATAATGGCAATGGTCTTATCCTAACCAAAATGTCCTACCATCCCTCCACTATGCTTCTCCTTTATCAGGTTCTCCCTCATGGAACTCCTTGGGATACACAATTGACTTCCCTTAAATAATATGCCATCCTAGATTATGAAATCCAGCCACCTTGTCCTATCCACTATAACAGGTTCCTTGCTAGCTTTCCAAGCCTCTGCAAAATCAGGATCTTCTACGTATGTAGTGTCTTAAGTTTATTGAACCCAGCCACTTCAATTTGCATCTTTGTCATCAATTTATGCCTCCTACTTAAGGCATCTGTAACCCTATTTGACTTCCCACTCCTATGTTTCAAAACAAAGGTATAACTCTACAAAAACTCTACCCATTTCATATGCCTCTGATTTAATTTTCCCTGACTATTTAGGTACTGCAAGGCCTGATGATCAGTATATAGAACAAATTCTTTCAGCAACAAATAATATCTCCATTTCTTTAATGCTTGAACTATTGCATAAAATTCCTGATCATATATAGAATACTTTCTCTTGGCATCATTTAACTTTTCACTAAAATAGGCAATGGGCTTACCTTCTTGGCTCAACACTGCTCCAATGGCACAACCACTAGCATCACAATCCACCTGAAACACCTTGTTGAAATCTAGGAGGGATAGAATAGGTTGCTCTGTACCTTCTGCTTCAACAGTTCAAAACTCTTTGCCACTCCAGTGCTCGACTTGAATTCTTTTCTATCCCCTCTCATTATTTCAGTCAAGGGTCCACAAATACTACTCAAGTTTCATAAAATTTCTATAAAAACTAGCCAAACCATGGAAAGATCTCACCTCGGTAGCAGTTCTTGGGGTAAGCCATTCCAGAATAGCCTTCACCTTCTCTGGGTCCATCTTGAGACCTTCTGCTGAGACAACAAACCCTAAGTACACTAACTCCCTCTTCACAAAACCGCACTTCTTCAGATTAATCAACAGTTTCTCTTCTCTTAACTTCTCAAAGGCTCTCCGAATATGCATCAGATGCTCATCCAATGTCTCACTGAAAATCAAAATATCATATAAATACACAATAACAAAACTTCTCAAAAATTCTTTTAGTACTTCATTCATGAGTCGCATGTATGTGCTTGGTGCATTGGTTATCCCAAAAGGCATGACTAACCACTCATACAGGCCCTCTTTGGTCTTAAAGGAAATCTTCCATTCATCTCTCTCTCGAATTCAGATTTGGTGATATCCACTCTTTAAATCAATCTTTGTGAAGTACTGAGCTCCATTCAAATAGTCCATCAGGTCATCCATCCTTGGCAGGGGAAATCTTTACTTGATTGTTATCTTGTTTATGGCTCGGGAATTTGTACACATCCTCCACTCCCCATCCTTCTTTGGTGCTAGTACTGTAGGTACTGCATATGGACTCAAACTCTCCCGTATCAAACCCTTTCTCAACAACTCTTGAACTTGTCTGTTCAACTCCTCATTTTCTACTAGAGTCATTCTATGAGCTACCTTATTTGGAAAATTGGCTCCAGAAATCAAGTCAATCTGATGACTGATCTTCCTTATTGGTGGTAAACCCTCAGATACATTATCAAAAACAATATCCTAAAACACATCCAACATCCCAAAAACTTCTTCTAGAACCTTCTCACTATTCTTCTTACTCACTCTAGGAATCAATGCATAACACACACACTCATGCTTCATACCTTCTAAAAAAAAATTCCATCTACATAACAAATTCTAGCACTACTACATACCTTTTCTTCGGTCTCCTTTAGGGGTTTCAAATTGTGATGAACCCCATCCTTTGTCAAGGAATAAGTGTTTGCATGGCCATCATGTATAGCTCGCCTATCGAACTGCCACGGCCTCCCCAACAACATGTGACATGCATCCATGGGAATGATATCACAGAGTACCTCATCATGGTAGCTCTCGATCTTGAACTTTACTAGGCACTGCTCATTGAACAAAACTTTGTGGTCTTTCTACAACTAGACAATCCGATACAGATGTGGGTGCCTTTCCCTCTTTAGCTTCAACTTTGTGACCATCTCTTCTGACACTAGATTATCGGTGCTCCCACCGTCAATAATGACATCACAACATTTTCCTTCACACTTGCACCTTGTGCCAAATAGATTCTTCCTCTATTTTGGTTCCTTTTCCTCAGTCACCAGGGCTCTCCTAATCACTAGGGCTTCTCCCCTTTTAGCATCATCTGAATGTTTAGATTGGGCCTCCTCATCTGCATGCGCAACCCTTCCATGACCTTCTGGCCTTTTGTCTGCCCTTCCTTGGTGTTGTGGACATTCATAGGCTCAATGCCCTTCTTCACCACACTGGAAACACATTCCTTTGAAACCACCTCTTCCAGATTCTTGTCCATATCTCCCTTGTCCTCTACCTCTTTGATCACCACTGTTTTGATCACGAGGGCAGTAGAAGTTGTCATTCCTTTGGCTTTGGCTGGTACCCACATCTTCACTTTTCTTTTCATCATCATTTCAGCTTCTTGCAGGTCTTCCACTGCCCCTTCCACTTTGACCTCCTCGTACTTTTTTCTTGCGATCAAATCTTTTGTTCAGATTCTCTTACACCTCCAGAGCAAACTGATACACATCCTCAATGGTAGTCATTCTGACTAGGCTTAACTCCTCCTGACTGCTCGATCATAACCCATTAAGATATCAGGCTACCTTCTCCTTATTGGCCTCTATGTCGCCCGTTCTGATGATTATCTTGTGAAAATCTTCAATATATTTTGTTCATAGATCTGCTTCCTTGCTTCAACCCTTGCAATTTCTTCAACATATATAACTCGTAGTCCACTGGTATGAAATGCTTCTTCAGTTTCTCTACCATGTGATCCCATTTGGTGATATTTCTTTTTCCTCTTCAATTTCTTTCCAACTGGACCTCTTTCCACCAAATACTAGCATGGCCCTTCAGCTTCATTTTCACAAAATTAACCCGATCTGGGTCCTCTATTTCCTCATACTCAAAATATTCTTCTAGCTCGTTGATCTAGTCGATCAACTCTTTCGGGTTCAGACTTCCGGAATAACTGGGGACTTCTGCTATGGGTCTTTTCTTGATCTTTGAAATGGCCCTTATTAGCTGCATTTGGTCTTGATCAGTTGCTTCTTCTTCCTCTTCTACATTTGAACCTTCTTCCTCTCCTTCATCTTCACTTTCCTCCCTTAGATTTAACCCTCTTCTCAACTGCTCTTGTAACATATCAATCTATCTTTGGAGGGTTGTCAGTGCATCTCTTCCACCAGCATTTTTGCCACCTCAACCACCTCTGGCACCACCACACCTACTAGGAATCACTCTTGAAGGCATCTTTCTTGACCTCGACCCATAACCATGGTCCTGGTGTGAACTGCCTCATGATCGGTGATCTATCCACATGCTCAAGAAAACCTGCCCTAATACCACTTGATGAGGGTGCAACCCGAGACTTAGAAAATAACCCACAAACAAGAGAATAATTTTATTATTCCAGAAATGGAGCTTCTTACATGCAGAGGATCTCAAATCCCCAAGTTCTACAACACATGCAAGTTACAGAAAGCTATTGAATCACCCTTTCAGAAAGTTACCCAAAAATTAGAAACCCGCCCATAAATAGAGCTCCTCTTTAGTTTGCAATTGTATTTTCTAGAAAGTGCGCCAATTTCTAGGGGCCATAACTTTTGATCCGGGACTCCAATTCGCGAACCGTTTGAACCGTTGGAAAGGTCTCAAATCCAATAATGTGATTGAAGTTGGCTATACTGATTTTGCAAGTTTTGGGGCTGATCCAGGAAATCTAAGTGCATCAAATCTAACTCAAAAGATTTTCAGGTGTAAATCTGAGAAACTAAAACTGCAATATCTTTCAACCCAGGAATAGACAATAAAAACCGTAAATTGGGAATTTCATTATGATGAAAAGGGTATCCAAAAATGTAAAAATATATAAAAACCAAGAAACTTGAAATTTAACTATTTTTAGGTCATGCAAGATTGCCCTTACACCACTAGATGCTCCTGCATCACAACCCCAGTTGAGGAAGCCCCCAAATCTCCTCCAGTCACAAGATCAAGGAAGAGAAAAGAGGTAACTGAATTATAGCCCAACGGAAGGCCTCAGATGGTGAGACCTCAAAGAAGGAAAATATTTCAAGCGCATTCTCCAAAATCCCCACAATCTAGGAAGACCCACTGTACAAAGGAGAAGAAGAAGAGGTAGATCAACCAGAGTCACCACCTACCGCCTCCACTCTTTGCATAACCACCACTACCACTGCTACTACTCCCCCTCCCACATTTCAAGTGCTGCCCATTTCCTCTCCACCCACAGTGGGCATCTCGATTCACCTTGCCTCCACCTCGTTGATGGTTCTAATTATGGTGTGGGATTCTTTATCTGCCACAACCTCCCCACCATCATCCTCCTTGTTATCTCCTTCCATTACAATTCCTTCAGTAGCCACAACTACCATACCTACTCTCACTCTACTAGAGGCCTTTGCTCGACATATGAAAAATATACCCATGGAAAACTCTAGGGTATTAATGAATCATGTAGTACAAGCTATGCTAGCCCAAGCTATGGCTGGTCTCCCTGTCCCTCCTCTGATAGAACCACCAAAGATGGAAGCAACCATGCAAATCTTAGAAGAAATGGAGAGACATCAAAAGGAGGCTGCTAAAGAAGTAGATGAGGAACTCGAAGATCCCTTTAGGGATGATAACCTTGAGCACCCAAAGCATTAGAATGTGACCATTGATGAGGTGCCATAAGGATGTCAAGGAGGAAGTTGAGAAACAACCTTTTGGAGAAAAGGAAGAAACTGATGAGGACATGGAAGTATCTATAGGGCCTCCAGTAGGTGGACAAGACAAAAGCCCTGATCAAAAAGAAAAAATATCCTCTGAGAAGGAGGAGGGAAACAAAGAAGTTGAAGTTGGAAAAGAAGATAAGCCTGAAGAAGAGATTGAAATGAAAAGGAGCCTTGGGCCACAACACCATTCAGATCTTGAGCAAGAAGAATAAAGGGAACCTTAAGGGGAGGACAGCCCTAAAGAAAACGTAGCTGCCACCAGGTACTTGAAGAAAATACCATATTGATTCGAGAAACAGATGAAGAAGAAGAAGAGAAGACGGGACAAGAAGCCTTGAATCATGAGGAAAGGGAGATACAACATGCTCAAAGAGAAGAAGGTGATAATGAATCACCAAAGGAGGGATCTCAAATGCCTGAGTGGCTAGAAAAGCAACTATAGAGGAAGGGCCCCATTCCCTCGGATCTTAAAGAAAAACTAGAGGCTATCTTTGCACAGGCTCAAATAGGCATGAAGAAGGAAAATAAATTGAGATTCTGATCCCACATCACGATGGATGCATCAGGATCAAGGACAATGCAATTTTTTACCCTAGTAGTGGCCAAAGGAGAAGGGGTTAGTTATAATATCTCCACCATTAACTTGTGTACCGCTACGAGAGAGAAAAAGATTAATTAGCTCCAAGGATCGGTTGCCATGATTTTCCTTCAGATGAGCAAGGATCAATCCTCTAAGGAGGATTTGAAGGCACAAGTGTCGAATCTCACCACCTACATTCAACAGTTGTCTTCCACTGAGGAGCTACCAACGATGTTGTCAGCCCCACCCTTGCTTCTCTTCAAAGATCACATAAGCAAGCTAGAAAAGAGAAAGAATTGGACTAAAACTACTGTGGAGTGGTTCCAACGGGTGCTCTACAATGGTGATATGGGCATTGGGCATGCCATCTAAATGGTCAACAAGTTCTGGGAAGTACAAAAGCAGCTCTAGGGTACAGAGAGAATTTGCAATAACTTCCCTGAACTATATAGGATTACCTATCCTAAACTTGAGGCTATACTCAAAATTCCTAAGAGGACCTGGGAGAAGGATCTATCCCTAGCAAAAGATGATTATTGGTTGGTCGAGACATGGAAAATGGGCTTGGACCATAGGAGGGAAGTCCTAGAGCGGGTGCTTCATGAAGTAGAACTCGACTTGGAGTTGGTCAAGGAACATAGAATAGACTGCGAGGAATATCTAGAGCTCATGACAGGCTATGCCATGTCCACTATTGAGCTAGACCCAAAGAAAATTAGATCATACTTCTACAAAAAATGGAGAATGGGGCCACAAATTCATTAACACCAGACTTCATGGATTTTTTTGCTCAAGCCTTCACCTAGTCAAAGCAAGTGATCAAGCACACACCTAAGTGTACAAAGAATTGAGAGCTGATCAATGGTAGATCAAAGAAACTATCCTTCCAGGTGCTTCAATCAAACATCATCAAGTGGGATAAACTTCGAGCACTAATGGGTAAATTGGTGGAGTACACCACTGTCAAGAAAAATCAAGGAAATCCTATTATTGATGATGAGTTCCTCATAGTGTAGCTATAGCCAAAAGGGAAAACCACTACAAGACAAAAGTGCTATAGTGATAAGCCACTAGAACACACAATAGGGAAAAGACAAGGAATGTATTTTAAATTATAAAATATTGGGGGTAGCTGAAACCCTAATTTCTAATGAATCTTGGCCACATAATGAGATTAAATCTTGGCCATTCATTTTTCCTTTTGAAAACTATAAATAGGGGGTCTCCTCTCATTTTCAAGAGAGAGTTGAGTTGTTGTAATGACGTGCTACTAAAATTCTAATAGAAATTCATTGCTTTAGGTGGATTCTTGAGTTTCCTTCATGTTTCATCCTCATAGTTGATAGATTTGCATAGATTTAGTTTTTTGTTCTATGTATTTTGCATGCTTCTAGTAGTTTAATGAATTTTGTTCATTGATGTTGAAGAATACTATTGTGTTGATGCCCTTCCTTGTTCATGATTTTTGCTATTTGTTATGATAAACAATAGTCTGAAGCTAGTCTGAACATAAATTCATTGTTTCACTTAAAATTCATCTTTTATTCATGTTGTATGGTGAATGAATAGTTGAAAATCTACAAACCTTATAAGATAGCACTAGTTCCATGATACTGCTAGCTAACTTGGTTAAGTAGAACTTAGTTTCATGAAGGTTTTCCACTGTAGTATCCTCCATTATCACTGTTCACTAGTAGTTGCAGGTCTAGGAACTTCCTCCTTTCCCTTCCCTTTTGACCTTTCTTTGAAATAGTAGTTAAGGAAATGTTACAGCATCATTGTAAAGCCAAATCTGATGATAAAATTAGAGTTTTAGACTACTATGTTAAACTTGCAGCAATTGCACATCATCTTCAAAATCTTAAGAGCTCCATTTAAGAAGCCAATTTCCATCCAACTTAACATATGTAAGGCTTCCCTATCATTACCAACAAATCACATGAACCAATTGAGATATTCCAACAAGTCATGACCTGACATCCAAGAGACCTTGGGATAGTTTTCAACAACTTGTTTGTAGGAGATTTTCTTTCAAGAGAGGTGATGCACTTATGCATTACCTATGTTGAGAAGTGCTAAAACACCCATCAACAAAAACCTCTTTTCTAATTTGGAGTGTATCATCATCCTAGATTTAGCTTGCATCGACTTTTCATTAAGGTTTTGCATTAGTTAATTTGCATCTAGGGATTCTAAATCTTGCATTAGTGAAAGTGCACATAGGGTGCATTTTTACATCTTAGATCATTAAATATCATCTGAAGTCTACATTTACACCTAGACATCATCCTAACTAGAAAACACAACATTCACACAGAATTTGCTAAAAAACGGTGCAAAAACCCTAATTCGGGACTCATTCACCAATTTGGGTGATTTTGTCCCTATATAGGTCATTTTGCCTACTTTTTGGGATTTCTGTGTCATGCATTTTTCAACATTTGAACCCTTAAAAAACCTTAACTAGGACTCATACACCCCTCTCAGCGAATTAGTCCCAGATCAGCCTTGAAACTACCTTTTACAACATTAAAAACCTTGTTTCTACTCTTCTATTTGTTGTCATTAATTATTTGCTTTAGTTGGTTGAGTTTCTGTTACATGCATTTCACTAAATCTAGCTTAAATTAGTTCATTTCATGCATTGTTTAATTCCAAATTTGCATTTACAAAATTTCATTTTTGTATTTTTACATAGTGTAATTAGTAAATTACCATGTTTCGAATTTGAAACTTGCATCTACACATTTCATTCTAGCTCTTTACATTGCATTTTAAGTATCTTTCCATTTTTAGTTTGTATAGATTACTTTTCACAAATATTTGTATCTATCTTTTCCAAGTTTGTAAAGAAAATATTAGTAAATAAGCATGTTGGTCATTCTTTGAATACATTTACTAGTTATGAGAATATTTTAGTGCAAGAGAGTGAAAATGTTGTTGCTTGCCTTGAACCTACACCCCCTCTTATATATTTTATTTGTAGGAATGATGTGATAGAAGAAGACACTAGCATGGATAACCATGAAGATCATAATTGTTATTCTCCCTATACCTCTCTTGTTAGTGACAGGTATCTTGGTGAAAGAAGATACAATCATTGACAATCATGAAAATATTGCTTGTCCTTCTCCTCATTCCCCTTGGGAATATTTTATAACAACAGAAGATGAAATAATTGCCACCACTTTACTTAGTTTGTATTCCTCTCCCAACACCTCTACTACTTGCATGACAATGCTTTAGAGAAAGAGAATACAATCGAGAATGACCATGAAAACCAAATTTGTGAGGAAGACATGTTGGTGTTAGAAGATCCAATGATTGAAATTTATAGCATTATTTCTATCCTTCATAATGTCCCTAACATTTGGAAATATCTATTTGAACAAAAGGATTCATTCATTCATAGGCATAACAATGATAGTTCTCCTTCACTTGATGCCTCCCCTATTAGCGATGAAGTTTCTTTAAAAAATATAATCATAGCATGTGACCAACCTCTTAACTCTCCTACTTGGCCATAAGTTATGGCACAAGAGAATGAGACCCTAGAAAACAAGGATGAAATCATGGACACTCATAACAATCAAATTGGACCTTCTCCTGATATCTCTACTATTGGTGAAGAAGAAAATTTGATAGCAGAAGGTCAAAGCAATAAGAGCCATGAGAATCTTAGTTTCCTCTCCTCCCCTAAGGAAAACATTATTGAACAAGAGAATGTCATCATTAATAAACAAGAAAACTCAACCATTAATAACTCCCTTACTTGTGATGAAGTCTTTTTAGAAGAAGGGTGATCCCACAATACTGGTTTACAATTTTTGGCCAAACTGGACACTGAACTAATTTTTTCTAACTAAATTTGCACTTTTGGGCACATATAGTGGCTAAACCATGAGTAATTTGAAGATGATGCAAACTAGTGATTTGTGACATTTTGTCTGTAATTTCTAAATATATTTTTTCTAAATTTTTGGAATCAAATTGAACTTCTTTTTCCATCTCCTTCAAAAACTAGTTTTTTTCAATAAACACCATTTTTAAGGAGTGACACTCACCGTATAACACAACTTTTTTTCCATGAAGGATCAAATTCTAATTTTTTCAAATTTAGATTTGTAACTACGATATATAGTGCTTCCAATTGGTTTCATAGTGTTTTATTGAATATTTTTTCCTTAATCAAGTTTTGAAGTCAAACCAATTATAATTCAGAAATAGGCGGACCGTATAACACAACTTTTTTTTATGTATCAAAATTATTTTTTTCTTTTGTTGGATCAAGGACTTCAATATCTGGTGCACTCATTTTTTTCAATTTTTTTTTTATAATCTTCTATTTTTCCACATGTGCAGAACAAAGAGTTTGATTTTCAGTGAAAAATCTACATTCACAAGAAATAAAAAATAAATATAATAATAAAATTAAATTTATTTAAAATTATACTTTTTGGGAAGCTTATAATAAGGACTACATATTTACAAAAAAATAAAATTAAATGAATTCATTTGATCCCCCAAAAGGTAAATCAAAAGTAGTGTTTATCAGCATTTTGATAAGTGTAAAGGAGACTATGTTATAGGTATGATTTAAAACTAGCGGGTTCTATCCAAGGGGGTTTGATCTAAGGTAGTTTGATCAAACCCTCTTTAATTGGAATGATTTAAATAAAAAAATTTAAGGCTTAATTCATTATATTTTCTAAAAATATGTGATTTCAACAAAAATAAGAATCTCCCAAAAATTGTAAACTAACTTTGTAGGATCACCCAGAACCAACCTTCTAATGTCATGAACATCTAGCTTGTAGTTCTCCTAAAAACTCTCCTCCTAGGGAGGATATCATGGTGCAATAAAATGATAACATTGAAAATAGTGATATAGTTTCCTTAGATGAAGATGATGAAGTAACATTAGACTCTCATTCACTAAGGGATGTTAATATTATTCAACCTCAACTCATCCTTTACCCACCTTCCCACAAACCTCAAACTCAAAACAAGCCTGAATTATCCTTTACCCACCTAAGAATAATGTGTCACAAGAGTCGAGTTATAATACCATTTCTCATACATATAACACTAGAAGCAATCCACAACCAAGAAAAACATCTTCAACATCCCTCCCATTGCCTAATCCTATCCTGCCTAACCCTATCTTGTCGGGTTCTCCTCGTGAGAAGGAGTATGATCTTTTCAAACAACTAAACAACACTCCTACTAAGATGTCATTATGGGACCTTATTCAAGTCTCCCATCATTATCACAACATGATTCAAAATTCCTTACAAAAAGTTCCTATCCTTCTAATGTGCAACCAAATGACATAGCAACCATGATTCAATGAATAAATGTTGACATTTTTTCCCACCAAAGTGAGCTCCCTCCTTTCGAAGTGCAAAAACAAAATGATGCTTTCATGATAATAGCTATACATAATTGGCTAGGGATAAAAATAACCCTTGTTGACAATGGCTTCGCCCTTAATGTGTGTAGTGTATCCCTTTTGGATAAGGTTGGCATGGATAAATCAAAAAATCAACTTGAATCTTTATCTATTAAGGGATTTGACAATGTAGGAAAACAACCGCTCGATGTGATCACTTTGCCTATTACAGTTGGAAAGGCCACATTAGAAACACCAGTCGATGTTATGCCTCATGATCTTTCATATAATCTTCTTTTAGGAAGGCCACATGGATTTATGCAGTGAATGGGGTGTTTTCTACCCTTCATCCTAAAATGAAAGACATCTACAATAACAACGTGTACACACTCAAAGCCAACCCTAAACCAAACATTTATTTGAACATTGAGAAAGTTAAGGAAAATCCTTTGAAAACATTGATACCAACTACACAAGTAGAAAGCATGCAACAAAAAGATAGAGAAAAGCACATTAAGGAGGTCATAAACTTATTATAAGATGATTGGGGTTCCTTAGACTTCGAACCAACATTCATGGGAGAATACAAAATCATAAATGAAGACTTTGAAAAGGGAAAAGAAAAAGCAGTAATGTCAACAAAAAATTTGGAAGACCCTTCGAAAGCATCCACCTCAACCACTTTAGAAGAAAAGACAACATACATGACAAAATTTGATGAAGTTGATTATGAAAGACCACTGAATCCTTAGAAAGAAATAAAAAAGGTTATCAACTCATGAAACAACTTTGATATAGTGGAAAAGGATGTGGTGCTAGAGAACAAGGTATTTGTGCTCGTATAGAGCCTAACATGCAAGGAACGACTAATGGCCTTGGTTATTGTCCCTCAAATGAACCAAACAAGCCTTCACTCAATATTAACACTCTTACACAAGATTCCTCTAAGCCAACTTTAACATTAATGCATCTTGAACTGGTAGACATTAGTGCTCTAGATAATTATCCTTTGAAAGAAACAAAAGAAGCAAATAAATCTTCGCTTAAAATATCAATGTCATCATGCAAAACACCAATGATTCAAGTTTGTTAGATTTACACCTTCCTTTAAAGAAGATTACAAAATCTCACATTCTAAAGAGTCTTGTGTAAGTATGACATCCTATACTAAGCAAGAGATATCTTTGTCACAAAATAAAGGAACATTTTCTACTATTGATCAAGAGAGTTTCTTGTTGATACTACTCCAAGATCATTTGATATCTCTCCCTCCAAGAACATGAAATAAATTTTACTACAAGAATTCATTTTTTGCATATCATAGAGTTCATGGTCATTCTACTAATGAATGTAAGGCTTTAAGTGATAGAATTCAACATCTTAAGGAGTGTGGTGCTCTTCCTTATGTTAACGCACCTAACACCTCTAATTGATATTGATTATAACTCTAGCATGTTTCTCGGGTCACCCTTGTCCTACACTAAGTGGGGGAAAAGGGTTAGGTAGCCTTGTCCTTGTATTTCACTTGTCATTGTCTCTTTTGTCTAGTTGATCGCCTTTCATGTATAGATAAGAGCAAGCTTAGGATGTGGACAACATGCCTTAAGTTGACTTGCATGTGACATTACACTGACACTCATGTTTCATTGTGTGATTTTCTTTATTCTTGCAATGCATCCTTCTCTTGGTGGTGTCATTGGGATAGTTGAAGGTTGATCCACCCCTTCCCTGGACAAACAGTCGTGTTCCACATCACATTGGGACAAACAAAGCTTGATCCACCTCCCTTTCCTTCTTCTCTTAGGCTTTGATGTTGTATGATTGAGTATCTTTGTCATTGTTTCATACATAAGCGTCTTGAATCTCTACTTTAGTGTGAGTTTGACATGGGGTCATACTCTCACTAAAATGGGAGCTAAATGTAGTGTAGGAAAAATTATCCCTTTTTCACACTTAATTTGGAAAATAATAATAAAATAAACTAAATTATGCCTTAATTTAGTGTTGTAATATGTATTTTACATATTCATATTAAGTTTTGGGACTTATTAAATAAAATGGAATTAATTGTGCCTTATTTATGGTGTTGTAAGGTGTACCTTTACAGCTTAACACTAATCTAGGGCTTTATTAATTAATTGAGGTTAATTATTCCTTAATTGGCCCCTTTAATTCAAATCCAAGCCTAATTAATTACAATTTCTGAAGGGTAAAACTTGGCATTCATAAATGTCATGTGACATAACACTTAACATTGGAGAATGTGTGTCCTAGGTAAGTGACCTAGGACCCATTAGCCTAAGGGTGAATGGTTCCTCACTTAGACCTAGGACCCTAATTTCAAATATGTTTTTGGCAATATTTGAATGATTTCAAATGTGTATTCACATGTCAGCTTGTGTTATTTGAATTTCGAGAATTAATGTTGACATATGTATAAATAAGATGTCATTTCACTAAGTTTCATCCTAGATTTTTTATGCAAGCATTCCTATAGCAAGTTTATGAGCATTTCAAGAGAATTTTCAAGGCATTCAAGGGAAAATTTGTAGAAGATTTATTACAGCAATCAAGATTCCATTATCATGTCAAATTCTCCTTGCATCGTGCATTTTATTTGAGCTAATATGTTGATGTGGAGTTCAATATCCATTCATGTATTCAAAGGCATTGATTCAAATCAAGATTTAAGATCAAGATCCACATCCTATTCAGCCATCTCATGCAAGTTGTAGATCTACATTCCAAGGTTCAAAAAAGGGTTTGGTGAGTTGTGATACTACATTTCCTTTTTCATCATTCCTTCATGCTATTTCATTTAATTACAATGTTTAATTACCAAAATAGGGTTTGACCAAGGTAAACCCCCATTCACCAAACAAAACAATATTTTTCTCTCTTAATGTGTGTTTACAGATTTTAGGTGGAAGATCTATTGAAGAGAAAAATTGCAAAGTTGTCAAAGTTGCATTTGTTGTCATCATTCTTGTAATTTCACAAAAACTGGCCTACAGGATTTATTTATGGCTTTGCGACTGCGAGATTCAAGAAGCTCGGAGTCTAGACACAATAGAAAAAAACCTAGATACAGATTTTTAGGAGCACTAGCCAAGACCCATTTGCCATAGGGAAAATGATTCCTTAGTAAGCTTTGAAAAATCACTTTTGGTGACTAGTACACATCACTTTCCCATTCTCAAATTTGTAATTTAGCTTCTAGTTCCATCATAATTGAGCTTAATCTTCTAGATGCACTTTGTAGATTGCAATTTGGAGTTGTTTTACTATTTTTAGTCTTCCTCCCCAAAGTGTTGTTTAATCAAGACCATTGTGCTTGCATTAAAGGGAAATTTGCAGATTCGCACCTTGATTTGACTCACCTTTTGGTTGAAAATCATTTCATTGTTTATATCTTATTTCCTGAATGAAATTAGAAGAATGGGTTCATCATACCCCTATTTTCCCCCTTTCATATTGAAAAAAACCTATTTTTATATGTTTCATCACCTACACTTAGTAGTAACACACAACTAGAGCCAAAGACATAGGTTTCCCAACCAACATCCTTTAAGGAATAGCTCAAAGCACTTGCAAAGTTTGAAACCCATGTTGCTACAAAAACCCTACCATTCCCAAGAAGCATAAAAGAAAATGTTACACACCTTCCACTCCTGCATCTAAAATAAATAGAAAAGGCTTGTGCAGCCTAAAAGTTGGCCACATCACAGGTCTAAAAGAAAAAGGTATTGTAGGAGGGAAGGCTCATTATCGATAATAAAAGGTCATGATGATAGAGTTTGAAGCCTACAATTTATGTATCAAAATTCCAATTCATATTAAAAATTTGAGGAGGATTTTTTGATAGCAAAGAAGAAACCCAAACCTCCTAATAGTCCAACAACCTTAGAGTAATATGCTTCCCCAATTGAGACTGATGAAGAAATATTTTTGGAAGATCAAAAGGAATTAATTTTCAAGGGTAAATAATAAGTTAATGAGCTCCATGCAACTCTATAGAAATTTAAGGAATTATAAGAACAAATAAAGGGATACCAACAAAAAGAGATAGGGTTGGACAACAAGGTTAAAGAATTAGAAAATTTGTTGCATACTTATCAACAATAAGGAGTAGGTTTAGATAAATTGGCTTAGTTGATCATCATAGAAATAAATAAGAAAAATCCACAACCTGATGAACAACATGATTCCCCAATAGCACCAAAAACCCCTACACTATTACCCTTTGGGATAAAATTGTGGAACAAAATTAAAGAAATTTCTTAGTCAAAATGAGAATGTAATAAGGAAATATAAAAATGATAGTGAACCATAATAGAGAAATTGAAAATAAAATCTCAAAAATTAAAAGGTTAATGGTTAAAATTGAATAAATGGATGATAAGAATATTCAACTCATTATGTGAACCACATCCTAGGGTCTCTACCCTATTCCAATAGGAAAAAAAATTGAGTTTCCTATTCAATCACTTAATTAGTGATCTTTTCAATTTCATTATCATCACAAACATGGTTCTTAAAGGCTTATCAGGAGGTCACACTAGACATGTAGGATCAACTGTGTGAATTTTATCTATATAATCTATCCATTTCATATGATACTACCTACAACCCACTTATTTTTGTGAGATATGTTTAGATAAAGGCACTAGACTCATTCATTAGGAATGAACATCAATGAGGTCTACTACAACAACAATATCATGAAAGGAAGAAGTCACTTCCCCTCCATATTAGAGAAGAATTACAGGATCCCAATGAGGTAATCTAGGAATGGATTGACCTGGCATACAAATGCTAGGTGGAAAGGAAAATCTTGGAATGAAGAGAAAAATCCTACAAAGATTTCAAGAAATGGAAATTGGAATAGGGAGAGAGGTACTCAAGTTCTTCCAAGATAGATGGAATGAACTGATACAAGAACCTGGATTGATAATGATAGGATCAATTGATACTTGAGATAGGATAAGTTATCAAGCACAAAGGATGATGATGATGGGATTGTACTTGATATAGGCTAATTTCTCAAGAATGGATGATTTTAGTGTGAACTAAACCTATCATGTGAGGTAAGTTGATTTGGTCAAGAGTGATTACTAACACTGGACAAAAGAGGTTCCTAAGAAAACATAAATATTATGATGTGGATTGGTTGATGAATCAATTTGGATTGAAAAGTTTTAAAATAGATGTTTAGGAGGCTATATCTTGATGTATGATTATAGGTATGGTGATTAACATGTTTAGGGATGTCCTTGTGTGAATAGAAAGATCCGTCTATCCATAGAACGAAGATTCTTATGAAAAAAAATTCCTCTCAACAAAGTGGAGTTTCCTCTCTAAAATAAGATCACTTATTGATAGGGCATAGCTACCTATGAACTTATCCACCCTATAATAGAGCATATCTTCCCAAGGAGGAGAGTTGACCAGCAGATTCGCCCATAAATAGAGCAAAGCTTCCTATCAATTAACAAGATCACCTATCAATGGAACCACCTAAGTAACAAGGGGTCTACCTCTGAAGAAATAGAACCACTTGTCAACAGAGCATATTCACCTATCTATGATGACTAGGTGAATGATGTATCCACCTATGAACATAACATAGCTACTTAAGGATGAATAACTATATAGAATGAGCAGAGCAACCTATGTATAAAGTGCAACTATCTATGGACAGAGTGTACCCGCCCAAGGATAGGGTGTATCCACCTATCTTAGAGAGAATGACCAACTAGACAAGGGTAATGGACCCACCTATGAACAAAGAGGATTTTCCCATGTAGGAATGTATCTGCCTATCAATAGGGTGGTTTTCATATCTAAGGTTGATGACCAAACAACAAATGATGACAAACAAGAATGGATAGATTGAAGACACTCATTAGTATCAATAAGAAGACATACAAGATAACACAAACCTAAATTAGTTAGGTAAGAGTGATAACCTATTATAGGCCCACCAGTCATGAGACTAATATCTCAAGATTAGTGTGAAACATTACTTAGTCAAGAGTCGATAGATAGGGATCTAGTGGCACAAGAGCTCACCTTTTCCCTTTCTCTGGAGGTCCTGAGACCTTCCTCAAAGAGCTCCTACCTCTACTCAAGGAGATACATAGTGAGTAGCTTTGGGCATGATATTGTACCCTACACTACAATAGGCAATGACCAAAAGGTATTAAGCTAGGAAAGTAAAAGTTTTCTAGTGTGTCATCTAAATAGAAGGAGGGTACATGAGGAATGCTCATGAATACTAGCCTATCACAAGCATGGGTCGAGAATGTTAGTCAAGTCATCCAGATCAACCCTACACTCCTAACTTGGAATCACTGAAGTATTAGAGCTTTGCTAGACACAACATGACTAGATTGGGGTACAAATTTATTTTCCCCCTTTACAAATTTAGAACTCTTAAAGGGAAGGTAATGCTAGGTATTTTGATCTTCGGGATCACATGTAGCACAATGAGAGAGCATAAATACAAACTAGCACACCTAAGATAATGAAAGACTTGAGTCAGCTTCAAATTTCTTATCCCCAAGCTCACCGAATGGTGTAAGGGGAGAGAATATGTCAAAAAGCGACCCCAAACATGACACTTAAGATAAATTGACCCTTTAAGGGAAAGCTAAATGTTCCTAGATTAGAAAAAAATAGACATTGGTCTTCAACAAACATCCTGCATGAAACTCGTTAGTAGTCAAACCATCAATCTTAGACAAAAAAAAGGATACAAATAGATGATAATAGGGATCACAATTAGATTAGTACTAAACATGCAACAAATTGTAAATTCTAGAATGAAAGCACAAAAATATATTACCAACAGAGCCACCTATCAACAGCGTGGAGTCACCCTATACCAACAGAGCTACCCCTAGAGGTGGCATAGTCACTTGTTTACGTATCTACCTTTGTGTCTAGAAAATATACCTTTGCAATGTCAAATCTGCCCCTATAGAGTTAGGTTTCCCATCTGTGGAACCACCTATGTAATGGAATATTCGCCCATCCTATGTAAATCCACCTTTGTAAGAATAACAGATTCTCATGTGTAATGGGTCCACCTCTGTATGCTAGCAGAGCCACTTGTTCTCTATAGGTTGACTAGTTGGAAAAGGGTCAAAGCATATCCGCCATTGTGGAAGATGGAGCCACCTCTGAAGATGGTGAATCTTCTCATGTAGCAGATCCAACTCTATGTGAGAAACATACAACTACAAACTCACAAAAATTTTGAAATGATGGTTAGTAGACCTATGAAGTGGGTCCCACTGAGTGTTCCAAAATGTGTGTAGTGATTTTACACTATTAAACAATTATAAATTACACTAAAAACCTAAACAAGCATAAAATCAAAACAACAATCAAGATTAGAGCCAAAAACTCATATCTTCTCCAAATTTGATTAAAATGGAGTATGATGACAAGCTTGATGCATAGACTGCCCCAATGATTGATTTAGATGTGTTTTCTAGGTAAAATTTGACAAGATAACACCATGTAATTTCTCAAGGATGTATGATTACATTGTTATTTTTGAAAAAAGGCTAAGTGTTAGTCATTTGAGAGAGGTAGATGGAATGGAGAGCTAGGATACAAAGTTGAAGATCAAGAGTTGATATGTGTTGATACATCTCAACCCATATGGTGGTTACAAGTGTCACCATATGATAGGATATGGGGAGAGTTGATCTCTCAAGGTCTAGGATGGTGACAAGTGTCACCATGTGAGGCCTTGAGATGGGAGGTTGTTACTTTGTAAGTACATTACGAGATGGACATGATCTCCCTCATAAAGAGCCTTTTTGTCCAATCTTTCATGATAATTGGAAAGAGAGAATAAAAATGAATTGAAATTCCTTTGGGGTACTTTGGGCGAATAAAGAGGAATTTTAAATTCCTTGAAGGTACCATGGGACAAGTAACCCATGTGGGGTTACTTCTCCAAATCGATAAAGCCATCAAGGTTGAGTTGACAAGGGAGGGGTGCCATAAATGGCAAGGTGGTTATCTTTTTCTTAACCAAATATTAAGAATGTGTAATTGATTAAGGGGGTGAGTTGGGTGGGGGGATTGAGCTAATGAAGGTGGCTAGAGGGTAAGTTGCAAAATTTGGAGGATGTGACACGTCTTAATCATCGATTAGGTGTGTGCACATCCCTAATAAGTGGAATAGGAAATGGATTAAGGATAATTAGGAAATTATGGAGAATGCAACAAGGATAGAGAAAAGGGAGAATTAAATATTTAATTTAATTCATGTGGGAGAATGATTAAATTAAATAAATAGGAATATTTATAATTTAATTTAAAGAAGAAGGGAAAAAAGATGAAGTATTTAATTGATTAATTAATTACCTTACAAATTTAGAAAACCTTAGGGGAATAAATGATGTTAATTAAATAATAACAATATTATTTAATTAACATAGATAAGGGGAGATTTTAGATGATATAGGGATAAATTTGACCAAATGTAAGTGGTCAAATTTAGGTGTCTACAGTTGGATCCTCGTATAGACAACACTTCAGAGAAGATTTTAGATAATGGTCACACTAGACATAGCTTTTTGATAGCATGAGGATGAACCTCCTTAAAATATAATGAATATTGAGGCAATAAATATAGATTGGTAACTCTTCATTCATCCTAACTCAAACAAAATTTTACTCTAGCAAAAAAATGTAAATGTGCATATGGAACCTATGGGTCTAATTTTTCTACTATATATTTACACTAATAAGTGTTCAATTTATGAGGAGCGTTGGATGAAGCACATAAATCAATGGTGGAGATTAAAAGGACTACCATCAAATAAATATTGACCATATAATTTACAATAAATACATGATTATGACATGGAACCCTCCCATCTTGCAATAAATACATATTTGTGATATATGGAAACCTTGCATTTATTACATGTTCTAAAATAATATTATTTAAATAGTCATCAATGATTGCAAAGCAATAAGATCTTAAGATTAAATTTATTTCTCTATTCAATTTCATTTTTTAGATGGAGGTAAGAACTCTAGTTAGTATTCACATAGATAAAAACATTTCATATAGCTAATTTGTTGCATTTTATCATCATTTCAAACAAATTATATATGAATTAAATGTAATTATTAATTTTGAGTTAATAGATGATTTCAAAATATATTTTTTTAAATAAAAAGAGGGTAAAAACTTTATTGAATCAGGAAAATAGTACAAAGTCAAGAGAAACAATCAATCCCCCAGGAGCCAAAATCGAAACAATCAAGCAACCCCCAAAACACATCTCATGTCCTACGCAACCAAGTCCTCAAGCTCCCTAGAAAGACCATCTGAAAGACCACTCCAATCATCCACTTTCTAGTTGCCCCTCTACTTAGAAGCCCATTTAGCCAGACCATCAGCCACCTTATTCCACTCCCTAGGGATATGGAGAAAGGTGATAGAGTCCAAGGCCTCCCCCAAAGATATGATTTGTCTAACCACAACAACAAGCTACCAGTTAACATCCTCCAAATGTCATTTTTGTAGAAAATCAACCACAATCTAAGAATCCGACTCACAAATTGTCCTTCTCCAACCAAGAACACATGCCCTTTTCAAGGCCAAAAGAAAAGACAAGGCCTCCATAAAGTTGTTAGAATGCATGTCGCAATACTTAGAGAAGAAGAAAACAACCACACCCGAGCAATCCCTACCAATTCCACCAACCCCAACATGTTCAATATTACTATATGAACCTTAAATCTGCATTAGCTCAAAAAGAAAAGCCCTTAGCATTGTTATTAAACCAAAGCAAACAAAAGATTCCCTATAAGATTCATCTGATCACAAGAATAATGCAAAAGAAGCAAGCAAAACATAGAAAAACATCATTCTAATAATCAAACCAGCATCTTATAGTGGATTGGTGCTTCTATGGAAAGAAGCCCTTTTCCAATCCTTGCTTAAGCTCCATGATGAAAATGCTATGAAGAATGATATGAAATGCTAAGATGATATGGATTCAAATGACAATGGTGCATTTGTGCTTGAGATTGTGGAGTTGTGGAGGATTAAACCAATGGAGAGGATCCTTATTTATAGAAAAGAATGACATAAAAATGCCAAACATGTAGGATGTGGGACTAAAAACAAGCCAATGAAAAGAGGCCACTTGTCAACTTGTGATAGGTTGGAGGATGAACACATTTTGGTCAATGTGCCAAAGAGAGAGAAATTCAAATTTGAATTTGAGAGTTAATGCTAAGTTTGACTTGTGCAAGGGACATGTAAGAGACATGTAAGGCCTCATAAATGCTTTGTTGGGTGTACATGTCCACTTGTCTTTGAATTCAAATTCTAGGGAATATTCCTCAAAGATGCCATGTTGATAAAAATGTTGATTTTAATAAATCAATAAACTGATTTATTGGTGCAAGTGGGAAAAGCTAGAGGATGTGGCATGCATTAGATTAGATTTAATTAGGATTAGATTAGCTTACATAATGATAAGATGATTTGACCCCTTTGACTTGAATATTTTGATTTATTTAAATCAAAAAGGGATGAAAGGTGATTTCAGACTTAATTAAATAAAGGATTGATTTATTTAATCAAGGAGGGTGATGTTAGGATCAAGTTGATTTATTTAATTTAAACTGATGACTTTAGGAGATTGATAAATAAACTTGATTTATTTGATGAATGGATGAATATGACCTAATCAAATGCATGATGTTAATTTCACGTGTCTACATTTTGCCCCTCTTTGAAGCAATGTACTTGTTGCGTTGGTTCAAAGAATAATCTTACCATGATTAGGATTCAAAAAAAAAAAAAAATGGATGTCACAACGGAAAGAAGTACAATGGTACATTGTTTCCCCCTCGAGAGATTGAGTGAAAAGATTCAGTTTGAGGGTCAATCTCACGATAAAGAGGTTCAATATGGATGGTTATGGATGATGATGCAAATGAGATGATTTTAAGTTGCTTATAATAAAAAATCTATATTAGCTTAAACAACTTAAATGATGATATGATGTGATGATGGATGAGATGGATGGCGTGATATGCTATGATTATGCAATGGATGTTCTATGCAAATAAATGATTTATGAGATGCTTAGACTAAAAGATCTATATTATGATGATGATTATGCATGTTAGATGATATGCAAGATGTCGATGGTTTTTGGAATGCAGGATGGATGCACTGGTGATGATGATAAACTACTCCTAATGTGATGTTAGTGTGGAAGAGAAGAGATTAGATGATGACAAGAGGATCCAATAAGTCCATGATCTGACAAGACTTTATTAGAGATGATGATGATGATAGATGATGATTTGATTATCAAGGATTAGGATTTTTAAAAGGGCTACTTACCTTATGTTTGATAACACACATAGATATGATGCATCAAGGTGTAAAGAACCAGGATGGCGTTGTACCTAGTGCAATGGACTTTGACTCAACAAACAGATAGGAGTATTCTTGTTCACACTTGACATACGAAAACCTTGCTACAACGTACCTAACAAAGCAAGTATTTGCTAAGTTATTTTACAAGAACGTCCAACAAGAACAGCAGACAAAAGGATAATGATCATTGCCCCATTTCTATCTCTCTAAATCCTTCGTTCGGATGTCATCGAGAGGTCCTTGGAATGAGCACAATAAGATAAATCAAAAGAAGAGATCAAGTACACAAACAAGCCAATGTTCTTCATACCTTCAGCCAGAGGGATGTGTTTTAATAGGATAAGAATCCAATATGATATCCAAAATGATGCCCATTATCGGAATGATATACCCTAGGACATGCATTGTATAGGGTGATGATTTGTTGATAAGTTGATTGATAGGCTGTTGATATAAAGTTGACTAACACGTTTATGAATGATCAAGAGTTTTATTTTGTTTTAAAGATTTGTTGTTTGCTTTTTTATTTTATGATTGAAGCTTGCTTTTGCTGATTGTTGTGGTTGTTTCTATTTGTTTTGCCAAAGGATGAAGGCGACGATGATTTATTATGGATGATTGATTATTGCGGGTGATAGCAAAATGGGACAGATGGATTTTTTCAAATATTTGAATGTTTTTGACGTTTTTGGAATGTTTTGAGGCTGTTTTTGGGTTTTTTGATTTTTCAAATGTTTTGATTTTTTATTTTTCAAATGATTTTGGATTTTGTGAGATTTTATGAATGTTTTTGGATTTTGATGTTTTTTTGAATGTTTTTGGATTTTGATGTTTTTTTGAAATTTTTTTTTAGATTTTGATGTCTTGGGGGCTGATCAAAGATTTAGCCTTGCCTACGTTTAAGCTCAAAGATGACGTAGTTCGGATTCCAATGTTTTGATGTTTTCTATTTTCTACTTGTTTTTGGATTTTGATATGTTTTGAATGTTTTTTGGATTTTTTGAAGTTTTGATGTTTTTGGATTTTCGCATGATTTTGACAATTTGGATAAGGATGTGTGTGACAATATTAGTGCTCTATTTTTGGATTTTTTTGAAGACCAAGCTTAGGTTGACTAATCGAATTGATGGATTGATAATGATGATAGCAATGTTGAGGATACACAACAATGTAAGGATTTGATTGATCAGGATTGATGATGATAACATTGTTGAGGATGCACAACAATGCAAGGATTTGATTGATCAGGATTGATGATGATAACATTGTTGAGTATGCACAACAACGCAAGGTTTGATTGATCGGGATGGATGATGATAACATTGTTGAGGATGCACAACAATGCAAGGATTGATTGATTAGGATTGATGACAATAACATTGTTGAGGATGCACAACAATGCATGGATTGATCGATTAGGATTGATGACGATTGATGAAGCTTGATTTAGAACAAAAGTTGTTCGAATGATTGGATGTGACGTTGATGCATACATTAGATGCAACTAATATCAATTGTTTGGATTGATGAAATATGAAAGATGAAGTGTGATAAGGAATGTCTTCTCATCAAAATGTGCCATGGGCTAGTGATTCAGACTCTAGATCACAAATGCTTGACCAATTTTATTTCACGTTTACCAATGTTCGGATCACCACATAAGTTGGAGGATATAGATCAAGATTTATTCTCAAAGCAAGATGCAAAAATCTACCCCTAGTGTCTAGCAATGTACGGAATACCATGGATGGATGCCCGGATAGATGTATGGATGGATGGATATGGATTATCTTGCAATAAGATAAGGTGTTTGAATGAAGGAATGCTTCATTGGATAATGCTTCATAGCTCAGATAATGCTGCATAGGATAAGATCAAATGAAAATAGCCCATGTCAAGATGTTTACCACAAGCAAGCGTAAAGTGTGCACCAAAATTTCATCAAGATCAAGATAACTTGGATGATGGACATAGATGGATGAAATTTGGATTGGATAAATGGTTTATGGATGAATAGATTTATTATGAATGGATGGAATACTGGATTTATTATGGATAGGATGAGATGCTTTCATCTGAATTGGTGCATGTAGGTGGTTGATTCCACACATAATGCCTATTTGCTAGGTTTTCATCATGGTCTTGCCCAAAGCACTGCACATGCGGTTTTCACTAGAGGATGATTTTTTTCTCTTTACTATTTTCAATCCTTTTTTTGATTTTTTTTGGATTTTCATATCTTTCTTTTTCTTTTTTTTTTGAAAGATTTTAAGCTCATGCTGAATCACAAGGTGTTGTTGATGTAGATGCCCCTATCATAATGTACCATTGATATCCTGCTTGAAGAAGTTGTGTTGCTAAGATACATGCACTTGAATGCAACTTTTGGGTTTCTTGATATGCTTCGTCGATACGGGAGTTAACTCTGTCTCTGTGCACACATCGTGATAGAGTACCTTCAGAATCCTTATGATGAAGATTTGTTTCCAATACATGGTTAATTTGAGAATTGGATATCATGCGTGGAGGCGTGGATGGAGTGTGTTTAGAGATAAGAGACGGATTGCAATTTGGAACCTTTGACTCTCCAAACTTGGGAAGATGAGCAATGATGGGTGGATATAGAAGTGTGTGTGGAATTAGGACCAACTGCTTGATACACTTTGTACATCACTTGAAAATCCTGCTTTTGCTTTTGTGGACATCTTTGATGGATACTTTCCCCTTTTTTATGTTTCCCCAGAGTTTATTTGACTGATGGAGTTTGATAGGGATGATCTTTCTTTGTATTCTTTGGTATCCATGTTTATTTGTTTTGTCGATTATTCTTCTTTGCTTCTTTTGCTTTGATAACATTCTTTGTGCTTTGATTCAAATCTTTCCTTCGAAGTTGGTCCCAATTTGTGGATGGTGTGATGGGTGGATGAAGATTCATGATATGGCTGGTTGTAGTATTGGCAATGGTTTCACCATAAAGATTCTTTGTGCCCCCTATATTGACGCTTGCTTGAGACATAGTTGCCCCCAGTATTGTGGAAGTATTACCTTCATGCCTTAATTTTTCCTATTATGAGATGTCTTGTTCAGTAAACATGCTCTGAAAAATGACCACTATAGATGGCATTGTTTCAATTTGCAGCTTTGCTAACTCTGGATTATATTATTCTGTATGACTTGCTTCCTTGAGTGGATAATGTTCAATATCTTTATTCATGATGTCCTTAGTCTGAATTTGTGATATATCTGATACTGTTGTTGACAACTCTATTTGATTGTAGGAATCAATAACCTACTCTTTTTGTGTAATAATGTCAAGAGTAAAGGGATCCTGTTCTGAATGAAGATCATCTCATGGGTAGATGGAGGAATATGTGCATTATGTATAGATAGGAGAGTGTCCATTAGATCATTTTAGTATCTTGCAAATACAAATTCTTGATCTTCAATGATTTTGGAGTTTCTTTCATCATGCTTTGGATCAAGTTCTTGACATGAGTCAGTTTCAAAGGATGGATTGCTTACAAATGGTTCTTGGATATCTTCATTAGGCATGGGAAGTGGCTTAATATCTTCTTGATCTTCGAGTGGACTTGGATCAGGTGTCAAGTTGAAGATTCCTTCAATATTGGCAATCATGAGGTCGAAGGATGTCAATATGTCTTAGAAAGGACCATTGCTAGACTTTGGTGAAAGACATTAATCATACTTTGGAATAAATTCTTGAGATGTTCCCTCTAACTCATAAGGCAATGTAGAGACATTTTCAACATGATCATTGGTCGATGCCTCATTGGATGAGGCAAAAACATCTTTATTGATGGATAGATCTTGATCATTGTTTTCAACAATTGTGGTGGAGGAATTTCCAATATCTTCAACCATAGGGTCAAGTGACGTTGACATTTCTTGAATTGGATCACTGTCAGGTATTGTTGGTGGATTTTGATCATGATTGAAAAGTGTCTTTTGATGTATATTGATTTGATCTTTAGATGAAGGAGACATAGCTTCAGGGTGCTTAGTGATGGATTGATCTTGCTTCTTGTTCTCAATAGTTGTGGTGGAGAGATTTCCAATGCTATCATCATCCCCAATAGTGATTATCTTCTGATCAATCAAGTCTTGGATGAGTTTTTTGAGTCGAACACAATCTAATGTTTTGTGTCCCTTTATTCTATGATAATCACAAAGGTTCTTCTCGTTATACCCTGGCGGTTTTATGTTTGGTTTTTGATAGTTCACATAAACGGGGATTTTGATGAGATTTTCTTGTACCAATTTTTGTAGGACTGATTTGATTGGTCTCCCAAGTGGTGTGTATTTCTGCTTATTTCTTTGTGAGATTTGCACTTTAAATTGACCTTGTGGTGATTGATTTTGGAGATTTGGTGATTGATCTTCAAGATGGGGTTGATCTTGATGTCTATCTTCTTGACATTGGAAATATTGTTCTTGACGCTGTTGTGGACACAATTCACTGCTTTGATGACATGGATTAATCAATGGATGGGTGTATTGATTTTGGAGTGAAGATATCTCCTGGCTCAATAATTCAATTAGTTTGGCATGTGAAGCGAGTTGCTCTAGTGAAATTTGATCTTGATTTTGAATTTAATTCCCTTGATTTGGATTTTGTTGAAGCAGATTTGGAATGTGCCCTTGTGGTGTTTGAATGGGATCATGGACAAACTGATCTTGGATAATGTTCTGATTTGGGATTATGTTTAAATTTGGCATTATGGGTTGAAGTTGACGATTGTTGATGTTTGGAATATTCATATGATTTGCAAATGTATCCATCCCAAAGTTCATTGGATTCATGTTTGGAAAACTTGTACTTGGTACATTCGCATTTGGCATGTAGAGATTTGATGGGATGATGTTGTTCATTTGAAGGCTCATGCATTGATTGTTCAATTGACAGACTTGTAGGTTTGGATTTAGATCTACCATCGAAAAAAGGTGTTCCAAACTCTTGATTGGGCATACTCACATTTGTACGATTGAATTTTGTAGGAGAGAACGATCCCATGTACAAATTGTATAAGTGTGAGTGTTGATAATCAATCGACATTGTAAAGCTTTGATAGTTTGGTTGACTTGGATTACTCAAGATGTATGGATCAAGTTTATATTCCATGTTCCTCTTGTGTTTTGACCTTGTTGCAAAATTGACCTCTAAGGTTCTTAGGACCAATGACGAGATGAAGGATGAAAATGGGAAATGATATGAGTGTTGAACGTTTAGGGACTTTTCATTAGTGCTAGACTTAGGGCTTGATTTTGATTGTTTGATTTGGATGTTGAACTTATAAACCCTAAGATGTTAGAACTTATCTTAGGATGAACTTGTTTCAAAGGGGTGATAATTTAACTAGAGGTATGAGAAAGGATGCATTCCCATACTCCTAACTAAACAAGGTGATTTTGATTTTGATGATTTACCCAAGTCTAGAATGATGTTTCCAAAGCTCTAAAGTTGTTTGTGGGATGAAAATGATAAATTTTTGAATGAATGAAGTGTTTTATTTGATCCTAAATGATCCTAGGAAGGACTTGTTTACAATACCAAGATAATGAAGAACATGTTTTTCTCTAAAAGTAACCCAAAATCAAAAGATCAATGTTCGCATGAAAACCATATGACCAAAAGATGCCAAACACATGTGTGGGGTCCAATTGATTCAATCTTTGCTTAATGGATTCTTTTTATCACAAACACACTTCTTGCTTAGATTTTGAATCTAGATGTCTAACATCTCAACTTTCCCCTTATCCCGCAAAGTGTATTATGTGGAAACCAAGGAAATTTGAGGCAAAAGTTACCTATTGTTGACCTTAGTAGGAGAAAATTGAGATGAAATCCAAATTCTTATAAGCCTCTAAGGATACGAATCCCAAGGGAAAGCAATAACATGTGAATTCGTTCAAATATATTTGCTTCTCCTAAAGGGTTTGAAATTTGATGCACATGTTGAATGTTGGTTTTCCAATGTTTTCAATCAAAGCACTGTGTTTTCAAACTGACTCACAAGCAATATAACACCCTAGTTCAATTGGTACATTTTTCTTGGTGGGCTTGCCTCATACCCTTCGTAGTAGAAGAGATGATTTTACATGCAACCAAGGACAAAATATACTTGGTGAATGAGTTAATAGGCCACTACAAATAAGGGTTTTATTTTGGAGTTTCCATTTGTGGAGATTGACCCATACAACGAGAGTCCCCTTTTGGATCCATCTCATCAGAATCAACCATGTGATATTGGTGTTTCTTCCAATACCCACATTTATATCTCGGTTGGAAATAATCTTGGCTTTAGAGTGTTACCGGTTGAGTCATTCCCTTGGGTGAGTACTATTTCCCCAAGGCAGGCCCTCTAGGATAAACAAAAGTGACTAAAGACAAAATCTGTAACTCGATCAATCTTTGATGGAAACAAAGAGAGAGAATATATGCAATAATACCCCCACTCACACTTGCACAAGATCTTGTTCAATTTTAAACCCAAATCAAAGTGTGGAGGCAATCTTTTATGCAACTTAATGTCATCAAAAAAACTTTTGGTTCTCAAGATCGCCGTGAAGCGCGAGAGAAGTGCATACGCGGCCTTTTTAGATGAGATTACTTTGAATAAGAGATTACGAAACACAAAAAACACATGTTCATTTTAAGCCTGAAAGCAATTATGAATTTATTTTAAAGCACCAAATGAAATATGAGTTAGCGTAAAATAGAAAATTAAAGCATACGACAAACTCTCCAAACATTTTGAAATGTTTGTTTTAAAAACAAAAGATGAGTTAGCATGAAACAGAAAATTAAGGCATGAAATGGAAGCCCTTAAGCATTAAAAAACGCTTTGTGAGTTTCAAATTTTGATGCTCAACTCTTCAACTCCAACTTCGCTTTTGTTTTCGCTCAACTCCAACGCTTGATTCCAATGTCGATTTCACCTTTACCTTTTTCTTTTCTTTGTTTTCCTTCGTTTTCACCTTTTATGCTTTCCTTGCTTTCCTTGTACCTTCTTCACTTTCCTTAACACCTCATTTTCCTTCTTTGCTTTTGTTTTTTTCCTTGTACCTATAAACAAAAACATCATGAGGATTACATTATTTAGTTAAAAATCATTAATTTCAAACAATAAAATGATCTCTATTGCAAAAACTAATGGTTTTACTAATAAATAAATCATCAACAAGAATTTTTTCTTTATAATATTAAAATCCCGAGTTAAATATATAACAAAGGTTCCTGCAATTCTTATTAGAAATTTGACAAATTAAAACCATCAAATATTGACAAGTAACAATTTTTTCAAGACTATAGAATGTCATAAATTAGCAACAGTCCATACTTTCATTGAGCTATGTGATATCAAATGTAAAGCCTTTTTAAAGAAAATGAGCCAAATCATGTTATTTAACAGAAAATGTTACAATTCTCTGGCCAAACTAGGCATGTTCGAGTCCAACCTCAAAACTAATGGCCTTTTCTTTGTTAACACCCTACCAAAACACTGTTTATTAATAAAACCAGGCTAAAGCCATTCTAGATGAATTGCATATATATTATGTATAATTATCAAAAGCCAAGCGATCAAGCTGACAGTTGGGCTTAACTCACCTTTAAGACGAGCACTTTTCTAGGGTTGCAGTTTCTTTATTAATGCTTGCAATTCAAAAATGCAAGATGCATTAGAAAGCTTAAGATTTTAATTAAGTGATTTATCTTTTCTTTGGTAAATCTGTTCTAGAAAATGCTCCATAAGCCCTCAAAAACACAACCTACCAAGATGTATTAAACCCCTCTCCCCCTTCTACCCAACAAAAAATGGAAAATGAAATATATCATATTAGTGAGTTCTATGTCATGACAGATGCTTTGTGCTGAAACACTTGTCACACACTTTTTTAGATATTGGTCTAACATCTTTGTTTTCTATTTATTGCTGAATTAACTATAAATGCACTATAATTCAGCCTGCTGATGGAAATTGGAACAAGAATATGATCCAATAGCAACATGCCTAGATACAACAGATTTAGATGGACATTAAAGGCTCTAAAAATAACACTCTACCCAGCAGCAGACAAATCAAGTGAGCATCTCATGTTGCGTAGAGTATAGACACTTTACCCAATCGGCATGATCTATAATTAATTCCCAAACCAACCCAAATCATGATGCCTAGATTCACCTACTTGAATTAAAGACACTACGTTGAATCTACCATTTTCTACGCAAGGTGATAGATTGGACAAGGGTGATAAACAAGCATACAGAGAGTTGACTGAGTGCTACCTTGGATTACAAGATAGAGTTACTATCATGAAAAGGATGATGATGGATGAGAAGTGATAGGAGTAGTGATAAATGTGAATCTATTAACATGACAGCAACAGCATTCAAGCAACAAGCAAGTATCGACTTACACATGCAACAAGCGGTGATTATTTAAGGAAACCTTTATAAGCAACAAACAATAGAAAATGTAAGTTTCCACTCGAATACAAATAGCAAGTGTAAAGCCAACTACCACAATCTTCACTCACGACCTTTTAGTCAATCCTTTACTGTTAATAAATGTTGTATTTTTTGTACTTTGCTGGTTTGAGTTTGATTTGTTGATACCGAAACAAATTTGTGAAGATATAAGATAGCGTACTCTTGTTCTTGGTGCTTCATATACACTTTTAAGATAGAGTAAATGAGGTAGACCTAATCATCTACTATTCAATTCTTTGGTATCAAATTAGATCTTTCCAACTACAAAAGGCATTTGAGATGGATAGCAGCACCCCTAAATTGCAGATGCCTCCATATACTTGTTATTTAAACATTTCACCTATCATCAAATCCCATTTCGTATACTTCAGTTTTCTCGTATGAGTGATGTCCAAGAAAACTTCATTCGCTTGATTATAATATACATCCTTGCTACAATATTATGACCTAAAAAAAAGGTCCTTGCTATGAGTCTTAGCAATCAGAGAATCTCACAGTGAGTACATCATAAAATAATCAGTGCCCTTTTCACCCAAAGATAGTCATAACTACACAAGAAGCAGTGTTTGATAGCAATCAAAAAGACATCAAAAATGCATATGGAGAGTAAATGTGAGTAGATAGCAATACATGTGCAGAAGTAAGTGTTGCAATAATCAGAAAATCACAATCAATAAAGGATCTAAATGCTGTCAAAAGATCAAATCTAGTTTATATCAGAAAATCCCATATTGTGTTGTTTCCTTCCCAATTCTCAAGACACGGAAGAATTAATACCAGTCTTTTCTTTTTTTCTTACCATATGAACACAACATTCCTAATTATTTGCAAATCATAGGTATCAGTGAAACAATACACAACTATGCAAGCACTTGGAGTGTATATCAATGCACTAATACACAAAAAATAAATTTTCAAGCAAGCGAAATTATAGGAAAGATTCAAAATTTTAATTTCATTAAAGAGATAAGAATCTCTCCAATTTTCACTATGCGAGATGTATCCCCTATTCCTATTTCAGGGGACAAGAGAAAACAAAGGATAAGAAAACTTAGTTCACCTTCATCCATTTGTCAAGTAAATTAACTCATTAATTCCATTCCTAAGGTTATTCATTTAAATTAAATAAATCAAACATCAAATTTTTAATTAAATAAACCAAACTTTATTTAATTGAAATCTCAAAATGCATATTCCATCCCTTTTTTATTTAAATAAATCAAAATATTCAAGTCAAAGGGGTCAAATCATATTATCATTATCTAAGCTAATCTAATCCTGATTAAATCTAATCTAATGCATGTCACATCCTCTAGCTTTTCCCACTTGCACCAATAAATCAATTTATTGATTTATTAAAATTAGCATTTTTCATCAACATGGCATCTTTGAGGAATATTCCATAGAATTTGAATTCAAAAACAAGTGGACATGTACACCCAACAAAGCATTTATGAGGCCTTACATGTCTCTTACATGTCCCTTGCACAAGTCAAACTCAGCATTAACTCTCAAATTCAAATTTGAATCTCCCTCTCTTTGGCACATTGACCAAAATGTGCTCATCCTCCAACCTATCACAAGTTGACAAGTGGCCTCTTTTCATTGGCTTTTTTTTAGTCCCACATCCTCCATGTTTGGAATTTTTATGTCATTCTTTTCTATAAATAAGGATCCTCTCCATTGGTTTAATCCTCCACAACTCCACAATCTAAAGCACAAATGCACCATTGTCATTTGAATCCATATCATCTTAGCATTCCATATCATTCTTCATAGCATTTTCATCATGGAGCTTAAGAAAATATTGGGAAAGGGCTTCTTTCCATAGAAGCACCAATCCACTATAAGATGTTGGTTTGATTATTAGAATGATATTTTCCTATGTTTTGTTGCTTCTTTTGCATTATTCTTGTGATCAGATGAATCTTATAGGGAATCTTTTGTTTGCTTTGGTTTACTAACAATGCTAAGGGCTTTTCTTTTTGAGCTAATGCAGATTTAAGGTTCATACAAATGGCACGTGAAAAATCAGCATTTTTCATCAACATGGCATCTTTGAGGAATATTCCCTAGAATTTGAATTCAAAAACAAGTGGACATGTACACCCAACAAAGAATTTATGAGGCCTTACATGTCTCTTACATGTCCCTTGCACAATTCAAACTCAACATTAACTCTCAAATTCAAATTTGAATCTCTCTCTCTCTTTGGCACATTGACCAAAATGTGCTCATCCTCCAACCTATCACAAGTTGACAAGTGACCTCTTTTCATTGGCTTGTTTTTAGTCCTACATCCTCCATGTTTGGCATTTTTATGTCATTCTTTTCTATAAATAAGGATCCTCTCCATTGGTTTAATCCTCCACAACTCCACAATCTAAAGCACAAATGCACCATTGTCATTTGAATCCATATCATCTTAGCATTCCATATCATTCTTCATAGCATTTTCATCATGGAGCTTAAGCAAAGATTGGGAAAGGGCTTCTTTCCATAGAAGAACCAATCCACTATAAGATACTGGTTTGATTATTAGAATGATGTTTTTCTATGTTTTGCTTGCTTCTTTTGCATTATTCTTGTGATCAGATGAATCCTATAGGGAATCTTTTGTTTTCTTTGGTTTGCTAACAATGCTAAGGGTTAATGAACCATCTCAAACACTTATTAGTGGGGTTAGTTTACACATGAAAATCCACGAATACCTCTATGAAATAACAATGTCAATGCTCAAGAAATGTAACAAATAACAAGAGGCATCAAAAGACATTCCAAAAGCAAGACAAAGTACCTATTCCATATTGGATTGGTGTCAAATATGCCAATGACCCTTTCCCAATCCTTGCTAAAAACTGAAATGATGAGATGCAATGGTGAAGAGAAAAATTAGTTCTCAAATTAAAAGAGTAACTTTGCATGAAGATGTAGATGGATTTGATGAAGAATCAGCCCTCTATTTAAAGATTTTCAAATTTGAAGAATGTTCATAAGAGAGCAATGTGGGATATAGATTGGACAAATGAGATGAGGCCACTTGTCAACTTACCATAGGTTGAGGAATGTGCAAGTTTTGGCGTTCGAATGTGCCCAAGAGAGGGAGATTCAAATTCAAATTTGTGAAATAAATGTTGAGAAGGGGATATGAAAATGAGAAGTTAATGCAATGTTGGAAGGGACAAGTCAACTTGTCTTCATTTTCAAACTTGAGGGAATATTCTATTTTTATGCCAAGTTGATGGAAAACAAGGATTTATAAATGAGTTAAAATGATTTATTGGTGCAAGTGGGAAAAGCTAGAGGATGTGACATGCATTAGATTAGATTTAATCATGATTAGATTAGCCTAGTTAATGATAAGATGATTTGACCCCTTTGACTTGAATATTTTGATTTATTTAAATCAAAAAGGGATGAAAGGTGATTTTAGACTTAATTCAATAAAGGATTGATTTATTTAATCAAGGAGGGTGTTGTTAGGATCAAGTTGATTTATTTAATTTAAACTGATGACTTTAGGAGATTGATAAATAAACTTGATTTATTTGATGAATGGACGAATATGACCTAATCAAATGCAATGTTAATCTCACGTGTCTACAATTACCTCTATAGGACCCATCTGTATTTATCTTCAATGCCCCCAAAGGTGGAGGCGTCCAGTGGCCATCATGATGAATCTTCTTTCTAGCATTTCGACCGAGGCCATGCCTAGTCCCATCCTTGGTACTCCCAAAAAGCCCCAATCTTTGAACAATTCTCATATCTCTAGGTTCCATGGGATCCGAGAGGTCACAACTAGCCATCAAAGTCTCCTGCAGAACTCTCAATATCTTCATCCAAACCTACATCACCTGAAGCTTCTTATCCAAAAAAATCTTGTGATTACGTTCCAGCCAGATCTGCCAGATGATGAAGCTGGGACCAATTAACCAAGCATTGTGAAGAAAAGGAGTCTTAGTTGTAGAACTCCCCAACCTCCTTCAGAAGTCCTCAACAGATGAAGCATGCCAACATGGTTGTCTTCAGAGATCCCACCAGAAGTTCCATAACATCCTAGCAAAAGGGCACTAGAAGAAAAGATGGGAAGTTATCTCCTCACTGTTGGAGCATAAAACACACATTGAGGGCCCCTGAAAACCCTACTTCCAAAGATTCTCCTAGGTCAGGCATCTATTATAGACCACCAACCAGGAAAAGAAATTACACTTGGGCCAAGAGAATTGGTTCCAGACCTGCTTCCACCAAGGAACCTTGGTGCATCCAAACAACTGTTCATCAAGAACCCTATACCCAGAGGCCACAATGTATTTTCCTTCTGGTCACCTCACCAAGCTAGAATATCCCTCTCCAATAGGGAGTTGCAGAACCTCCCAACCAAGATGTGAGCAAGCTCCTTACAATCCTCCTCTGTACCTCCTAGTGGCCACTCCTACGGGTCCTCCCACTTGTACTCCAAAGCTTGGTCCATAACCTGAGAAGACTTGAAATCAACCACACGAGTCCAACCTGCATCCAAAAAATGCCTACATAGGTCCTATAAATGAGGATGTGTAGACATAGTAGGAGGATGTCCATCCCAAGAATCAAACCAAAAAAGAGCCTCTGAACCCCTGTTGCAAATCACAAACAGGCCTTGCTTAATCAATCCGGCTCCCCTCTTAAGGGTGCTCCAAACCATAGATCCTTTTCCCTTGAGAGTGTATCTAGGAACATCCTCTCCATCCACCACCACAAGATATTTTGAGGTGAGGATCTTAGCCTAAGTCTGCTGATACTAAGAACACCATCTCCAATAAAGCTTCACTGCCAAAGATTGCCCAGTCAAATCAACCCAACACAGCCCAAGACCACCCTCTTGCTTTGGACATCAAACCATATCCCACTTGACTAGACTCCACTTTCATGAAAGAAGATTTTTAGCCCAAAGAAATTACTGATAGAGGGACTTAAAGTCCCTCACAAAGCTGGCAAGCACCGATAAAACAAAAAACCTATACAAAGGGATAGCATACACCACTGACTTCAAAAGAGTTAATCTCCTCACAGTAGAGAGCCATCTGAACATCCAATGACTAACCTTTTTCCAAAACTTCTTAATAACTTCCTACCAGATCACTTGAGGTAAAGAGAAAACAGCCAAAGGAATGCCAAGATAGACAAGCAGAAGCGTACCAACCTAGAACCTAAGAATACCTGCAATCCTCTGTTGGATAAGACTAGGAGTGTTAAAGAAGTAGATAAAAGAATTTCCTTCATTAATGCTTTGACCCAAAGCCGCCAAATAACAATCCAGAGCCTTCCTTATATTGATCACCTCATCAACTTTGGCAATTCCCATAAGCATTGTGTCATCCACAAACTGGAGATGGGACTAGGGAGGAGATTATTGCCCCACTACCAACCCTGAATCAAGTCCAGCTCCACCCGAGATTTCAAAAATCTCCCAAGCCCTTCCACCATAAAATTGAATAAGTATGGTGATAAAGGGTGTCCCTATCGAAGGCCCATAGATGCCCTCAAAATCTTAGAAGGCTCACCATTGACAAGCATATAGAAGGAAGAATTTGTGACACAACTCAAAACCCAGTCAATCCAGTTATTTCCAAATCCAAAAGCTCTCAAGATCTTGGTTAGAAAATCCCATTTGACATGATCCTAAGCCTTGGCCATGTCTAAATTAATGAACATAGCCTTCTCCTTGGAGGAGGCCATACAATGCATAGTCTCTGTACAACAATGACTACACCATCCAAGATCTACCTACCAGCCACAAACCCACCCTGTTCCTCAGAGATCAGCCTATCTAACCATGACTTCAAGTGTTTAGCAATCAAATTGGTGATGATTTTGTACACCACATTACAAAGGGAAATAGACCTAAAGAGATCCAAAGAATTAGTTACCTCACGCTTCGGGATGCAAGCCAAGAAGGTGGCAATCTCTAAGAATTTGCTTATTATTTTGAGATTCCTGAACAACTTCAAGAAGTTCAAGCTTGATAACCTCCCAAAACTCTTGATAGAACTCCACCAGGAACCCATCAAGACCAGGAGATTTTCCTTTCCTCATCTGAAACACTTTATTTTCCAATTCCAATAAAGAGATCAGCTTGAGAGGAGATCAATTTATTTCCTCAGTCACCAAGGGAGGAATGCAAGCTAGGATTGTATCCACATCCCCATTGGCAGAAGTAGAATTATCATGGAAAAGAGCAGAGAAGAACCGAACAGCCTCATTAGAAATTTTAGCAGAGGAGAGAATATGGTCCCCATATGGGGATTTCAGAGAAGTTATAATGTTTCCCTTCCTTTTTCCTTTAACCGAATTTTGGAAGAAGTATTCTTGTCACCTTCCTACAAAAAATCAACTCGATACTTTTACTTCTGAAAAATTTCCTCGCGCAATTCCCATTCCTCCACATCCTTTATAGTTGTAGCCTCTAACTGACTCAACTCCTCAGTAAGCCCCTAATCCCGGATTTGTTGAGTGATGGAATCCAAGTGCTCTTGGGTAGCCCTTTTAGCCTAGAAAACATTGTCGAAATGGTGTCTATTTCAATGCTTTAGCATATATTTGACATATTGAAGCCTCTTTGCAAAGGAGTACATAGCAGTGCCATAAGTCAGCTTTCCATCCCTCCACTGCCCAGGGACTAGGTCCAAGAGAGATGCATGCCGAAGTCACAAAAGTTAGAATTTAAAAGACTATCTTTTAGAAGACCCCACCAAATAGGCATAGAGTTTTATTGGCCAATGATCTAACCCTCGCCAGTCTAGAGTCTCAGAACTAGTCAACCCAAAAAGTGGACCCCATGAACCTGTCTGACCTTTCAGAGATGGCAGCATCCCCAATCCTCCTATTATTCTAAGTAAACATCCCATTCAAAGGTTTAATATCCACCAAATTCATAGAGGCCACATTGTCCCTCATGAGTTCCAAGGAGGGATCCAGATGGAAAGTCCCACCCCTTTTCTCATCTAGAGACAAGATCACATTAAAATCACCCGCAATAATCCAAGGGAGAAAAGGATCCAAAGAACGCAAGAATCTAATTTGATACCACAAGTAGACCTTTCCAGGAAGATTCGTAGGAGCATACACTTTAGAAAGGACTCTCACACTTGACTCCAAACTGGAAGCAACAAGGGAGATAGAGCATCTGTCAGAAAGCCACCATAGAGGAGTAACTCTGCATGGGTCCCATAAGTAGACAAGACCCCCTGAGCTTCCCAATGCCTCAACACATTGACAAAGATCCCTACCTCAAATTCTAGGAACCAAATTCAACATACTATCCATGAACAACTTAGTCTCTTGGAGGAAAACCAAATCCAGAGAGTGAACATGATTCAACTCATGAATAGCCTTTTTTCTAGGGATTCTATTCATACCCCTTACATTCTAAGATAACATGATCATCTTTGTGGTTGGGAAAAGTGAGAATCAATGGTTCTCACTGAGCCAGACTCAACCAATGTCTCCCCAATCAACTTGACCTTTTCCTGATCCTTCTTCCTTCCTACTTTAAAAGACTTCTTCCGATCCCCCTTTTTGAGGGGTTTTTGGAGAAGAAGTCTTTCCTTTACCCAACCCCTTGGAAGGATTTTCAACAATGGTCCCAGAACTAGGTGGAACCAAAACCATATCTGCATGTAATGATATACCAATTCCCCCACACCCAGAGACTGGGGTAGGGAGCTCAGCATCCAACTAGTCCATTTGACCTCTTGTTGGGATCACACTGGAAATCACATTTGTTTGATCCACCAAACACTTCTACGTAGTAGAACTATCTGCAATTTGCATGTCAAAGGGGCCCCTTCTTCTTGAACCAAACCCTCTAAAGCTTTGAACTTGTTGAGAGATTCCTCTTCCTGCCTATCCTTGGTAAACCTCTTCTGACCTCTATTCCTATTGTGCACTTTAATAGGCACAAATCCATCCTTATCTGTCTCCTCCGCTACATGGGGGATTTACCCTTATCCATCTTTGAGTCAGACTGATGAGGAGTATAAGTTGAGCCAACAGTGTTGGAAGCTTTGGGACACATTCGCAACAGGTGGCCATACTCATGGCATAGTCGACATTGAAAAGGTAATGCCACATAGTCCAATTGTTGAATCCAAGAAGTTTCCCCAATGCTCATGGCTACAAAATATGACAATAGGTTATTCAAGTCAATTTCAACACAAACACGTGCACAAGATAAAACCCTTTTGTTCAAAGTTTGTTGTGAGGGCCCAATAGGCTTACCAAGTAAGAGAGTAATCATTTGCAAGATGTCGCTTCATCAACACTCCAGAGGCAAACGAGGGAGGTGAACCCATACTAGAGTGTGGGAAGGGAGCTTCTTAGTAGAGTTGAATCCCATGTGCCAAGGTTTAATGAATAAGCCCACCTGATTATAAAAATATGGTCTACCCTCAAAAGCTTGATTTCTATCAACAACACAAGAAAAATCCACCATGAAGAAATTGTTGGCAGCCAGCAAGATATCAAAATAAACTTTAGGTTTCCAAGTTTGGAAAACCCAAGAATCGAGAGAGGGAAGCGAAGCCCGCATTCCCATGAACTTGCAAATCAAAACATTGTTACAATAGTAATCCACATCCTTCACTACAGATTCAGGTTGTATCATGAGCACTGGTTGGTCTTTCGATATTTCCAAATAGCCATTTACTTTTTGAAGCTAGAAGCCATTGTTCCTCATCAAACACTCGCTAGGGTTACCCATCATCACATCCCCAGAAGAACCGAATAGTGATTGGGATTGTTTGCCATTGCATGCCCACCCATGAGTAATGGCACACACCCTCATCTAGAGATAAACCCACCGAGAAAAGGAAAGGAGAACACCATGAAGCAGCCTCACCTGAGGCACCCAGAGGAAGACACCACTAAAAGGTTAAAAAATACCCTTCCTTTATGGAAGGAGAAATCACTCCTTACAGTGCACACTAAAGAAAGGCGCCTGTACCCCTTCAGAAGTTGGCAACACCCCTCAACAACATGCAAAAGAAACACCCAACAAAAGAAGTGATGTAAAAAAACACAAGAACACTACAAAAACCACCAGATCACCCTTGGCCACCCCCTGCAAGCAAAATTTCTCCCCCCCCCACACGCACACAGCAGAAAAAACACGTAGTTGAAGACCAAGCTAGGGCACAGAAACCCTAGCTCACCTGCGACCACTCACGCCAAACGCCATCTTTTTTTTTATGAATAGGCAATTATTTATATTAAATTAAGATAAAGATACATATTCACAAAAAAAATGGGTGGTAAGAAGGAAGACCCCGAGATTCATATGGGAAGCACCCAGAAAAAGAAAAAGATCACATGGGCCAAGCCTAGAAGTCCAAGATTACAAAACATAAAAGAAAAGGGCCATTAAGCGGCCAAAGTAGTGCAAGTAGACCCAGGAGGGTCTCTGTCATCCATGTTCTTCCCCCATACATCAACAGGGTCTAGAGTGACACTAGCAGGAGGACCCCAACCATCATCAACATCTTTTTTCTTCTCTTTATCTATATCCTCGCGCAAGGGCAAGATTGCAAGTGCCAGACATAGAAAATTTTTACCAGTATCTGGCCAACCAAAGCTAGAAGTAGGAGGGTCATCAGAGGGCCTCCCAGGACTGCCACTGCCGCTCCTTGAAGCACTGCCAAAAGGTCACACGTGGCTAGCCCGCGGTGGAGGAGAGAAAATTTGCTGAGGAGTGCAAGAATCCCGCTGAAGCAGAGGCTGAGAGTGGGAATGCACATAACCAGTCTGTTGCCGGCCCCGATAGGGCAATCCGCCGCGAGAAGAGATGGGTGAAGTGGGAACCTGAGCAATAGTACAAGGGGCATCCTTGGCCAATGATTTCAAAATATATTAGTGTTTGTTATAATTTCTAAATTTATTGATGATAGCTAAATTTAGACCTAAAATTTATAATAAATAAGATAAATCCATTTGAATGAATATCATTTTTTTATATATTTTTTCTAAGTCTTGTATTTAAGACTTAATTTTATAGATATTACATTGGGAAAATTCATGAATGTTTGATCCTATGTACATGTTTTAAATAAACATATTTCATTTAACAAATTTATTGTCTTTTGTTATCATTGAGCAAATATATGAAATAAGTGTAATTGTTACTTTTACATTGATAGATGATATCAAGATATGTCAATGTGTGTATTCTATGGAATTATATGATACTTTCTAAACTTATTCATGATTACCATATTTATAAGAAATGCATAATAAATGAGATAAAACTATTTGAACAAACATTTTTTTTAATGTAATTTCCATAAATTTGTATATAAAATTTTATTTCATAGATATGTTGTTGAGTCAATTCATAATCAATTGATCCTATGTGAATGTATTAAATAAATATATTTTATTTAGCTAAGTTTAAATATTCTTTCATTATTAAGAAAATATGCAAATTGCATGTAGTTGTTACTTTTGAGTTAGTAGATGATATCAAAAAATATTAGTGTTTGTACTCTATGAAACAGTATGTTAATTTTTAAAATTATTCATGATTACCATATTTAAAAGAAATATACAATAAATGAAATAAAACCATTAGAATAAATATGGGTTTTCAACATAATTTTCATAATTATTATATTTAAGATTTAATTTTATAGATATGTTGTTGAGTGGATTTGTGATTATTCGATCTTATATGCATGTTTTAAATTATTTTAGTCAAAAGATATTAAATAAATAATGTTATAGGCCTATGTTGTCCTAGACAAATGTGCTAAATTTATAAACATGTATACTATGTCATTTATTTCTATTTTATCATGTTAGGCATATGTAGAAGTATATATAATAGAAGCATCCTATAACTTTCATTTTTACATTAGTGTAAGAGGGATTAAATTATTTAAACCATGTAACCTATTCACTCAATCATCACATAATTAGACAATTACATGCAGACAACATATATTTTTTTTACTCCTAGGGGTGGTGGCACTCCCATTGGAAAATCGGACAAATCATTGTGCGGAGGCAAAGGCTACATTCATAAGCGTTAAATATACTGTTAGCAAAGGCTACTCCAAAATATGGGTTGAAGGTGATTCCCTAAACATTATTAACTATCTATGTGGCACTCATCCTCTAGGTTGGAATGTGGAATAGCTTATTAAAGATACTATAATCATGCTACGATCTTGTGAAGGGATTCGCATCTCTCACATTTACTGAGAAGGAAACTCATGGCAGATTTTTGCCGACAAGGTTGCCAGTTTAAATGAGTTTCGTGTGGGGCGAGGGTTTGATCCTTCCCGAGAAATCTAGGATATTATTGAGAAATGATGGCATGGGTTGAGATGATTTTGCATTTAATTTCTAGTACCTTCTTCCATCTCGCACACTTTGTGGGTTTCCTTTCATTCTCTGGCATTCAGTTGAGCAATATTCACAAGGGATTTCTTCTTTTGGTGCTGGATGAAATGGGTGGTGATAGAAGCAGAATCAAACTGCATTCTTGCATGGGCCTTAGGAAGAATAAGAAGCTATGGAATATATTGTGTCATGGTAATTTCACACCTTTTTCAGAAAGGCTGCATGGGCATGACCCTAATGCCTCAGCGGAGTTTGTGTCATGCTAGAATAATCGTAGGCTCAAGATAAAATGCCTAAAAGTGGAGGTGAATGAGGAGTTGGTTGCTAGAGTTACTGGGATGCCGATAAGTGGCTGTAAGTTTTACAAGGACAAGAAGAGTAATGAGGAAGCAATGGCCCAATTCTTCAAAGATGACGAGTGGAAGAAATTGATTAAAATGGAACGTTGGGGTTACAAGCACAAATCCCTTAAGAAGATTTGGGAAAATATTGTTGAGGTGCTTATGCGCTATTTGACTCTATAGGGTAGGTTTATTGCTATTCTTGGTCAACACTTCACGCTTCTAAACTATTTCAGGCATGGTTTGTTTATTTCTTTTTCGCTTTGTTTTTTATCATCCATGGAAGTTTCTATTTACACTCTTTTAAAGAATAGGAGGGATCTCGTCCTCCATGAAGGTCTCATTCTCTTAATCATGGAGCATGTTAAGACTCTTCTTCCTACCCCTACCATTAAGGGTAAGGAGAAGACTTTGAGTGATGTTTTTGGTTCATTGGGCTTAGATTCTAGTATGGCAGATGAAGAGGAATGGAATGAAGAGGAAGCGGATGTGTCCCCGGCCCCTGCAACTACTTCTTCGAAGAAGAGGAAGTTGGGTAGTTCTAAGAGCAATAGGGCAGCCAAATGTCTTGTTCTTTCTGACAGTGAGGACATGGAGGTGGGCACGGATGGTTCCCCTCCTAGGAATGAGGAGTTGGATGTTGGCCATGGTGAAACCATAGGTGGTGGTATTGAGGTGGGGTTACAAGATAATGTTTTGGGTATGGACGACAATGAAAAGACAAGGAGGTCATCCAAGTGTATTGCCAACCTAAAGAACAAGGCCTCAAAAGTGTCAGCAAAGGATCCCAAAGTGTTTTGTGAGGGCAAGGATTCTAGTGAAAAGGCGGTGGCTATTAAGGACTCCCCGAATGAGGACTCACCCAATGTGGATCTTGATGAGAAGAATAAGGGTCAAGATGAGGAGGATTCTAAGAAGAAGAGAGCTAAGTCAAAGCCTTTGAATGTAAATCCCCTCTTTGAGGACTTTTCTTACCTCAATGACAATTCTACCACAATGTTTGAATTGTTGGATATGGCTAGGGTTGGGGCCACTAGAACTTTTAAATTAGCTAAATGGACTCTTCAAGAGTTCAATAAGATTAACATTAAAATTAGAGGTTTGAAAGAGAATCTAAAGAATGTTCTAAAAGTTTCGATGTCAGACATTTTGATTGACAGAATAGTGGACCTTGAGGGTTCTTTTCGTGACTTCAAATCTCTATGTGAAGATCGATTGGCTAGTTTGGAAGCCAAGGTTTTGGGAATGAATGTGGATATAAAGAAGCTTCTTCAAGCGTGTCACATCTTTGTGAAGAATAGTGCAGAATCTTTGGAAGTCCTATTTAGAAAGATAAGTGAGCTTAGGGAGGACCAAGTTTATTTTTATGAGTTAATGGAGAAAGAGCAATTAGTTAAAGACAAAGGCAAAAAAGGTGCAAAAGATGACGACAAGGGCCCTGCTGTCGGAGGGTTGGCTAAATGGAAAAATTTCTTTGATGTTGAGAAGAAGGAGCTGTTGGACATGATTGAAAAGCACAGAAGCCAGGAGCTTGAGGTGGCCAATACCTTGAGCGGTTTGAATTAGTGTCTGGATTTCTTCTTAGTTGTTGCTTATTTCCTGCTAGGTCTCAGTTCATTTCCTATTGTTTTATCATTTTGATGTTGTTTGGGTGTTGTTCGCTTACTATTTTATCTATTGTTCAACAACCTTTTTGTCTTATTTTTTGGCTTTTGGTATGTTGTTGGTTTCGCTCTGAAGTAGTTTTTTAGCAGCATTTCATATCTTTTATTGTAAAGGGTTTTGAGTCCCTTCAAAACCTTTTTTTCCCATATAGTCAAAACATATATTTTTCTTACCAAATAAAAAAATATGTGCGTGTGTAAGAGAGAGAAGAGACTATTCATTCAATCATTATACAATAGAGAAATTACAAGGAGATAGCATATGGATTTTATTGTGATGATTATTCTATTTTTAAGGATTGTGTGTGTGCACTCAAAATAATTAAATTTAAGATATTTTCATTTTCTTCAGAAAATATTGGTAGAAACCATTAATGAAGTCTTATGCTTTTTTGAGTGAACTTGTATTATTTTATTTGAGTAAGAAATAATTATGTGATTTCATGTTTGATTCCATAACATCTATCATCTCTTATTTGATTCAATTATGAAAATATCTATAAATCTCTTTATCAAGTTATATAGATTCTAGCTAGGGCTTCACCATCTTTAAGTCTAGTAAAGATATCATCTTTAGAGTGGAAAAATACACCCTCACTTCCAACCACCTTATTCTCAAGAATTCCTTGGGTAAAGCAATTGACATTGCACTACAAGGTATACACATCATCTTTATATTTTTCTTTACAAATTTCCATTATTTAATCAATCATCTAGTTGGATACCTTCATTTAAAACATCCTAGCCTACACCAAAAATAGGAAAGTTATATTGGAGTTAAGTTTGATGGTTAACAACCCTTCTCCACTGTGATGAAGTCTTTTATTAAATACCAACAATAGAGTACCTCCTTGGTCTTTTTGACTCTTTCTTTATTATCGTTGTAAGAATAATTTATTTAATATTCTAGTGAAATGATTTTGTGTAGGTGAAATATAAGGGTAGTAACACAAGAATGATGCTCAATAGAGATTTTTTTAGTTTATTTATTAGGTCTAGCCTCAATCAATTTTTCATGATGCATTTGACTATCATGCTCGAAAATACCTTCTTGGTAACACTAACCTTATTGATGTGAGAGGATCACATAAAGGATGAGATAACTACACCACCCTTCTTTGTTGCCCAATGCCATAATAGCAACACACTTTTTAAAAAAAATATATATTTTTGTTAGGCATAATAATTGCTCTATTATCGAAATATTTATCAGTAATTTGACTAATGTTAAATATTAGCTTCATTTTCAACTTTAATATTCTTTGATGTACTAATTTTATTCTCAACTCTAATATTCTTTAAAAAGATTGAATGAGATTATTTTAATTTTTGTTGTCAATTTATGACATTAGGATTAAAATACTATTTTGGGGGATATTTCTTTTAATATTTAGCCATTTCATGTTACTCTACCAATCACAATTCAAACATAGTAGATATGATGTGCGATTTTGTGCACAAGGTGTTTCATCTCTCTAAATTCTACTTCACCATGATACTTTTCAAAGTCATATAGTCAATAGCAATTTTACACTTCCTACCAAAATGTGGTAATTAATGAAGTCCATTTATTTTCTAAATATTGAATGAACTTGCATTCACTAAATGAGCTCAAATTATTGAATAGTGTAAAGGTGTAGATTTGTTCCCAAGAGCCTAGAGTTTATGTACACTATAAATATAATAGTTATTTGAGCCATTTTTATCTTGTTTACATAGATTTTGATTTTGATTTTAATTATTTTTCTACTAGTTTGCAATAAGGATTATATTTGTTTCTAGAGAGAATAGTAGGTACATTAAAGAGAATATTGATTGGAATAATATTTAGGCTTAGAACCTACTTGTGGTTAGTGGGATTTTCCACCATTGCGACACTAGTACTATCATAATGGAAACTTTCAAATTCTATCAAGAAGCGTATTTTAATTTCAACACCTTCTAAGACACATTTATTTTGAGATCCATTATGATACCAAATATAAAATTTCAATTATAATATAATTTGATTCTAATAAATTTTAGATAAGAGAGAATATCTACCATGATACATTATTTTTAATCCTAATTATTTTTCTACTACTTTGTAATAATAATTATTTCACTGATTTCTATTTTATAAATAATATAATTAATAAACTACATATATTTATATCTATTTTAATATAACTAAAAAAATGAATATAAAAAATTAGCTCGAGTAAAAAAAACGATATCAGCGTGCCCATCGGGGACCCTCGACTCTAAATCAGTACGCACAGTCCTTAAAAATCATCCAAGTTTCCAACTATTGTCTTTATCTTTTTGTTTCTTTCGTCCAGAGTGACCTGTCATTTCACAACTAGTAAATCATTTTTGGCAACATAGTTAAGAAGAGAGATAACTTTGACCGTGGAATATTTTTCATTCGCCGATTTTTTTTTCGTTCACCATTTTTATACGCCGGTTTCCTCCCAAGGACTCCAGGTTACAGTAAAACAAATAAACTACCACCGGTAAAGGAAGGGTAAAGGAGGGATTAACAATTGTTGGCTAAGTCTGCTCATATATATTCAAAGATGACGTATATATGAAGATGATGTATATATTAAGATGAGTTGTGGAAATACTAAGAAGATAGTTGGAATGAGTTTTCCACAGTTCATGAAATTGTTTACGCAAGCTTTTGGATTCAACTGTGAATGTTTTTGTGTTGAAGTTTCGGATCAGATTCAGCGATCTATCATCAAGAAGAAGAACAATAGGATCGCTGAGTGTGATCCGAAATGTGGACACAAAAACATTCACAGTTGAATCCAAAAGCTTGCATAAACTTCTAAGAAGATGATAAAATAGACTTAGTCAAGTGTGTGTTACAAAGTAAGTAGGTTTGAATTGTTTGTAAATTTTCTCATGGCTTTCTATAAAATTGAGAATAATTATTCTAATTTGGGCTGTGAAATGAGGTGTTCACGAATTATTTCCAGGTCAAAATTACAAAAAAAAAATCAGGAAAATTAAACAAACATAGAATAATTGCCACTACCTTTTTCCCGCTTTCTCAAAATAGAATGGGGGGGCTCGCAGACATGGGTGGAAAACCGAGCCATAGGTCTCCACGCTTTGGGGAGCTATCGGAATTCAGAGAAAGTCTTGCTCACATGACTGGCAAACCGACCCCATAGTAATTTAGCTTTGGGACCATCTAAAACTTGATCAAAAGTGCTCCGCATATAACTGCAAAAGTGACTCATTCATTTTCCCCGCGGCCACAGTTTTCTCGCTCACATGACTGAACTATAGGTTCCCACTTCATTAATAAGCTTGTTAGAGTAAGGATTAATGCCGCTTGCTAGCCCTTCTAATTATAGTTGAGCCCATAGAATTGTAGGGATCAGTTCATTAATGCGCTTGCGAGATGAGGTTGGCAATTATCGGTAGATTATTCAAGCCAATGGGAATTTAGCTTTGGCTTTCCTTCCCCTTAGAATAGTAGGGGCGGGGGTGAAGGATGGCTCGGAATTCAGAGAAAGTCTAGCTGACATGACTGGAAAACGAGCCCACTTTTTTCTTGCCTGGGGGTGAAGTCCTACTGGGGGTGAAGATGGACCCCTCTAACCCAACTTTCTTTCCTGGGGTGGGAGGCCCCCCCCTGCAGGGAGGTAGATTATAGTTTAGTTGATTGTCTCATTCGACCGTGGAGATTGGATAATAGAGGATAAAGGCCCATAACTTATGGCACCCCCAGTTCCATTGTAGTCTGTGAGAAACTCCCTCCTGGAGTTCACCAAGACAGTTTGTTCCCATCCGGGAGTTCACCAGGGAGTAGAAAATGTGGGAAGGTAGTGAACTCGAGTGTTCAGTTCCGAAGCTGGATGTATTGTCGGAAGGTGGGGGGGAACAACTAGAATCCCATCCCGGCCCCGTTCTACCCTCTTCATTTTATTAGTCCCGCCTACCCTGTTCATTTTCCTTAGTAAGACATCACTTTTTGTCATCCAAAGACGCACAATATCTAAAATAGATGCAAGACGAACGATCTCATCCGTTCAAAATTTTGCAGTTTTCATTCCCACTTTTCACATTTCATTTAACAAATTCGGCATAAAAATCACGACGTAAATAATGTGGACTCGAGGACAACACAGCCAAGCGATTTTTACCATTATATAGCCAACAAACGCTGCCTCATTAATGTCCAGGGGTATATAATGTCAGTGATTTAACACTTTTTCTTCTGTCTCCGAAGCGACAGTTCTGTTGCGATCAAACTTTTAGATTGTAACCTACATTAACACGATTCTGGAAACATAGAGAGCATGACTTTTCAGAGATTCAAACTTGTATAAAATTCAGCGTAGGTCACCCGATTTGTCTGCTCTGCGGGTGCCCAGTGGGCACCTCGAAAATGTATGAATGTTTCATCCACTTTCCCTTCTCCTCCACTTTACGACAACTGAATAGTTTGGTATGCCACTATAATTGTACGGATCTCTGCATTTACCTCTGGTTCAAAACAGCCCAGGGCGGGTCCCGGTCCAGCTGCAACTCCGTGAACCTCCTTTTTTGACATTTCCTTATTTCCCAACATGTGAGTAACAGGACCCAATTTTTTAATGCAGACGAATACTTCAAACTATGACAGCAATTATTAGAATAATGGACTGGTGACGAATACATAAGGTGTTGTATTTGAAAGTGACCTCATCATCTCTACACAATGGCACGGGCAATGGCTTCATTGCTTGTATCAGATGTCCTCTGTTGCTACCATAATTGGCCCCATGGTCAGGATTAGAGTTCATATGAAGCAAATATAAAATTATTTCCATTGCTTTTCAGAGATTCAAACTTGCCTCTGGTTTTGTTAACGGACAACTCCAAGAGACCAAACCAAAGACCATAATTGGTTCAATACTTAAAATCTTTTAATTTTTTTAGTATGTGTTTCTAATCATCACTTTGCTTAGCCAATGAGTTGTATGTTATGATGATATATGATGTGTATATCTTGGTAATGGTATCTGTCAATCAGATTATGGGGCATTGAAAATCGAGCTTAACTTCCAGGGAAATGTTCCCTTTAATCTTTGTTAAACATATTATTTATAATAATTATACATTTATTATATTATATATATTATTATATTTATATTAAAATTAGATAATACAAATAATATTATATATAAAAATTATTTATATATATATATATATATATATATATATATATATATATAATGTTATTTATATATTATTTATTATATTTAAATTTATATTATCGATTAAATTATATAATATATCTTATGTTATTTATTATTTAGATTTTATATAGTATAATATATAAAATAATATTGTACAATATACTTATTATATAATTCTATTATATTTAACTTATTAATCGATACTAAATATTATTTATATTTAAATTAGTACTTCATAATAAGTACCATTTAAATTTTACATAATATTATATAATAATTTATAGGTTGATTTAATATTATTTTGTAATTATAGAAATAATTTTTATTTTAGTTAGAGTTAAATTTCTAAATAATGCATAGATATAATAGAACAAATCGGATTAAATTAAACTTAATATGGTTGTTGGATGAAGAATTAAATATAATGTTAACTTATTTTAGGATGTGATTATCAATACACAAAATTCATTAGAAGGGTGTGAGTTTCCATGGACCTTAGGAGGACTTAGCCTCAAAATGTATCAATATTCAAAAACATATAATCAAAATAGTATCTACACAATGATATGGTTGTATCCCAAATTAGAGCAAAGCAAGAATGGGTATAAGGAAAATAATGGCATAGTGTAATTTAAGACTCCCAAAAGTGAGAATAAAGTGTAAACAAGAGAAGAGAGGAAAAAAATATAGTGTTTCAATCACAAGGGATTCAAACCAACAAAAAATTTATAACTTAGTACATATTCAATAAATTTTCTAAGTGGCTTCCTCCCTTGGCCCTCTCTCCTATAGAAATTCCAACTTACCAATTACTACAATTGTAAATGACATGTCAAATGTTATAGTTGCAAATGTTGGTGTAGAAATAAAAATTGAGGGAGAGTGAGAAGGATAGAGAGAGAGTGTGTGAGTGAGACAGAGAACTAACATAAAGAGCTAGGGAAAATAGAGCATGCCAGGTATAGAGAGAGAAATAGGAGAGAGATACGAAGAGAGATAGAGAGGGAGAGTCAAATAGAGTGACATAGAGAGAGACTAGTAAAGAGGTAGATCACCATGGACATGTGTCATCTTTGAATTGTTGGCAAATAATAGTTGCCCAAAAGCTAGTCTTTGTTTCCATTTAAATCTCTTATTTTTCTCTCATCTCCTATCTGGCTATTCCTCTCCCTATAAATGTATCTCTTTCTCTCCCTTTATTTCTCTTATTTTTCTCTCATCTATCTCTCTATGTTCCTCTCTCTATAATTGTATCTCTTTCTCTCCATGTCTATCTCCCTCTTTATCTCTCTCTATAAATGTATCTATTTCTCTCCTTGTCTATCTTCATCTCTCCCTATTTATCTTTCTCTATTCCTCTCTCTATTTAAATGTATCTCTTTCTCTCTGTATCCATCTCCCTCTCTCCCTATTTAATTTCCTTTATATATCTCTTTGTCTTCTCTATCACTCTTTTTCTCTTTTTCTCTTTTTCTCTTTTTCTCTTCCTCTCTTGTCCTCTCTCTCCTAATTTTATCTTTCCCTCTATATCTCTTATCTCTCTTCTTCATGCTCTATCTCTCTTTCTGTATTCCCCTCTCTATGTTGTATTGATTTTACCAATGATACACCAAAGAAAAATAAAATGTAAAAATTGCAATAAAGAGGCATTTTCTCTTCAAAAGAATGAGTTGGATCTACTTTCATGGTCATTTCTTTCCTAAGAGTTTCTTTGATATATAAGTAATTTCTAATCTTAAAAGATAATAATTCTTTTAGTACATATGTATCAAGACACCCATGAGCTAGAATTTAGCATACTAAAAGCTATAAACATTTCATGTCATTACAAAAGAAGGTCCCATTTCTACCATCACAAAATTGTATCATTATCTTGAGTAAAAATATAGAATACAACATAGCTTACCACTAAAAAGGCTTTGGGAAAATTAATTCTATGTTACATGGTATCCATCATACCTACATATTAGCCTATACTAAGGTCCTTATCAATGCATCAAGTAGAAAGAACGTCACCCATCATTTTTAAGGTAAGAAGTAATAAAGCTTTATACTTGGAGACCAATCAAACAATCCACATTTTCAAATTGAATCTAATGGGTGGCACTTGGAGCCTAAACTCAAAGTGATCAAATTCTAAGCAAGAAATTTTCTTGGTAGAATTCCCCAAAGATGTGTTTTCATGGCTTTCTATAATCGTAAAATATGCACATAATGGATTTGTTGAATATTCCTTGGAATGTTCCACACAAACATAATTGACATGTATAAAGTCAATCTTAAAAACCTTTTCCCACCTTCTCCTTAATTGTTTCAAATTAGGAGCTCTATAATAGGGTATAGAATCTCTCACAACATAATGGAAGGTTATTTCGTTAGATGTTGTAGATTCAAATTTAACTATTAATCTCTCTTTTCTCAATATCTATTTCCTTTTATGTCTCTTTTCTCTCTGTCTTTGTGCCTTTTGGTCTCTTTATCTCTTTACATCTCTTTGTATCTCTTTATCTCCATCTCTCTCTCCCTTTGTCCATATGTGTGTGTCTCTCTCTATTTCCCTCTTCCCTTTTTGTATATCTATCTATTTCTCAGGTCCTCTCTCTTTGTTCTTTGTGTCTCATGCTATTTTTTCCCCTATCTCCTTAACCCCTCTCTCTCTCTCGCTCTTCCCCCCTCTATATCTCCCCATTTCTATCCATATCCCTCCCTCTCCCAACCTCCCTTTCTATTGTAAACATAACATGAACCTGTTGGTAATGGAGTCTAATTATCTTCCTCATTCAAAGGTTTTGTTTCAATCACATTTGGATCAATTTGAAGCTATCACTTCTTCATTAAGACCTTAGTTACATAAAAAACATCATTTTCTAAATGGCCTACTAGTTCACCTCATATACTACACAAATTTCTGCAAAAGATAGATCAATTTTTTCATTCTTGACCTTCCACAGCTCTTTGGTGTACCCATTGCACACCAAGCTGTAATTGCTAGTTATATGCATTCTCAATCATGCATTGGGTAAAAAAAGTAGAAAGTGATAAATAATGTGGGACTAGCATGAAGAGTGGGGTGGTAATTTAAATTGGTAATCGACAGTCAGGAATAGAAAGGGCTCATGAGGTTGATTAATTGACAATGAAAGGTGTTTCATTAATGTGATACCAAGTGTTATAGATTTTTTTCTACAAGGGTCTTCCATTTAAAGATCAAGTGTTGTGGTTTTCATTTTCTTTCATTATTGATTTTATTTTATCTTATGATCTAGCATGGTTTAGTTATTTGGATGCATTGAAGAACAACATTTCTCATTGATTATTTCACTCTATTTTTTGACACTTTTATATATAGCTAAAGTATTATTAAACTAAATAATATTGAGTGGATCATATTGGTGTAATATTATTTCTAAAATTAGAATCCTTAGATTTCAAATTGGTTCTCTTCCCTTGATGTACCTTGGGATTCCTTTGGCTTTAGGATCTCAGCGTAGAGATTTTTGGAAGGGGATTTTGGAAAAAAATTACAGTAAGGTCAGTCATTGGACCTATAGGTGGCTTTCTTCTGTTGAGAGAGTGATTCTCTTGAAGACAATGGTGCAGGCTCTCCCCATATATAGGTGTTTTGTGCAGGTTCCCCCCTCTAGCTTTGTGAGGGAGTTTGATGCTCTTTCCTGCTAATTTCTATGGTCTGGCAGTCTTCTTTCTTCTAAGTGGAGTTTAGTCAATTGGGATTATGTCTACAGACAGAAGCATGTAGGGGGCCTTGGTCTTCGGTCCATTGGTCTGGTTAGCAAGGCCATGGCAACCAAGCTATACTAGAGGTGGTGCAATAGTCAGGATCAAGATTGGGCCAAGATTTTAACCCTTAAGTACTTTCCAAGTGTTGATAGCCATGATGTGTCGCCTCTTGGTTTGACAGGTAAGGGATCTTGTATTTGGGACACTCTTAAAAAGGGAGCACAACTTATTAAGGAGGGCCTTTTCTGGATCTATAATAAGGGCTCTAAAGCCCTTTTTTGGCAGGACTCTTGGGATGGTCATGCTCCTATTCTTTCTAGTTTTCCTCATCTTCAATCCCTTTGCAATATTTTTACTCATGTTGGGTGGGTTAAGGTGGAGAATTTCAAAAATATTAAGTGTGAAATTCAGTTAGAGATGACATGCTAGAAGGATCCACAGGAGTGGCCCCTAGGTGGCTCTGTTGAGGAACGTTTTGAGTTGGCTAGAATCTTGGAGGGTAGGTTATGCAATTCCCTTAAAGAGAGACACTCTGGCTTGGGGTCCCAACCTAAAGGGAAAGTTTACAGTTGCAAATGGCTATGCTATGTTAGACAGGAAATTACATAGGCAAGCAGAGGTTCCTTGGTGGAAGAAGGTATGGAATAATTCTTCTTAGCCTAAGCGTATTTTTTTCTTATGGCTAGTTTTTTAAAGGAAATGCCTTACGTGGGAGAATCTTCGCAAGAGAGGCTTTCAAGGACCCTCCGTTTGTGCTCTTTGTTGGAGTAGTGAAGAATGTAGCTCCCAGGTTTTTCTTCAATGCCCTTTCTCTAGAGAGATTTGGCATAGGTGGTGGGAGGCATGGCAACATGCTTGTATCCATGCCACCTCCTTAATTAAATTTTTGGAAAGTATGTGCAGACCTCCAACAACGACATCTTTTCTTCAAGTGGCTTGGTCTATTGGACTTGCTTTGATTATCTAGAATCTTTGGCTGGAAAGAAACCATGGGGTTTTTTGTGATTCCAAATTGGGGAGTTTTTAGTTATGGTAGAAGATAGTTAGTAGGCTCCAGGAGACTATCTCTAAAAGATGTGATATGTCAAAAAATGTTGATCCTAGCGATTATGCTATTATGAGGAACTTGAGCTTGGGGGACGGTAGATTGGGCTGCACTGCTGGCAAAAGATCCCAACATGTTAAGGAAAGGACTTGTAGAGATGGGAGGTGCATACCTCCTCCTATTGGTGTCTTGAAGATTAATATAGATGGATCCTCTCAGGGGAACTCAGGACATGCTGGTATTGGAGATATTGGTCGAGGTAATGATGGAGTTGTTATTTTTTCTTCTATGTTTATAAAGGACAACACTCTAATAATTTTATGGAGGCTCTTGCTATTAAGACAGTAGTTGAGAGAGGATACTCTCTAGGATGGAGGAGGATAATTATATGTGAGTCAAATTCTCAAGTTGTTGTGGATATGTTGAACAAGTAGAATTTGGATGATGTTAGTTGGTGTACCATCGAAAAAAGTATTTCTTGCTTGATTTGGGAATAATTGATGATAAATTGGACTTAATGAGGCCTTAATTCAGTGTTGTGAGGTGTATTACATATCCACACTAGGTCTTGGACCCTTGCAAACTAAATAAAATGTATTTAACAATGTCTTGTAAAGGTGTTGTAAAAGACTTTCACGCTTTTCTAGACTTAATGAACCCATTTTCCCTTAATTCAACAATATAAATTGTATTTAATTGCATTTTCACATCAATATAGAAGGCTTTTGAACTAAATTTAACTTTAATCTAGTGTTGTATTATGTCCTACACATTTGAACATTGGATGTTATGCCTTTGTAGGTTGTGTGGACCTCATTTTAATAATGTAAAGTGTATTTAATCACACTTTCGCATTGAATTTTGTGTCCAAAGCCCTAATTCAATTTTACATCATCATTAATAGGCCCCTATTACCCCATATTGTGCATCCCAAGGCATAATTTGATCAAATACCCGATGAAATCAATATAATAACTAGAATTCCTCATTCACCAACAACCCAACTGGCAAATGGACCCCTCTGGGACTAATTCACCATTTGTGGTGAATGAGTCCCTGCCAAATGGGACTAATTCACCCAAGGTGGCAAATCAGTCCCAATTGGGCAATTTTTGAGTTTTGAGCGAGAAAAACCGGTATTTAAGTTTATTATTCTTTCATGTCAGCCTTAGGGATCTAATTAACTGGTAAATAAGGTGGAATGCCTATAAATATAAGTCTCTAAACCATAGTTTATATCTATTAACTCATTAACAACTCATTCATCATTTTTCTTCCACTTCAAGTCAAGCAAGCTAGGGTTTTATTATTCCAAGTCATCAAGATAGCTTCCAAAGACATTCTAGGGCAGAATCTTCCTCCATTGCTGCATAAAATCAAGATCAAACAATCATGGAAAGGTATTAAATCCATTGTGTCATGCTTCATTACATTATTTCTCCATTTTGGTTTAATTATCTAAAATGGGTTTGACCAAGGCAAACCCCCATGCCCTAACATCCAACATTTCTCCTTCTCTTCTTGTGTGTTTGCAAATTTAGGCATCTTGGAGGCTTGAAAATAATTGAAGATAAATTTGCAAAGTTTTTGAAGATATCTCCTTGTTGGACAAGTCAAAATATCAACAAAAATTCGCTTTCAAGTTCAAAAATCAAACTTTCAGAGGTGGACACCTATCAAAAACTAAATAGCATACCAAGGGCTTATGTTTCCACTTTTTATTTTTAGAAATTCAGAAGTGGACTCATTCTCCATTAGTGGTGAATGAGTCCCATTTCCAAGCCTAAAAATAATTCTTTGCAATTTTGGATACCCATTTGTCTGAAATGGGTTTTGGGATGGTTTCTCAAAAGTAGGACTAATTTGCCCAGAATGGTGAATGAGTCCCAGTAGGAAAATTTTTTAGTATCAATAGCATTCCAAATGTCATTTCCATTCTCCATCAATTTTTCAAGTGCACACTTCCAGTTTCATTAAATTTTGTTTCAATTTGCTTTCATTCCTAGGTGTTTTTGCATATCACAATGTGTTTTCCAACAAGTTGCATTTCAAGAGTTTTCACTTAATGATCAATAGATTTTATCAATTATTTGCATTTAATTTATCTCATTTAGGCACATTTCATTCATGTGTCTATTATACTTGCATTACTTTGAGTGAACCACCTAGGTTTTTGGCCTATCTCTCTCATTTTAGGTGAAAAACCCTAAGAGTGCAAGAGAAGTACATAGCACCCAAAAATCTATGGTTAGGTTGGAAATTAGCCTCTGTGGTTAGACAAGTGTTAAGCCTTTGTAGCTCCTTGGATTTTGTTTCCTTTTTTCATATCCCTAGAGAATAGAATAGAGTGGTTGACTGTTTGGCAAAGTGGGCTTTAAAGAATATAGATGGTTGGGATATTGGAGGAAGGGATGGTTTACCTTCTAATTATCTTAAGACCTTAGAGAGGTCAATGTTGGAAGACATGAATATGTAATGTTGGTGCTGGTGTTTTCTATTGGGAATATTTTGTGTGGTTCCTTCTTTTGGTGGGCCTGAGGTCTTTGCTTTGTATCTCTGCTTTATGTTGGCATGCAAGTAAAATTTAGCAAGAGTGGTTGCAAGTTTATTAGAGGTAATCTAGTGCTAGCTAAGGGATCCCAATGTGGGACTTTGTTTAAGCTTGGTGCATCTACTTATTCTAATTCAACCTATGTAACTAAAATATTGAATTCATGTATGTTTTTATACCATAAGTTAGGTTACACTAATGAAAAGGGGCTTAAGAACCTAATTGATAAAAATATGATGGATGCTTTGTTTGGTTATTTTATAGATTTTTATTTTTGTGAGCACTATGTGTTCCAAACATAAAGTAAAGTAAAATTTATTTTTGGAAGCACTAGAGAAAAAATATTGAAGGTTATTAACAGTGATGTTTTGGTCTTGTATATGTTACTTTAATCATAAATCCCATTTTTTATGACTTCTCATACTATACCTAAATTTATTTTTTGAAGTACAATTTAAAGTTTTAAGCAAGTTTAAAGATTTTAAAGTTATTTTTAAAATTAGATGGATCAAAAAATAAAAGTATTAAGGTTAAAGAATGGAGATAATTAATATTTTAAATAAATTGATTATTTCTATATACATTTAGGTATTGTGTTAGAAATAACTCTATATGCACCACACCAAAATAGTATTAAATAGAAATGACAAGTTTGTGATATCAACTGATAGAGTCAAAACAATGTAAAATAGTGCCAAATTGGATAATTGTTTATAAGTTGAAGCTATAAGTACTGAATCATAGAAAAATAACGTAGGTTCACCAAAAAATAGGGTTTTATACTAAATTTGGAATGTTTCACCAAACTTACTATAAATAGAAAGGGTAAAATGGGGTGTAATGAACCTACCTATTTTTTATTTCATTAAGGAAATGAGATCCTCCAAGATAGAATTAACTTTCAGCCCTTAGGTGAGTCAATTCTATGGAAGATCTAACAATTTCCTTTATGTGTGTGTGGACGGGGGGTAAAGTTCAAAAAACACTTTTGGGAGATGAAAATAAAATAGGAAATGACCTCAAATATGTAACCTAAGACATGATTCATGTAGATGAAGAATAGCTCTAATAGAAACAATCAATTTTGTGCATTTATACGATGAGTGGAGGACACTTAAAAATTACCTCAAAGGAGGTTGCAAAGTGTCTAGGACCCCTCTATCCAGAAATGGCGAATGGCTCCTGAGATAGCTTTTTGAACCAAATGTTTGGGGGGTGTTGGTGTAATTAAATGTCTTGTACCTTGTCCTAGGTCATGACTACACCTTAGTTGAGTCTACTTAGGGACCACATAGAAGGTTGTTGGAGATTTTCCACTTTTGGTGGACTTGACATGTCATACCTCATCACTTCAACCTTTTGTGGACACATCATGTGATTATCTCTCCACATTTTGTGGGAGATCCACCTTTTGTGGAGATTATCACATTATCCTTTCCCACTTTAGGTGGAGTGATAACTCTTCATTGTTGTCTCATTTCATAAGATTACGACACTTGTCATAATCTTATGCCCTTCTATGTTCTAACCTTGGCTATATATCCAAGGGGTCTCCTATGTACTATTAGCAAATTACATTCTATTATATTGACAGAATACAGTTTATTCTTGTCATCTTGTTTCTATCTCTCTTATGCTTGTGCTTTCTATTAGGCCTCTAGATCTTGGGTGGCTACCTTCATAGCCAATTCTTACATGGTATCAAAGCTTTTGGAGTGCCTTTAGTTAGTCTTTTAGAAAGATTCTTGGAGGGTTCCATTATTGGCCTTGTGTTACAGGTGCATTTTGGGAGCTTGTTGTATCAGATCTGAGTTCGCCATTGCGTTCGGAGTGTCCGAAATAGTCAGATTTTCCTTTTGTTTCGTCTTAGTTGGATATCGAAGGCCAAATCTGCAAAGGGTTGAAGATTAGAGGTGGTTGCCAAATCCAGGAGCTAGCTACCTCTTCGGAGCATTTTCAGTCGAAAAGGACCTCGCCATCGTGCTCAAAAGGGCCAAGAACCTATAAATCGATTGCCAAATCGTCCAAATCGGAGCAAGTTGTCCGCCAAAGCAAAAAAAAAATTTGACCGAGCCGTACGACCAGCCATCATTATTGCATCCGCAAGACTGCAGACTGTACTTCGTCTATTTGCACATACCCGTGGGCCCAACAATGTGCCAAGTGGCACACTTCCATTGCACCACGCGGGCTTAGTCCACCCGTCAACCGGCAGGTCAACCAACGGCAGGCGGCCGAAGAAATTCTCTGGCAAACTTCAAAACAAAAGCCGGCGAATTCTTTACATCAGCCAGTCAACTCCACAAAACCGGCGGAATCAAGTCAGCAGTGAAGAATATTCCAATTCCGTACAACGCAGAATTTTCTGATGAAATTTTCTGGCGAACAGCGACGGCGACAGCGACGATAAAATGGCCGTCAAATTTAACCCAATGAATTGATGACGTCATCCCTGCGTCAGCGTCTTTTGAAAATTTTAGACCCCCTCTCCATTGAGCTTTTGGTTTTTGCAGTTCAACTTCAGAGGCTCATATCTTGGTCATTTTGAGGCATTTTTTGGTGCAATTTTTTTTATTTGGGCTAATTTTTCGTGTACATTGCAGTGGTGAAGTTATTTTCTGATTTTGGTGCATGGATTTTCTAGAAAATTGGATTTGTCTCAGATCTTGCTCAATTGTCACCATTTTTGCAACTTCCGGGGCTCCGTTCAGGCTCATACAAACTCCTTTTCAGGTGCCATTTTTTTTTAAAGTGCATTATTTTTTCTGAATTTCACAGTGCTGCTATTAGTTTGTAGTGATTGTGATCAGAAATTGTACTTTCAGCACTTGGTCATTTTTGGCCTATTTTGGGCATTTGTAAAGATAAGATCTCAGTTTGGTCTTTTGTATCAGTCATTTGAATCTGTTGTAGCCTACTTAAGGCTATTGTAAAACATTGAAAATCAAAAGCCCACTTTGCTTGGCTTGCAAGTGGCCATTGTACACGCACTAATTATAAAGTGCCAAATCATCTTTTTGGGGGTGGTTCTTTGGTTGAGTGAATTTGGGGGGTGTCTTGACTGATTTTTCCTCTCTCTCTCTCATCTTCTCTTTCATTTTGCTGCTATGGGTTCTCCTAAGTTTCCCTTGTTAACTCCACATAATTATGCTTCTTGGAAAATTGATGCATGGAGTAAGTTAATGGAAAAAGGATTAACTCATTATATTGATGGAACTGTTGTTGCAACATCTGATCCTAAAGAAAAATCCTATTGCTCATTTGGATTGGCTCACTAAAAATACTATGGCTCTTGGAACATTAAGGAAATATGTATCAAAAGATCTGATCTTTCAAATTGATAAGTGTAAAACAATTAAAGAAGCTTGGGAAAAGTTTGGTCAATTGTATGGCCAAGTTGATGAGATTAAAGGTTATCAGCTTGACAATGATCTCACAATGTTAGATCCCAAGAATTCTGATACAATCCAAGACTATGTCACTAAGGCAAATGAGCTAAGAGCACAGCTTAAGGATTGTGGCATTGATAAGAAGGATGCACAGTTGGTCTACAATTTGTTGGGAAAACTTCCATCAGAATATGCAGAATTTGTTTCTAGCTTCCAAACCCATCGCTTGACAGTAGGTAGTTCTTTCACTATGCCTACATTTGATGCTTTTACAGAAATGTTGATGTTAGAACAAGCAAAGTTGATAAGCATGGGGATTCTCAAGTCTTAAAATTCCAAGGCTTTGGTGGCTAATCAAGGGAATCAAGGGACTCAAGGAAAGGGTTCCAATAAGAAGTAGAAGCAATCTTCACAAGGAGAGAACCAACAATCTACTCCTCCACAACAAAGCTCAACTTCATCTTCTTCAAAGAAGTACAACTATTCAAGCAAGAGGGAGCAACCAACATGTGCATATTGCAAAAAGTTTGGTCATGAGGAGCATCGTTGTCATGTTAAGAAAATTGATGAGTTGAAACATATCCTTAAGAAGAATAATATCAACTTACCAGCTGCATATCAAGAGAAGGACTCATCTCCTTCCAATTCTTCTTCTAAGGGAAAAGGAACAACTCTCATGGCAACAACATCAAGCTCTTCTCCTTCTTCTTCATCTCAATATGAGAAACATAAGGGGCGAGCATTTCTTGCTGTTGTAGATTCCAACTCAAATCAGTGGATCCTTGATTCAGGAGCTTCGCATCATATGACTTCGTCCAAGGATATGTACTCTTCATTTGATTCTTGTTCATCACCACCCATTTTGATGGCCAACAACACTTCTTTGGCAGTTTGTGGGAAGGGTTCTATTGACGTTGAAGGTGGAACATTCAATGATGTTCTATGTGTGCCTACTTTGTCAAGGAACATCCTTTCCATCTATCAGATAACACATAGTGGTATAGGAAAGAGTGTAGAGTTCACACCAGATTCTGTCATTGTTTGGGATTTGCATAGTAGGGCTCTTGTTGCAGTTGGGGAGGTTGATCATCATTCTCGATTCTACACCTTCTCATATTTTTCTCCTATTGATGATTTAGTTCGTAGTGTGGACAAACTTGAGGAGATTGAGTATGGTTACTTGAATCTTGGAGTGCTCACTAGTTTTGAGGTTCTTGAACCTATTGTTGATACTCCATCTTCTACATTGACTAATGTACCTGATGACACTTGTGTTCCGACAGTTTTAGTACCTTGTGATTCAGTGCAACAGTGTATACCTTGTCTTCCAACAGCAGCTTCATGGGATGACTACTTGACAGACATTAGCAGTTTGTTTGTGGAATCTTACATTGCAGACTTGGGAGACACATATGATTACTTACATCTTCTCTTTGACGAAGGTGATTCTTCTTCAGTTGTTGTGAGGGAACACTCTGACCCTCCTCTACATGATCAATCTTTTGAGGTTGATGTGATTGTGGATGCATCTTTACATCAGTTGGATGAGGCCACTTTCTCTCTTGAGGAGACATTGTCATTGGAGTATGTTCTACCTTCATCCTTGCTAGATCTTGAGTTGTCTTTTTCAGCAGATGAGAGTGTTGTTGCAAAGGGGTTCTCACAGGTTCCAGGAAGTGACTACACTATTGCAGCTTCACATGGTTTGGGAAAGGCATCTTTTAGCATCAACATAGGGACATTTGAGCAGCTTTCAAATACTTCTTACATTTTGAGGTTTCTTCCTTCTTCACTTGTGTATTGGGGAGACTTCATTCATACGCCTTTGGTATTGTTTCTTCCCAAGGGGAGTAACGTTGTTCGACAGTTTTGGAGCAGCTTCTTCATTCCTTCTTGAGCATCTTCCATGGGTGATCATCGTACATTTAGGGGGGGCTACCTTGTCTCTCTTGTTCTTTTGTATGGGGGGGACTTTTTCCTCACATGAGGTTTTTTCCTTCTCATGCCTTGTTCATAGGATTTTGTATCTCATCTCTCTTTTGGGGGGTAGTTTTTTCCCACTAGGTTTTTCTATCTTTACTCCACTTGTGAGAGATTGCATTGCATTTGTACATGGGTACCTAACATGGCCTAGTAGCCGGGACCCATCTTGCATTGTTTGCATTTTTGTACATTCTTCCTAAGTTGCACTTAAGGGGGGGTGTTGGTGTAATTAAATGTCTTGTACCTTGTCCTAGGTCATGATTACACCTTAGTTAAGTTTACTTAGGGACCACATAGAAGGTTGTTGGAGATTTTCCACTTTTGGTGGACTTGACATGTCATACCTCATCACTTCCACCTTTTGTGGACACATCATGTGATTCTCTCCACCTTTTGTGGGAGATCCACCTTTTGTGGAAATTATCACATTATCCTTTCCCACTTTAGGTGGAGTGATAACTCTTCATTGTTGTCTCATGTCATAAGATTATGACACTTGTCATAATCTTATGCCCTTCTATGTTCTCACCTTGGCTATATATCCAAGGGGTCTCCTATGTACTATTAGCAAATTACATTCTATTATATTGACAGAATACAGTTTATTCTTGTCATCTTGTTTCTATCTCTCTTATGCTTGTGCTTTCTATTAGGCCTCTAGATCTTGGGTGGCTACCTTCATAGCCAATTCTTATAGGAACCTCTAAAGACAATATGAGATGTAATTTCCCACTAGTTTCACTCAAAAATGATGAAAAATAAATTTGAGATCTGAGTTTTTTTTATCTTGACAACTTTTCTTGCAACTTCAATAACTTTTTCAACTTTTGTAATTTTCCACTTTAGAGATATAAACACTTCAATTTTTCTTCAACCTAGGACTTGCAAAACAAACACAAGAGGGAAAATTTGTTTTTTTTGGTGAATGGGGGTTTGCCTTGGTCAATCCTCATTTTGGTAATTAAACCTTGAATTGAAATAAAACATGAAAGGAATGACGAATGAAAAATGCAATCTTGCAACTCACCAAACCCTTGAATAAACCCCTTGAATGGGATCCTTGAAGCACTGAAACTTGCATGAAATGGCTGAATTGGATGCTTGATTTGATGACTTAAATATTGACTTAAATGCTTGACTTGGATCTTTGAAACCTACATCACAACGTTAGCTCCAAAAACATGCATGATTAGAAAATACTTTAACATGATGATTGAGATCTTGATTGTTGTTGTAGATGATGGATAATTTTTCCCTTGAATACTCTTGACAATAATATTTTCTCTTAGGATTGATCTCTCAAAAATTTAATAGAAAAAACTTTTAGTTGATTTGATAAAATAACCTTGTATTTATAGACATCTATCCTTAATTTCTCAAAAATTAAATATTACAATCCGACATTGATATTTGAATTTGGGATCATAAAAATACCGCCAAAAACATATTTTCAAGGTGATTTATTATATGTTGGCATTAATTATTGTCGGGTTTCCCCTTCGAAAAATGTAATTTATTAAGTTTGTAGATGTAAAATATGGCTTATTAAGGCATAATTAAGTCCAATTTAATTAAGAGGGCCCAAACAAAGTGTGAAAATGTAAAAGAGTACATTTTTCTACACTACAAGTACTACTTGTTATTTATAGAATAAATATCTATTCTTTACTCTAGTTGACAAAATACCATATGAAGAGTGGACATGTAAGAAACAATTTGTTTCACACATTAGAGTTTTTAGCTATGAAGCATTTATTCATGTGAAATAAAATAACCTAAAATGCTATATTTCAAGGTTAACAAATATATTTATGTTGATTATGGAAAAACATTAAGGTTTATAAGCTTTAGAATCCTCCAACCTAGTGAAAATAATATATTCTAGGGATTTGATTTTTATGAAACATAGAGATAAACCTAGTCAAGAATAACAAAAATAAATAAAATAAAACCATGGGTAACTACAAGGTAATGAGGGTAGAAAGTGGATTTTTTTCTCTAAAAATCAAAGTTTGTTATACTTAGGGTAGATATTTGAAGCAATTCTATATAGAATATTAACATAGTGTAAAAAGCAAACAATAGAATTTTATTTCTATTTTTTAAATATGTAATTTATTCTAATATCTAAATACTAAAATTTGGTTAGGTAAATGATGTACAAAAGTAACATTCTTCTATAAAATGCACATACAAAATCCACATAAAATATTTGATAAAATTATTTGTCAAAATCCTTTAATGTATAAATGCATATGATGTGAAGTTTGGTTTTTTTTTTTTATCAAATATATATATTTTTATTAATTATTTTAGTGGGATAAGGGATAAATTTAAAAGATCTTATGTATGACCCACATAATTTAACCTAAATTAATTGTAATATAATTTTTCAGTGTGTAGAAAATAATATCTAGGTTGGTCACACATATTTTTTAAAATAATTAAACTCAAAATTTATTAAAAAATAATATGTCATTTCAAGATTATGAGATTTATGTTTAAAATTGAATAAATTAATAGAAAGTTAATTTTAAAATTAGAAAAATTATGTAAATGAGTTTCTATTTAGTCAAAAAATGCTCAAAATAAAATCATTAGCCATATTGTCAAAGTCAATTGACTAATATAGATGCTACCATCACATTGTATTTACAGGTCCAAGGCTTAGGATGATATTTTCAATTTCAAAAGCAATACAAAAAAAATAGGAGATTTATTTTTCAATGTGTAGCCTTCATAATCTATGTGAGTGTCTCCTTCGTGGTGATATTGGGCTTGATTTCCTCTAAGTGTGTGACCTTTCTTGGTACATGACGTTCCCCTTGGTAGTAATGCTATGGCTAGTATTCCCCCAAGGTGTGAGTCTTCTATTCCATGACTTTTCCTCTCTTGGTCGTGACATCATGTGTGATGTTCCCTAAGGCGTGACCTTTCATGTATTGAGAAAATCACGTTTGTTATTTTGTAAATCACCTTTTTGTGGTGGTGTTGTTATATCACCCCTTGAGGTTTTAGCCTTGTCTTGTCATTGTTTATGCACCTCCTTAAGCAAGTTTGTGCACCTCCTTAGGTGATTTAGGCATTTTGTTTCTTCACTTTGTTCACATGCATTAAACCTAGTGTTGTGTTGGCATGACACTTTGAGCATTTTTGTAGCACCTTATCAGAGTTAATAGGGAGTATAATTCTTGGTATGATTGTTAATGGGTACACACCCACTGAATAGGCCGAGACTTCACTAGACCTAGTGTATTTCTCATTTTTTATACCTTTTCTTGGGGGCTCACCTAGTGAACATTAGACTTCACTATCTTGTGGTGCCTTTTGTTTATGATTCACCTAGAAAATATTAGAATTTTCTACTATGTGAGTCATGAACACGTTAATATGGCCACCAAGCCAAACACAACTTGCTTTCCAGTAGATCTATGTGTTTCATGAGTTTCTAGCATAACATGGCTAGTTAGCCTTGTGGAACCTATCATAGTGCATAGACAAATAACATAACACAACTTGCTAGCCAGTGGATCCATGTGGCTCATGAGTGATGTTGGATAACAAAACTTGGTAGTCCCCATGGAAGCATTCCTTTAACTAACATTTATTCGATGGATGACATTTGGTATTTGAGACAATTTAAGACCGAGGTGTCTTTACCTTACTAACAAATCCTTTTAGTACTAACCTTGTGTTTTTTGTGTGTCTTTTTGTGTGTTTTCTTCATGTTTGCATTATGTTTACATCATGTTTGTTTTTATTTTATTTTGTATATATGTTAAGTTATGTTATTTTCTTTCAGCGTGTATGCTTCATGTTTTCTGACATGTATTTGTGTATGCTGTCTTATTGCATTTCATATATGTGTGTGTTCCTTTGTGCTTATGTTGGTTTACCATGGGATCTTGGATCTGGGGGGCTTTTGCACTCCCCCTAGATCAATAGTCATCATATCTCTTCAACATTTAAACAATCAAACCCCTCTTGACATAAAGTGGGAGCTAAATGTAGCATCATAAATTGTCACCCTTAAAATTTTCATAGTATATTTTGTCCCCCCTAAACTATTGAGCCTAATTAAAGCCCCTAATTTCCTAAATTATGAATTATGGGGCCTATTTTTACCATTTTTTCAATAATTATTGTGTGCTTGATTTTGTGCATGATTAGATATATAAAAACAAATGAATCAATCACACCAATAAGAAATTGTATCAAAAACAGAACATTTAAAACAATAGAGATTGTGAACTCAGTATCATGTGATCGATGTCGTCCTATCGTCCTCTATCTTCAGTATTTTCATTGATTCTACCTGGTTCTCAAATTGTATGCTAGGCTCAATGAACAGTCCTCCTAAAGAATGAGATTGAATATGAAATGCATGTAATGCTTAAAAGCTAAGACATGATTGCTCTAATGATAAACATGATTGCTGAAAATAAAAGACTATGATGATGCTATGAATAATAAAATTATAATGCTATAGTGCTAGAATGCAATTAATCTCTAATTACTCTGATGTGTGTTGTGTAAACCTTGCTTGGATTGGTTGTGCTATATATAGAGTTTTTCAAAAGTTTTTGATTGGCTGATATGATCAACGATTGTGAAAATTCCTGGTAGATCGAATTGTTGAAGATTGATGAGAGTGAAGAAAAATAGAAGAACGCATAAAGCAAGATTTGTTTTCTTTTATGTAAAAGAAGAAAAGATAAGATGATAAAGATGATTTGTTTAAAATCATCCTTTTGTGAGATTATGGGAAGATTTTGAAGAAGATAAATAATGAATTATTGAATTCAATTATTTATTTATGTGTGACACAGAGATTCTTCTTAAAATAGGATATTTACCCTAGATTTGAAGAATAATGGAAGATTTCATAATTAAATATAATATTTAATCATGATTCTAAGAAGATATGGAAGATATTTAATTAAACCCTTAAGAAATGGTATGTAAAATGAAATTAATTAAATGAGATATTTAATTAACCAAAAGAAGAAATTGAAAAGGAGTATTTTAATTAAATCAAAAAGATTTAATTAAATTCAAAAAGTGATAATTAATTAAAATCAATAAAATGTATTTATTTAATTAATCAAGTTGGCATTTGAATGTGAAATAATTAAATAAAAAATTGATTTATTTAATTATCATAGAAGAATAAATTTGAATGAACAATATAATTAAATTAATTAAATTTAATTATATGTAGATGACTTTAGAGGAATTAATTAAATAATAAATATTTAATTAAATGTTGGGATTAATCAGATATGACCAATTTTATGCATCTACATTTTTCCCCTCTTTGAAGTAAGTTGTGAAACGCATTGCTTCAAAGAAAATATTCCTACTTTTGAAATTTGTTGTATTTGACTATGCCCCTTTTTCTGAGAAAAATGCCCTTGATCTGATTCTGATGAGTTTCCATTCGAAAGATGCTCCTAGTGTTAATGATGCCCCCTCAGGAGGTAAATCACTGATGATGATTGAGTTGTTGATACTGTTTGATTTGATGAGAATTAGATTTTGATTAGAATTCAGTGATTTAGCTCACGAAAAATGATGTATAGAAATGCCCCAATGTGAAAATAAAGTCAAATTTGAATAAAAAGATAAAAATGTCACAAAACTTAACTTTGGTTGACCTTTAAAAGGTAAAAAGGTTGAAAAGGACAAGTCATTTGCACTTTTTGACTTTTTGAATCCTGTAGCTCTGACAGTGACCTAGTGAAATGGAGATTTTGTATCACAGTCATAGATTTGAGCAGTCCCACCGATACCAGAGGCCAGCTATGTATGGACCACCAGTGAGACGATCTAACCTCATGTACTTTCAAATTTTTCTATTTTTGAATCAAATTTTTTAGTTTTACATGGATTTTAGGTTTGAAAATTTTGTTTTAGTGCATATAGAAAAGTTTGAGCGCTTTTGATAACTGTTGAGCGCTTTCGATGAAAAGAGTAGCACATATAGGGTAGATGTAGCATAGGTAGAATTGAAACCAGTTTAGTGCATTCGAGAAAAAGAGGAGCGCATATAGGATGTTATAAAAAAATTAGGCGTTTAGTGCATCTAGGAAAAATAGTAGCGCATATAGGGTTAATGTGCATCGAGGATATGAAGTGGCACTTAGGTTTAGAGTTTTAGCGCTTAGAAGGAAATAGCGCATAGAGGAAATTTGTGAGTGCATCCAGGGCAAAGAATGGCGCATTTGGGTTTTACCGCATCCACTGTATAGAGTAGCGCATATGAGTTTTAGCACATAGAGTCCGTAGATTAGCACATCTGGTAAAAAGAGTCAGAATGTGTGATTTGATGAAATTGATGTAAAAATGATGATGTATATTGCTTCCTTGGTCAATAGATAGAGAAATTGTCTTGTCATCATGTTGATATATGATAAATAATTGATAACTTTATTTCCAAAGTAAAAATCAAAGAGTGGATAGTTGATAAGTCTATTTCCCCTGTACGAAAAAAATAATAATAATAAAGAGTAGATGATTGATAGGATTGCTGATAAATTTGTTTTCTATGATAGAAAATAAATGATAGATGATTGACTGATTTTTGATATATTTGCATTCTGCGATAGAAAACAAATAGATGATTAATTGCTTTCTGATATATTTGCATTCTGCGATAGAAAACAAATAGTAGCTGATTGATTGATTGTTGATAAATTTGTATTCTGCGATAGAAAACAAATAATAGTTGATTGATTGATTGTTGATAAATTTGTATTCTGTGATAGAAAATAAATAGTAGTTGATTGATTTATTGCTTTCTGATATATTTGCATTCTGCGATAGAAAACAAATAGTAGTTGATTGATTGATTGTTGATAAATTTTTATTCTGCTATAGAAAACAAATAGTAGCTGATTGATTGATTGCTTTCTAATATATTTGCATTCTACGATAGAAAATAAATAGTAGTTGATTGATTGATTGTTGATAAATTTGTATTCTACGATAGAAAATAAATAGTAGTTGATTGATTGATTGTTGATAAATTTGTATTTTGCAATAGAAAACAAATAGTAGTTGATTGATAGAACAGATTGATGTGATATTCAGATAGATAGTTGGTGTATTGATTACATGATAGGAGTCACCTAAGTATAACACTTGATATGGGTCACTTGATATGGATCACTGATATGGTTCATTGATATGGGTCACTAATATGGGTCATAGGTATGGTTCACTGATATGGGTCATAGATAGGTATGTGTTAGATTTATTTTTCCTGATTGAGATTGAATCATTGATATGATGTTGATTGACTGATTTTTTGTTGCCCGAAAATAGGAGGTAGCATTGATAGGGACATGCGGATTAAGACCCTTGTTGGCCATGCCGCCCATTCAGGTCAATAGGGGACTGTTGACCGTACTAGCAGAGAGGTGGCATTCAGAGCACAATGCCTTTCATTTTCTGACTAGTGAGGTGACTGTGACTCCAGAGGTGTCTACAGGATTCTTGGTATTTTTGTGGTTGGTGCCCTTGTGTTCTATGATCACAAGGAGCTAGGTGGGATGGATGCATTGCGGAGAGTCTATGGTGATGTACAGATAGCAGGATATTGGGTTTCATGGGCTGATTTCAGGGGGTATCCAGCTTTGCCGACAGTATTAGGTGCATTCATTGGAGGTCTCCTTTGTCCAAATTGTCCGGAAAAGGGACTATCCGTGGGATGGGGGAGGATCTTAGAGTAGATGCTTGTACAGCCTCGGAGATACGCCTGGGGGAGTTGCATGTTGGTGCATCTATATCATGATTTGCATTAGGTGGTATACAAGGGTGCATCTAGTTTGTCGTGTGGCATGACATTACTTCATATCTGGGCGTGGAAGCATATGGCAGTGACAATACCAGCTTGTCCCAGAGTGAGGCCACCAGGCAAGCCTTATTTATATGCATATTCAATGTTCCTTGTGTTCGGCAAGGAAAATTATTGGAGACGATGCCTAGATGATCTTGATGCAGTGATATGGCGGCCATACCTAGATTGTGAGCCATGGGATATAGATCACCTTGAGATGTCGTTTGTAAGTATTCCTCAGTTTCTAATAGGGAGGACCCCTTTCATCATTGAGAGGTTTCTGGCATTACGGGTGCAGCGACAGTTCAGTTTCACACAGGGGATGCCATAAGGGGGTTGCACACTATGCCCGGAGCAGAGATGAGGCCGAATGGGAGCCATATATATCATATCAGATAGCATATACGAAGTATATGTCTTTAGCGCCTGAGGCATGGGATGATAGACGAGATATTGTTGATGTTGGCATGTCCGACGAGTACTTAGTCTATTACCATACACATCCCTTTCCATAGTTTACTGGTCCCGATGAGCTAGCACCTATTTTGGTAGTACCACAGCCAAGGGGAGGGAGACAAGAGGAGGTGGCAGGTGGGGAGCAGGAAGCGGTTGGGGGAGATGAGGAGGACAGCAGAGAGGAGCAGGATAGCTCTAATGGGGATGATGGGGATGACGGCAGAGATGAGGGGCAGGCACTAGGGAGGCCAGGGTCAAACTTTCTAAGTGGTGTACATATCATGCAGCGGCCAAGGACTGGGATTGGGCGAAAGACAGTGATCAGGGTTGGATCCTCATCACAGCAGGGATAGATAGCCACTCTACAGGCCCAGGTGCAGACACTACAGGGACAACAGGTGCAGTTGCAAAGTCAATTGGTGCAGGCACAGGGATTGGTTGCATAGCTGCAGGCATAGTTGGCATAGTCACAGGCACAAGCGCATGCTCAAGCACAGACACAAGCATAGGCACAGGCTCAGGCACAAGCTCCTACCCCAGACCCATAGATAGCCCAGTTGATTACAAAGAGGGATGCATTGAGGCGGAGGGTAGTAGAGGCCGAGGGTGTTGCTCATAGACTTATGGGCACTGTAGGGAGTGCATCCTTGCGAGAGGCTATTGTAGAGGGCATGGAGATGGCGAGGGAGGCAGAGTACTATAGAGTTTGATATGAGGAGTTATGTCCTCCTAAGCACAGAGAGCCATTCCCATAGTCCCATACAAGGACCAGGAGTAGGACACAGACAGCTACCCAGAGCATGGGGGTTACAAGGCCCCGACGAGATGCAGATGCAAGTACTAGTGGGAGTCGACCATCCTCGAGACCAGCTCCCTTAAGGGATTCCACTAGCCAGCCTTGATGTATACAGGATTGTATGTGTTGTATCCCATATTGTTTGGAGCATGTATATTGATTTTTGATCATATCTCATGTATCATTTCTAGACTTCTTTAGTTTCCTTAGACATTTGGACATTTGTATGTATATTTTGATGAGCGATGATATGCAGCAGTGATGAGTTTTGATGATGTGTTGCATTTGTTATGATGTTATGATATGGGTATGTATTTATTTCCCTGCTTATGTAATACAGATTTTGATATATGATCTATTGACTAACATGATTTGCAAGATGAGGTGATATGATTATGATATGATGATATGCTATATGATGTGTACTAATGATCTTATGCAGGTGAATGATGATGGTAAAAATGCAATGTGCCAAGATAATATGATATGATATGAATTATTAATGATATGATAATATAATAAATGAGGAAATGTATGCTATAAAATATAATGAATATGAAAAATTATGATAAAATGAGATGTAATGACGTGAGATGAAATGAGATGAAATTTCAAAAGGAAATGAGATAAAATTTAATGCAATGATATGAAATGAAAATGAAAATGATATGTAGTGTAATGAAATGTAATGTAATGATATGATGAAATGTAAATGATATGGAATGTAATGATATGATGAAATGAAATGTAATGTTATGTAATGATGAAATGAGATGAAATGTAGTGTAGTGATATGATGAAATGAGGTGAAATGTAATGTAATGATATGATGAAATGAGATGATAAAATGATATGATGAAATGAGATGATAAATGATAAATGATAATTATATGAATAATAAGGATATGATAATGATGAGAAAATGTTGTGACGAAAAATAAAAAATTATTAAATAATGGAATGAGATATAATATGAAAATAAAAATAGAATGAAATGAAATGGGATGAAATGATAACTAATAACATGGAAATGATAATGGGATAAATGAATGAGAAAGGATCCAAATGATGGATGTAAAACTGTATGATATGAACAAGACCTAGATGAAATGATAATGAAATGAGGATGAAACAAATGCCCAAATGTCCTCCACATATAGTCTAAAGAGACATGACAACCATTGATTTATCTGTTCTGCCTTGTGTGAAACTCTAATGCAAATTTATTATGCAAAATATATTATTCTAAATGAAATGCAACTAAGTAAAACCAACTGTTCATTGAGCCTTCGGGTAGCTTTTGTGAATCATCATAAAGCCTTATAAAATGTTGAAAGTATGTACAAGCATCAGAGGGGAGATTAGCACCAATGATGACCTGAGTACCACTTTCATGATTTTTGATATAGCAAGCGAACACAAGCATCGAGGTATAATTGAACTAAGATAATTAGAGAATTTTTTGTATAAACAAACAAAGACTAACCACCTTCTGATGCAAATGTGGAACTGTCACTAATGATTTGTTTTGGAAATCATGTTTCATGACGTAGTTGCATCAAACTTATAGTTAACCTCAAGACAACAGACAAAGAAAAATCATCCTCCTTGCCACTCTAGTTCAGTACATCATTGAGTGTGCTTCAGAGAGATGATATCAAAAAATCAAACAATCATTTTTCCAAAATGTAAAACCAATATTCCAATCGTTATTCAGATTTAGATCATCCAGATATGAGTCGTGATATGGTATTCTATTGAAAAACCGTTGTGATATGAGTCAATGGTTGGATAGTTGTTCATGTGTTTTGATTATTTGTTCGCATGATTTCAATTCTATATCTTTTTCAAGCTATGTTAGTAGAACCTGAAAGTTGGTTGCCCTAGAGTATGTCAACGTTTGCCCCCAATATTTGACACAACTTGGTGAAATGGATATGTACCAAGAAAAATCAAGCCATGGTAAGACGTTATCGCTCTAAGAAAATGATGTCAACATGATGCTAGTATGACCCTAAGATGAAGGAAAAATGCATGAAATGAAAGATTAGTGCAAAACAGGAACTAATAGATGAAGAGCTACAAATAGCGTTTGTTTGCTAGATTTTCACTATTTATTTTTATTGCATTTTTTTTTTTTTTTCTTTTTTTTATGTCACTACCGAGATGCCTGTTTGCTAGGTTTTCACTAGGTAACCATTTTTTAGGACCTTTTATGTTGTTTTTGTTTTTAGGACTTTTCTAATATTTTTGGATTTCTTCAGTTTTTATGTTTTTGGATTTTTAGAACTTTTTTGATGTTTTTGGATTTCTTTAGGACTATTTCTGATGTTTTTGGATTTTTTCAGGACTTTTTTTTATGTTTTTGGATTTCTTTAGGACTTTTTTTGAATGTTTTTGGATTTCTTCAGGACTTTTTCTGAATGTTTTTGGATTTTTTTAGGACTTTTTCTAGATGTTATTGTATTTCTTTAGGACTTTTTCTTAATGATGATAACTGCTTCAGACATAATACTTTTTCAGGTGCATGCTATTGATGGGTTCATCAAATAGGTCCCCTTCTAGCGTTGACAACTTGTATGCTCTTGAACCATACACTGTTATGACCACATATGGACCTAACCAATTAGGTTCAAACTTTCCCTTCTTTTCTCTATCTTGTTGATTGTATGGGTTCTCTTTTAGAACAAGATCACCAACCTGAAAGGTACGTGGTTTGAATCTGTGATTATAGCTGCAAGACGTCATTTGTTGATAGGCTTTCAAATGATCAGCTGCTCATTGCCTCTTTTCATCAAGAAGTTCCAGTTCTTGGAGTCGGGAAACTCTGTATTCATCATATGCTATGAGACCTTTCAGTGATACTCTAAGTGATGGAATCTCAACCTCTAGTGGCAAGATGGCTTCTGCTCCATAGACCAGAGCAAAGGGCTTTGCTCGTGTTGGTGTTCGAATACTAGTTCGGTAGGCCCATAATGCAGGATTAAGTTGAACATGCCAATCTTTCCCTACATCATTCACAATCTTCTTTAAAAATTTCAATATTGTTTTGTTTGAGGCCTCTGCTTGGCTATTCCCTTGTGGATAATAAGGTGTTGAGTATTTGTGTTGAATATGGAATCTTTCACAAATTTCATCAACATCCTGATTCTTTAATGGTCGTCCATTATAGGTGATGATGGAGTTGGGAATGCCATAACGACAAATGAGATACTTGAGTATGAATGATGAGATTTTTTTGCCAGTGGCCTTAGTGAGAGGTATTGCTTCAATCCATTTGGTAAAATAATTTGTTGTTGTGATGATGAACTTGTGCCCATTCGAAGAGGAAGGATGAATCTTGCCAACTAAATCCAAGCCCCATTGAGAGAATGGCCAGGTTGGTACAAATGGTTGTAGTTCCTATGCTAGTGCATGAATGAAATTTCCATGTATTTGACATTTAGAGCACTTTGTTACAAAAGTGAATGATTCCCTCTCCATTGTAGGCCAGTAGTAACCCATTCTAATCAATTTCTTGGATAAGGTTATTCCACTTGAATGAGTACCACAAACACCACCATGAACTTCTTGTAAAGCCTTAACGGATTCGTCACGTTCAAGACATCAAAGTAAAGTACCATCAAGACCATAGCGGTAGAGGATGTTAGCAATAAGGGTATAGCGAGAGGATTGGCAGATAAAGTTGCGCTTTTGGTTATGGGATAAGTCAAGTGGTAAGATGTTGTCTTTTAGGTAGGCATAAATCTTGCCATACTCTAGGGGCAATCAGATCCTACTAAGTGGCAAATGATTTGGCTTTCAGGCATGTCATAGGTAGGTTTAAATGATTGTTCCACTAGAAATTTGTAACGAGCCTGAGTTTCTGGGAGTTGTAACAATGAAGCAATTGTGGCCATAGCGTCAGCTGCTTTATTATCAATCCTTGGAATTTGTATGAACTTGATGTGTACAAAGTACTTCTTGAAATCATCAACCATTTTCTTGTATGGAAATAATTTTTCATCTTTGGTCTGATAGTCATCATTGATTTGGTTAATGACTAACTGTGAGTCTCCATAAACTTGTAATTCTGGGATTCTCCATTCCAATGCTATTTTGAGTCCAGTGATTAAAGCTTCATACTTGGCTATGTTATTAGTGAATGGAAACATTAACCGGTATGACCGAGGAATGGTATTTCCTTGAGGGGTGATGAAGAGTATGCCCGCCCCCAATCCATGTTGAGTATATGATCCATCAAAATATAATGACCAAGATTGCTTTGATTCTGTCATGAAGACATCAGCATTTGGAAATTCAATGTGCATGGGATGGTCTGCCTGTAGGGGTGCTTTATCCAGTTGGTCAGCAATAGCTTGTCCTTTGATTGCTTTGCGATCAATATAATGGATGTCAAACTCACTTAAGATCATGACCCATTTTGCTAGCCTTCCCATCAATGTAGCTTTGCTTAGTAGATACTTGAGTGCATCAATCTTTGCAACAAGGTTGATGGTATGATTTAACATGTAGTGGCGAAACTTTTGCAAGGAAAAGACCACATGTAGGCAAGCCTTCTCGATGAAAGTGTAGTTGAGTTCATGACCAGTTAATGTTCAGCTAATATAATAGATTGCATTTTCTTTTCCTATAGAGTCTTCTTGTGCTAACAATGCCCCCAAAGATGTCTCTGTAGCAGCGATGTATAAGATGAGTGGTTTGTCTGGATTTGGTGGTATCAAAACTGGTGGGTTCATTAAGTACTGCTTGATTTGTTGAAAATCCATTTCACACTTATCATCCCATTTGAAAGGAAAATTATTATGTAGCAAATGTGTGAAAGGTAGACATTTATCTACTAATTGTGCAATGAACCTTCGTATAGATTGGAGTCGTCCTTGTAGTGATCTCAACTGACTGATGTTCCTTGGTGGAGGCATTTCTATAATTGCTTGCACCTTGGCGGGATCTACTTCAATCCCTTTTGCTGAAACAATGTATCCTAAGAGATTTCCAAAGGTGACTCTGAAAACACTTTTCTTAGGGTTGAGGCGAACCTTGAATTTTTCCAACCTTGCAAATATTTTGGATAATATCTCAAGATGTCCTTCTCTGGTATATGACTTTTCCAGTATGTCATCAACATAATCTTCCATGAATGTGTGCATCATGTCATAAAAAATTATAGTCATAGCTCTTTGATATGTAGCCCCTGCATTCTTTAAACCAAAAGGCATGACATTCCAACAATAAGTCCCCCAGGGACATGTGAAAGTTGTTTTATCCTAGTCATCAGGTGCAATCTTGATTTGGTTATAACTAGAAAAACCATCCATTAGTGAATACATGGAATGGCTAGCCGTCAGATCTACTATAGTATCAATGCTTGGAAGAGGGAAGTTGTCTTTAGGACATGCCTTATTAAGATCCCTAAAATCTATGCATATTCTAATGCTTTTGTCGAGCTTGGATACAAGAACAATGTTGGAGATCCATTCGGTATAGTCAATTGATCTTATAAATCCCACATCGAGGAGTTTCTTAAGTTCTTTAACTAGTAGTGCCACATGAGGATGCATCTTTCTAAGTTTTTGTTTCACAGGTTTTACTCCTGGTTTTATGGACAAGTGATGCATTATAAGATCTGGATCAAGACCTGGCATATCTGCATAAGACCAGGTGAAATTGACTTGATTTTCTCTAAGAAATTCCATGAACTCTGGTATTTTTTTCTTTGTCATTAATGCAACCAATTGTAGAATCCTCGATTTCTCTGTAGTTTCAAGATTAACTGATTTTGTAGGCTCAATCAATATAGGCAATCACTCATGATAGTGCTCTAGGAGAGTGTCAAGTAACCCATCATCTAGTGCCTTAAAAAGGTTTTCACCATCTAATACGCTCTTTGTTTTATTTTTTGTTTGATTTAATACTCCAAGATTCTGGTTTTCACCATTAGATCTTTCTTTTTATTCTCACTTTTGTAGCTAGGAAACTTGACACTCTCCTGACTAAGGATCTCATGTCAAAAATTACCAGTGGAACAATCATTTACATCCTCTACAAAAAGGGTAAAAGCATAAAGTTGTGTCACACTTTCAGCCAACTTATTAGCACCACTAAATTTAATTATTTCTAACTAAAAATCAATTTTGGTCAAACGTATAATCTAGTAAGATTCATTCTAGCTAAGTTAGATGCTTCCACAACTTTTCCAACTAAAATTGTTGGCTAAAAATGTATAAAGCATCACTTTGAGTCCAATTTACCAAAAAAAATAAATTATTTGAAAATCTTGAAGTTTCAATAACTCTTGCTAATTTAAACAACATTTTTTTAAAAATATAAAAATACCCTTTTGTAGATCCATAAGTGTAGTTTTCAAAAATATATTTATTTTAATACTTTAATTATTTTTAATACTTTATTTTTATTTTTACTAAAAGTAGGTTTTCAGCACAAAATATAAGGTTGATTACTATGCCAAGGAAAAATACTAAAACTTATTTAAAAAAATTGAAAAAAATATGATGCACTAGATAAAAGAATCTATTTTAAGATGGCATAGTTTGTTTCCATTTTAGATAAAATATTTTATATGAAAGTTGGCGTCTGAGGAAAACAATTATTTTTTTATTCACGCACATTTTAATATTTATTTAAAAGTATATATTTATCAAAATTGGAAAAAATAGATCCATGCACTAAAATTTCAAGTTATAAATACACAAAAAAAATTGGAAGAAAAAAATAAAATTTACTATAAATAGTTTGACGTCCCGTGCAACTTCATTTTTCAGCATTTTATGAGCAGCTAAATTATAGTTTTAATTTATTAAAAACTAGTTTAAAATAATTTTTTATATTTTAAAAAAATACAAACATAAAATATACATATTTTACAAGTTTACATCATTTCAAAATTCAAAACATATATGCCACTTTTTAGTGATTCAAGTTTAAAAATTGGATCAGCATTGGCTGTTTCCTTTATAAAGTGTGACACAGCTTTGTGCTTTTACCCGAAAGGAAGTTTACGAGAGATTCATCGGTTGGAAACATAGGTATATCCATAGGTTCAGATAGATCCCAGTCAATGAGATCGGGATGTATTAATGGTAGCGGGTCGTTAGGTTGTGTCAAATCGGCAATGGTTATGGTCATAATGGAGGTGTCTATAGGATCTGAGGTATGGGGTAGATCAATGATGGTATTGTCCTCACGATAGTCTTGTTCGATTGAATCTGACTCAGTATCACTCAAATCATAGTTGCGTCGTAGTTTAGATTTGTGTGGTTGGGTCCCTGAACCTTCTCCTTTGACTAGAGTAGGCATATACTTGTATATCACATCAACCTGTTTATCCCTCCATAATTCATCATTATGGATGGTATCCCATTCATATTCTCTAGAATTTGTGTCAGAGTTATTATCCACAAAATTCTGAATGGTTTTCAAACATGCTTCTCTTGTATTAGAACCTTCTTGTAATGCGAGGATAGTAGCATGTGACTGTTTGGATGTTGTTTCTTTCGAGCTAGTATCATAGCCTAGTCATGTTTTATCTTTTGCAACAAGTCCTGGAGGATCAATAGGCTCAACTACTCTTTTTCTTTTTCTGATAGGACTATTACCCTCATAGCCCATCTTTTGCATGATCGAATATCCCTTACCATATTTATCAGTTGGTAACTTGACATTTAGAACTGTATCATCTTCGTCTTCATCTTTTTAGAGCCATTTTAGTATTTCGCTATCCTCAGGATCTTCCATCGAAATTTCTCCTTGATAAATTGTCCATTGAAATTTGTGATTGGTTATGTCGGTGATTGTGTTGATGTTGAGGCAACAGATATCTAATGTTGCATGATGGAAGGTTGTTCTTATGATCAAGGTGATGTAGGGAGATTTGCTAGACAAAGAGAATATTCTCCTACTCCATTATCCTTGAACCTTAGTTTCTTTTCAAAGCTTTTGGTTACTTGACTAATTTGCATATCAACTTTTGGAGAAGTGCTAGTAGTCACTTCTCGATTGTTAGGAACCAAAGTGTCTTGAATAGCTTTGATAGTAGCATAAGTTTGACTATGATAATTATCAGCTGATATCGTGATCTCCTATCCATCATAAGGAAATTTAAGACATTAATGATATTTAGATGGTACAGCTTGCATGTCGTGGATCCAAGGACGACCCAACAAGATGTATGCGAGATCACAGTCTAACACTTGACAGAAAGTATTTTTGATAACAGGTCCCACTCTGATTGGTAGCATGATTAAACCCTTGGATGCTCTTTCCTCATCATCATAGTCTTTAAAGGTAATCTTTCTTCTGGGATCAATGGAATCCTCAGAAAATCCTAAAGCCCGAATTAATTTCATGGTACATATATTTAAACTAGCATCTCCATCTATTAGGACCTGTATGACACGAAACTTGTGGACCATGACATCTAAGTATAATGATGAATTATGGGGATGTGTTATGGAAACATCATCTTTTTTAGAGAATGAAAGACATGTGGGTGAGGATAAATGTCCCACCATGGCTTGAAATTCATCCACATTAAGATCATCAGATATAGTTGTTTCAATGAGGGCTTTGTCTAGAATCTCCTTATGCGCTGGGGAAATCTTCAGAAGCTCCAAGATAGAGATTTGGGCAAAAAAATTTCCCAGTTGATTGATTAAATCATATTGATGTGGAAGCGGTGGCACAATGGTTTTTGAAGGAGCACCTTTTAGGACGACTTTAGCTTGTGCCCTTGTTGTTACGTTAACTTCTTGATACTCTGCCTTCTTTTTGACTTTTATAACATTAACCCGCTCGTCATCAATGTATATATGATTGATTATATGCTCATCAACATTATTCACATTCTTTCTAGAAGACTCACCCTTTTGATAGTTGGGCAAAGGATTTCGAAACGCTTGGTGGTCTTCATTTGATTGTCGGTTCCCTTCAATTGTGATGATGTCTTTGTCGATTAAATCTTGAATAGTGTTCTTCAAAGCTTGGCAATTATTCGTACAATGTCCTTTACATCTATGATATTCACAATAGTACGCATCATTCCATGATGGTGGTTTCACACTAGGTTCGAAGTTTCGTTGAGGTGGTAGGGTAATGACATTCTTTGCCAAATGTTAAGTCTTTAAAGGCGGATTCTAGAGATTGTCCCAATGAAGTAAAAGTTCTTCTGTTGGAGAAAAATGAAGATCATTGCGGATTCGTGTTTGATGTATTTCCTAAGGCATTGTTACTGTTGTTTCCACGATACCCTCTATTGTTGGTATTATTCTGATTTGGAGCAAAGGTTGTATTTTGGTTATTCCTCGGAGGAGGAGGGGAGACGTTTCCCTGATTTGTAACCAAGTTGACATTGTTGTAGTAGTTGTTGTGAGGAACACTAAGAATAGCTAGCTTAGTTGATACATGATGTGCATCTACAACACCATCATTCACCACATTCTTGTTGCGAGTCCAAAACTTTGATTTGTCATTGTGGTGATTTGATGAGCTAGGATTGTCCCTATCAAGTTTGATTATCCCTCTCCAGGGACTAATGCATTTTCAATGGTGATTGCATTTTCAATCATTTTTTGAAAAGAGGGAGGGCAATGAATATTTAGACGATAACTCATCTCTTGATTCAAGCTATTTATGAATGTAGTGATCTTTTCCTTTTCAAGAACATGACGTGGATATCTAGCAAACAATCTTCTCCATCTCTGAAGAAATGTGATGAATGATTCACCAGGTTTTTGCTTAGCCTTACATAGATCAATCATTGTGATTTGGTGTTGTATGTTATAGGAATATTGAGAGATGAACTCGTTGATCAATTCCTCAAATTTTTTGACAAGCGGTGTAATTTTTGATAACCATTCCATAGACTGGCTTCCAAGACTTCGTAGGAACAAACGTATTATGTATCCTCATGAGCGAATTCTAAATTCATGTTTCGAAAGTCTCTAATATGGTCAATGGGATCTGATTTTCCATTATAATGATCAAACTTTGGAATCTCACAATGTTTAGGAAACAGAATCATGTTGAGACGTCGATCAAAAGGATATGGACAAATATCATCAAGAGCGTATGTCTTTGTTGTGGCTCCTCCTTCTAGACATTTAACTTTCTCTTCTAACGTTATAATTGTTTTAGTCATGGCACCAAAATCAGAGAAGGGTGTTTTATCAGGATTACTATTTATGTTCACAATGTCAAAATCATGAGGTAATTTGGCTCCTTTGTCGGCCAAAAATAGGAAATATTTTTGTTTGTCACTTGCTATGAGTTTCTTTACTACTATGAGAAATTTAGGATCTTATTCGGCTTCTTTAAGATGACATTCTTCTTCTTGTTCATCCTCACTATCCTCAACGGTTTTTGTCATGTCTTTGTCGGAAGTAAACAAATCCTTTGCTCCTTTAGTCATGTTGTCTTCAAAAAGGGGATTTCGACTTACTTTATAAAGGGGATCACTATTTTCACCTTCTTCTTGAGTTGTTGATGTATGATCTTCTTGTTGAATATCTTCAGTTTATTGTATTGTGATCGTGTAAAAACAGGCATATGATGTCAAGATGTCCTCCTAAACTTAGATCATAGTTTGATGAGTGCAATCAAAGATAATGTTTTAATCTGATAAGATGGAAATCTTATGATATGATCAAAACTATGTTTCCTAATTCGTGGTTGTGGCTTCTAATGATAAAAGATGTCAGAATCCTATTTGAGAGAAGTTGAACCAAGAATTTAGAATTTTTGTGATGAAAGGTGTATTTGTAACATTTGATCTTTGTTTTCGAAGAATGATCAATATATCAAATAGCCTATCTCAACTCACTGAAGTATTCGACTAGGAAGCGTCAAATATTCAATAGAAGGTTGTGGTATGTAGTTGAAATCAAGATCTTGATTATGATTGTGTCATTGAGAGAGGGCTCTTCTTTGAAAATAGGCTCGTGAATCTAAAGGGTCTACAGCATATTCGTCAGTAAATCCTCTGACAAAATCTTGGTATCTATGAAGAAACTTGTGATAATGGAGCAAGACCTGTCGACTCTTATATAAAAACTTCCTTCGTTGTAATATTTTCTTGTAGCCTAGAGTTTTCTTGGGCTTTCAGATTCTATTGGTAATTGACTTCTTGAAAAACTTGGTAGATTTCCACTCCCTAAGCATGAGAGAAAATATTGATATGCTACTGGACTGAGAATGTTATAATCTCAGGTCTGTCACAAACAATGATTCAGGAAAAATTATAGATGTGCTTTTCTGTTGCCTAGATGCGCTTCAGAAATAGGGATATGCGCCAGAGAAATGGTCAAATGTGCTTCAATATGTCCCGGATGCGCCACTCTATATCCTATATGCGCTTCAGAAAATGTTTTAACAGTGACCCAAAAACTGTTTGCAGAATACTCAGCCTATGCGCTAAAACAGACTCCAAATGCGCTGAAACAGACCCTAAAAGCGTTGATTTAACCGATGAATGCGTTAAAACAGACCTTATATGCGCCATAATATATTGTAGATGCGCTAAAAAAAGTTTTCCAAGGTAACTTTCCCAAACATTTTATGAGTAATTTCAACTAAAATTTGACATGTTCATTTTGGATGATCTTTAATCTGAATTAGGGTGATTGAAAACACAGCAAACACTCTGAAAATAGTTGTTTTTAATTCCTATACTAAACATCAAGTGTAAATTTCAAAAAATGTTTTTCAAAAAGTGTTTTGACAAGTTTTACACATGAAATACAATTCAGACAAGCTCTCTTAGTACTCAAGTAGGTTATCATAATAATCAGCAACCCACATCTTAGAACTGTGTCAACTCACATAGTTGTGTCACCCCCAAAAGGGTGCCCGTGTTTTTGTCATTTCTAGGCACGTACTCAGAGTGACAAAAGTGGATACTGGATCTCATGAGCAAACAGTCCTTGGGAGTTATATGGTGAGTATATTGGGGGTAGATTCTTCCCTCCCTTGCACTGTGATTATTATGATGTTCAGAAACTGACTTCGGTTGGATACTACACTAGGTTTGTAGTAAGGGTTTCCATTCGGTGCGGCAAAAATAAACTCCCTTAGGAGACCTCCCAACCTTTAGAACAAAGGCTTTGGGAATGGTTATCTTGCACACTACCGAAAAAAAAGGATTTCTCTTGATTTGCTTTAAATTTTATAGTGGGGTGAAATAGCTTGGCTTTGGCTTGAACCCACTTGAGTCATTCCTCTTGGGTGAGTATTTTTTCTCACAAGAGCAGGCCCTCTACAGGATGCAATAAAGTAGTAAAACTGCATAAACGAAAAAGGCAAGTCTGGTATTTTGGTCACCTAGTTAAGGGGAGAGCATAGACCTATTGCCACAAGCACAATATACAATGTTCTTTTTAAAAGCCCAAATCACAATGATCTAAACTATGTGAAGATATTGCCCCACAGAAAGCATGGGATTCATTTTAACTACAAAACCAATGTGTGGTGGCTATCCTAGATTGCTTTATTTTAAATCCATGTCTATCCTAGGGTTGCTGATTTTTAAAACCAAATGTGACTATCCTAGATTGATTCTTTTTAACCCAGAAAAAGGTTATATCTGTGGAAGGCGTCAGACTCAGAAACTTGTTTAGTTATGCGCCAAAAGATCACCCATATGCACCACAAAAACAAGTAAATGCGCCAAAACATATTGTAAATGCGCTACAGAAAATTCTAAATGCGCTACAAAAACTACTATATGTGCTAAAACATAATGCAGCTAAATTTCTTTTTTTTTGTTTTTCAATTTTTTTTAACAAACTAAGTAGAATATATGCACTGAAACAGTTCCTGGATGTGTTGATACAGTTCCTGGATGCACCTAAACAGTTCCTGGATGCGCCAAAGTACCTGCAAAAGTGTTGGAAGAAACCACGAATGCGCTTTGAAGTCCTACGAATGTGTGGTCGATTTTGTGCATGATTAAAATATAAAAACAAATGAATCAATCACACCAATAAGACATTGTATCAAAAACAGAATATTTAAAAGAATAGAGATTGCAAACTCAGTATCCTGTAATCGATGTTGCCCTATCGTCCTCTGTATTCAGTATTTTCATTGATTCCAGCTAGTTCTCAGATTGTATGCTAGGCTCAATGAACAGTCCTCCTAAAGAAGGAGATTGAATATGAAATGCATGTAATGCTTAAGCTATGACATGATTGCTCTAATGATAAACATGATTGCTGAAAATAAAAGACTATGATGATGCTATGAATAATAAAACTATAATGCTATAGTGCTAGAATGAAATTAATCTCTAATTACTCTGATGTGTGTTGTGTAAACTTTGCTTGGATTGGTTGTGCTATTTATAGAGTTTTTCAAAAGCTTTTGATTGGCTGATATGATCAACAATTGTGAAAATTCCTAGCAGATCGAATGGTTGAAGATTAATGAGTGAAAAAAAATAGAGGAAAGCAGAAAGCAAGATTTGTTTTCTTTTATGTAAAAGAAGAAAAGATAAGATGATAAAGATTATTTGTTTAAAATCATCTTTTTGTGAGATTATGGGAAGATTTTGAAGAAGATAAATAATAAATTATTGAATTCAATTATTTATTTATGTGTGACATAGATATTCTTCTTAAAATATAATATTTACCCTAGATTGGAAGAATAATGGAAGATTTCATAATTAAATATAATATTTAATCATGATTCTAAGAAGATATGGAAGATATTCAATTAAATAAAGATATTTAATTAAACCCTTAAGAAATGGTATGTAAAATGAAATTAATTAAATGAGATATTTAATTAACCAGAAGAAGAAATTGAAAAGGAGTATTTTAATTAAATCAAAAAGACTTAATTAAATTTAAAAAGTGATAAATAATTAAAATAAATAAAATGTATTTATTTAATTAATCAAGTTGGCATTTGAATGTGAAATAATTAAATAAAAATTGATTTATTTAACTATCATAGAAGAATAAATTTGAATGAACAATATAATTAAATAAATTAAATTTAATTATATGTAGAAGACTTTAGAGGAATTAATTAAATAATAAATATTTAATTAAATGTCAGGATTAATCAGATATGACCAATTTTATGCATCTACAATTGCAATCATTGAAAAAGTTCATTTATTTAATGTTTTTCCCTCAACACCTAAAATCTTGGAAAATAGAACCAAGATTGGGATGCCCTTGGGTGTCTAAGTTCCCCTATTTTTTTGGGATTCAAATTTGAATATGTCGGTGTCAACATTTTCATATTTGAAATTCAAATTACAAGTGTTGGCTATTGGGATCTAATTTATGAGAAATTGAATAAATGCTTATAAATACCTTGTTATTGCATCATTTGAAATCTAACAAGAAATATCTAGCAACGAGTGAACATTGAGAGCTAGTCGAGAAATTCAAGAGCAACATTTTAGTGATTTATTGCAGAAATTCAAAATCCAAGCATCATGTCAAATCCTATGTGAGTTTAAATGCATGTTTAAGTTATCATTTTTTGTGAAGGCTAACCCTTGTTGTAGGTTTCCAAATAATTCAATCAATTCAAGAAAGTGAGATCCAAGACCTTGAAGTGGTGTTGACTTCTATTGTAAGTCTACAAATGCCAAGAAAGCATCACATCTCTTCACTTTCAAGTGAAATTGGCTTGAGTAGAAAAACACTAAAAAGATATGTGAAAAAAATAAATGTTTTGGATGATAGTAATAGAAAAAGGAAATTGCTCATTGATGTGTAGGGTTCCTTGTTCTTACAAAATTGAAGATGGTGTTAGGAAGTTTATCTCATTTTTTTGGCATCATAATACTCATCCTTCATCAAATAGTAGAGATTCACTCAAGCGTAGGATTAGACCAAATGATTATGAATTTCATACAAAGCATTGGTTATACATAACACAACATGAGATGTATGTTACATTTAGTGATGTGAATCCTCATATAAATATTAGGAAAATAATTTTTGAAATGTTAAGCCCATGGTATGTCAAACCAAATAAAGCTTTTGAAGCTTCTTGTTGTCGTCAACATATTGAATTTAATATCTATTATCAATTATATGGAAAGATCATATAAGAAAGTGATGGTTTTGTAGATGCAACTCCAAAAATGGTAAGTCAATTCATGGCATCCATTTTATGTGATAAAAATTATGATTATGTAGATAGTCCAATTAAATGCATAAAAGGACTTTGTGAAACATGTGGAAATTTAGCTAAATCATCTTTGAGAAATCAATATATTGACATGATGAAGATGGAAAATTTCAAGAGTTACATGTACATTAAGTATCAAACTAATTTTGGGAAAGAATCCACAAGTTTGGATTATGTAGAAGAGGAACCACCCATTGGAGCATTTATGGATTTTTTAAAAAATTGATACAATCATACATACAACATGCATTTTTTCCTAAGTGACAAACTAAAGAATTTTAGTTATTAAGAGATAGTTTTCCACTTGGAACATTTTAATTAGTAGTTTATTTCACAAAAAAAAATCTATTTTACCCATCAAAAGGAGATTCAAACACAATATTATTATTCATAGGTCACTATTATGATATCAAGTATGTGAATTGTTTAAAAATAGTTTGACGTGTTTAAAATATTTTAATTATAGTTTTATAAAACAAAATTAAAAATTTTAATTGTAATTTATGAGTTTGACATGTGTATATATAAAATTTGTAGTTGTGGATATAAGAAAAATGCATGGATGTAAGAGGGTAGAGAAAAAAAAATATTTCCATTGTGTCATGGGTACAAATAGCTAGACATGGACATTGTGCACTAGGGATTACTCTTTTTTATTATGATTGCATATTGGGAGATTATGAAAATTGAAAGATCCAATGACATGGATGTCTTAATGAATAGAATTTGATGTCACTAGTTGTTACCAATGCATATGATGAAGATGATAAAGAAAGATTCAAAGACATTCCTTTGATTTAAATTGATTATGACCACATTTTAGTATTGATTTCTAAATGTGCATATCTAAATCATGTAAAAAAAATGTAACTTTCATTTTTAAAAAATTTAATATATTGATAAAATTTAATATTTCTTTGGATCTTAAATATGAAAATTTATAAAAAAAAATATTCTTCATTTATTACATTTCATTGTGGTGTAGGAGATGATTTTGTAGTCATAGCAGAGGCTAAAAACATAGAAGGTATAAGTTATTATTTATTATGTTGCACTAAAGAGAGGATGGAGTTAACACAAATAGAGACAAGCAATGAAGTATTTTTTGCATAGGTTCAATTGTAGTATAAGGAAAATATCTCAAAAAAGTCAAAATTATTTATACTAGGTTCAACTTTATGGGTTATCAACCCCACAATGTGGTGTATCATTATAGTCAGCTATTAACTGCTACTAGTAGATATATCTTCATGAAGTTCCAAGTGCACATGGATTTCATAAGTGGAGATTAGATAGAGATTAACATGAGAAGATAGTGATTGTTATTGAAGAACAAGCTGAACCAATGGATGTGATATGAAAAATGTGGATAACAACTATCATTTCAGGTATTCACTAAACTCAAGCACTATTATAAAATATTGAGCCTGAATGTATATTATTGGTTCTCCATGTGGATGTAGATTATATGGAAATATAATTTTATTTATTTTATAAAGAAATAAATTTTTTCATATTTTTAATATGGGTTTGAATTGCATTTGTATTGTCACAAACATAATATAAGAACATTTCCAATCACTTAAACAAAGAAGTCAAATCCTTAATGTCTCTTCATTGATGATTTTCCACTGTGGACCAAGGATTGTCAGTGTGGTTCGATTATGCTTGATCCATGATGAAGCGAAGCACAATATAGCCACTAAACCTCAATCTCAAACAAGATCATTCAAATTGAAAGTTAAACTAAGCATTTATTAAAACTGAAGATTGCAAACTAGGAAAATAGTTAAATGTCTACTCTAACCCATTTGAAACTTATCCCATTTTAGAATTGGTGTTGTGTTGATGTGAAACGACGACCCTTTCCCAATCTTGTGATTTTTGAGCCTGTTTGAATCAATTCTATTGAAGAGAGTCAATGAAACCATTGTGATAAATGGATGAAAACCTGATTTATACTAAATTAAACATGATGCAAGTTAAATGAACATGATTTTATGCTAAAATTGGTCTAATTATGTAATTGCTAAGATAATCTAAGCTAATTCTAAGCTAAAAGATGGAAACCCTAATTTATAAACAAGCTAAGATGGATGCATGGAAGCCATTAATGGATGTCTTAAGCTATTATGCAACTAAAAATGAACTAAAATTAGCTAAAAGTGAGTAAATTGAGAGTGTGAATGCAAGTGAATTCAATAGCATGAGTTTGCAATTGAAATATGGATCCATTTGCCTCTAAATAGTGTTATATTTATAGGAGAGCAAATGAGAAATGGAGGGTTGATATTGAAAAGATTAATCAACGGTCAAGGATGGAGGAAATAGGAGGCATGGATCGTGGATTCTCATTAACAAATGAGAGTGCAAGATGAGAATTAATCAAGGGCTCACATTTGTTCCAAACAAACACACGTTTGACCTGCATGCACAAGTCACCAGGTGACTTGCTCAAGAGGTCACAAGTTTAGCTTGGTCAAGAAGCCAAGTGAGATGATTAGAGGAGAGAGAGTATTCTTTGGAATATTCTCATGGGTGAGGATAAAAGATGTTTTGCAAATTAAAAGGAAAGTTTTAATTGTGCAAAAAAAAAGACAAGGAATATTCCATGGGAATATTCCCTTTTTGGTGGAAAATTAGTTTAATTGTTAATTAAACAAGGTTTAATCACACAATTAGGGGATTTGAAGAATTAAAGTGATATTTATTTAATTAAATGATTTAATGAATGAGGGAGAGATGAAATGATATTTACTTAAATAACTTAGGGTTATTTAATTAAATTAGAAGACTTAGGGAATTAAATTAATTATTTTGATTTATTTTATTTAATGAGATGAAATAAAATGTTAGTGTGAAAGGGGGTGAATTAACCTGATTTGATGAATTAGGTTAATGGACAAAAATGATGCAATTAATTAATTAGCTAATTAAGCAAAAAGAGGATAGGTTTAAAGAGGAAATGATGTTAGTAAACATTATTTGAATGTATGATATCATCTAGGACATTTTTTAGTGTCTACATTTTGCCCCTCTTTGAAGCGAGGTACCTGCTACTTCGGTTCTAAGAATAACGCTCCTCGGATAAGAACTGCTACTTAAATCAAAAAATAAAAAAATTTCTAATTTTTTTTATGCCCAAATGGAAGGATAAAGCTGATTCCCTACTCCCTCTAGAAATCAGGCAAAAATTTTGAATTTTGAGTTGATTTCTCGACAAAGGTGAAAAGCTGCCCCAAGGAATCCAAAAAGGCTCTGCGATGCAAGAATTAAGCCAAAAACACAAAAAATGATTCAAAATAAACTCTAGTTTGGCAACATTGGTGAAAATGATGATAAACCATATCTTCAAGATTAAATTAGGGAAAAAACCCCTAATTTTCTAGCATAGATAAGCCAAGAAGGGTCACTTTCAATTCATTTGTGTATTCACACCATAAATATTCTTGCTATTTTGAGCTCTAACCCTCTGATGAAATGGCGTGATGATAGCTCCCATGACACATTTTTGACTGAGTTTGAGAGTATTAGCGGATTTTAGACTCAAGACCACCGGTATGTAACTCAAAAATTGATTTAAAATTTGACTTTTTGATGTGTTTATTGCACTGTGAACTTTAAACTTTCGTAGCATCGCTATATAGCAACACCCATTTGAAAATCGACGATGCTAAAAATGAATAATAGCGATGCAGTTCAGGATTTAAAATTAGGGTTTTTAATTTTAAATTGTGATGCATGTGTATATAGTGACGCACTTCCAAATTTGGAAATTAGGGTTAGGGTTTCCAAATCTTAAATCACGACACCCTTGTGTTTGGAAACACACTTTCTAATTTGCAATTTGAAATGCCTTCGGGCGTGGTAATTTAGAATTTGAATATAGCGATGCTATTGTAAATAGTGAAGCTATTGCGATTTTTGAGCTAAAAATTCCAAATTGAGTCAAATTTCTTCAATTTTTTACGTTGTGCGCTTCATGGGTGTAGGTCATTCCACTACTTATGTCGCGTGAGCACAAGCCCACAATTTTTGAGAGACTGGATGGTTTGTCAGAGTTACACCAGGAGCACCTAGGAGAGATCATCCTTTGGTACATTGCATATGCACCTATCGACCGGACTCATTTAGCTCTGATGATTGCTCTATACAAGAGATGACATAGTGAGACTTCATCATGTCACCTCCCAACAAGGAAGGTGATAGTTATCTTAGAGGATGTACGGTGTATTATGCATTTGTCGATACATGGCGAGCAGGTGATATATGATGTTGATGTCGAATATGATGCCTATCACGAGGTGATGGAGTTGGAGAACATTGCCCTAGTCACATCATAGATCAACCTCAAGATGTATAGAGGTCACGTGCCCACGTTCTAATTGATTATTGCAGCCATCATTTAAGGTTTGGTAGCTCTAGACTGACATAGCAGAGGATTCAGCCCAGGATGGGGCCTGATATGGCACCAGATGCTTCACAGGAGGCCTTTGTTCACATGGGGGCCATTGATGTTGGCCTCATTATATCATGACATGCACAACTTTGTCTATTACAACAGTAGAGCCATTGGTGCAAAGGTGACCCTGCTTCACATTTGGGTTTGGGAGCATCCAGTTGTGCTCTGACTGATAGTACAGATGGCCGATGTTGAGCTAGATGATCCAATGATTTGGCGGTATAGAGGTGCCATTACCCTACGACACATAGGGCAGATTGGGCTCCTGTATTGGCGGTAGGTGCTCAATGACATGACAGTCTTCAAATGGCGACCCTAGCTACAGATTTCAGGATGGTATGATGATTCCCAATAGTTGTTTTTTATGAGATAGACCCGATACATGCAGGGTCACGAGCATACAATCATAAAGCAATACCTACCAGATAGAGTTTCATGGAAGTTCAGCGAGCAGTAGGACAAGCTTGATGATACTTACAGAGCCATATTTTCTAGGTCTGCTCAAGAGGTGCCCATATGGGGACCCACCATTCCAACTCCAAAGGTAGTGGCGGGACTCAGGCAATTGGTGGCTCAGCCATGGGCCTATGACCAGGGTCAAGCGGTCGCACAAACGATGCCTGCTTATGACGCATGGTCCACACCTCCTTAACGCTTGATAGATCTAGTGGGTGCTTTGCCACGAGGGAGACCCAGAGGGAGAGGAGTAGGCAGGGGCAGAGGACAGGGACAAGGACAGGGTGGCCAAGATGGCCAAGATGGGAAGGTTCTGGGGCTCCACCAATTGGTTAGCAACCTCCTTAGTAGCCTCCAGTTTAGCAGCAGCTAGGATAGTAACAAGCAGCGCCGCCACCACCACCTAATGCAAAGGATATTCAGATACATCAATTGCAGCAGCATGTGCAGGTTTTGATAGGTGAGTGAGATTAGGCCTGCCAGCAGATTTTGGCTATTATTGTTAAGTGAGACCAGGCCAGATAGCAGGTGGTGGCCATCACAATAGAGAGGGACCATGCTAGGTAGCAGTTACAGGCTGTGACCATGGAGAGAGATCAGGAGATTGGGCAACGACACCAAATAGAGGCGATGATGACAACTTCTCAGGGTAGGACTATATCTGCTAGATTGCATAGAGAGGTCATAACCGAGGCAACATATTACAGTATGCATTACCACCGAGATGTACCAGCGCCACTAAAACAAATTGATTATTTGAAGCGGAGCGATGCACGACCCAGGACTGAGGATCAACTAGAGAGGCAGGCCAGAGAGGGGAGTAGCCATCAAGGCTAGCTTCTAGTGTACATAATTTTTTTTATTTTGTTGCCCCATTCTTTGACACAGATATACATTCATGGGATATTTTTTATACCCTCGTGGATATTGTATTTATGATCAATAAACATACACTAATCCAGATTTTGTACCATGTCATTCATTTATATATATATATATATATATATATATATATGATACAGATATGGATTCTATATGATGTGTTTATCTTATTGCATGCTTATGATTGTATGGATGTATATTATATGAGATACTTATATTTGATCATGTATGGATGCACATTACTTATGCTTATACGATATGCGATGCTATGAGATGATAATGTTATGATATATATGGATGCAATATTATATTCTTTTTTAGTATCTTTTCATTATATATGGGATGGATAATATGATATGCAGATGTTATGGATGCATTTCTTTTTGTGTATTTTCTATGCAATTTTATGAGATGATCATTTATGCATATGGATGTATGGATGGTTAATGTAGATGTTTATGCTATGAGATGCCATGTGATGTATGTTTATGATATGCAATGATCCAAGATGCTTATAATAACAAATCTATATTATTCATCACCACTTAAATGACAATGCAGAATGAATGATGTGATATGCTATGATGATGCAAGATGGATGTTTTATGATTATGAAATGCATATATGTTGATGATTTGTAGATGCAGGATGGATGCATTAATGATGTTTTTGTTGACTATAATGATACCAAGTTAGCACAGAGAGAAGATAGTAGAATAAAGAATGAATGAGCATTGGTTTTGATGATTGCTTCAAAAGATCCAACAAGTCTATGATCCACCGAGACTTTACTAGAGATGGTGACGATACATGCATGATGAGGATGAATGTAGGATGATGAGTTGCTCACATTTTGAGATTGGGATTTTCCATCGTTCCTTATTGTTTGATATAACAGATAGACACGATGTATCGAAGTATTGGTAACCAAGATGACGTATCTAGTGTAATGGACTTTGACTCTGTAAATAGATAGGATAGCTCACATTCACATCTTGACATACGAAAACCTCATTGGAATGTAAGTTAGAAACTTCGAATATATTGGACCAAAGCATACACAATATTCAACAACATACTCCAAACAACCTTCCTATACACAACTAAGCAAGTATGTGCCAAGATTATTTTACAAGAGTATCCATGGGCGGGTGCAAAAAGATGGAGGGCCAATTTGTGGCCAAATTTTTTAAAAAAATTTGAAAGCTCATAACGCGAGCACATTATGGCTTGGTGTGTCAAGCCTAAAGGCTCAGCCACAACAAGCCTATAACGCAAGTGCGTTATAACGCGCTCGCGTTATGAGGTATTAAAAGCAAAAAAAAAAGGAATTTAAAATCATTTTCATTGTGACTGTTTTTTCTGCTTGCGGCCAAAAACCTTCATTTTTGCACTCGCATTCTAGGAGGAGCCACCTAGTAAGTTTTTTCATCAAATTTTTGTTGTTTCGTCGCAAGGATTTCGCCACATTGATGAGGATGTCTGAGAGGTAAGGATTGTTTTTTTTGTTCTAAATTTGTTATTTTTAGGTTGTTTTTTATATTTATTTGTTGAATTTGTAGATATTAATGAACCTGCAAACCCTCCTCAAGATCCCCAACAAGCAAAGCAACAAGAGGAACAAAATCCTCAACAAGCACAACAAAAACATCAACAAAATCCTCGAGTTCAACAACACAACAACAATCTCCTCCACCAATCCCTCAACATCCTCCTAACACTCAGCAAAATTTAATGAGTGAAATTAAAAACAATAAAAAACAAATTGAGGAGTTAATCACGAGGTTGAACGATCCAAACGATTCAACCATGGAAAGAAAAACACTTGCAAATTAACTGAAAGAAATGTTAAAACATGTAGATTCAATCAACAAACAATTCACTAGTTGGCAAGATAGGAGGCAGGCGGCTAGAAATTATTACCAAGATAAATATCATATAAAGATGTTAAAAATCTAAAAATTACAAAATTTGATTTGTGCTCATTATTTACTGACCCATGCACAAATGAAAATTTTAGCCTTAATACAAAGAGGTTTCATATCCATTGGTGCCACCACCAACAAATTAGGACCTTTTTTTGGGATAGGTGGTACATGGTTTTTGATTACCCACCATGCAACAATTGTGAAATCCCACAATATTCCCTGAGGAAACTATATTGTGAGTTCATCTTGAATAAAATCCCAAATTATTTTGATATGAGAGACTTCCAGGGGAGAGGTAGGAGGTCAGCTTAAGATAAACCCAGTGCACATCTGAATCCTAGGCGGCAAGTGAGATGACATCTCGCTAGGCCGCATCATGAATAGATCGTTATCCCTTCCATCGCGAAGGAGAGTGTCGAGGTAGACACTTTGCAGGCCATTAGCTCTTTGACCCAAAGTGTCATCCAGCATGGCAGCCCTTTACTACAGCGCTATCCAGGGGAGTCTACGAGTGGTGGGCTTCAAACCCATTTGTGTCAAGCTTGCAAGGTGACTTGTTCATATGACCCCACTGACACTCAGGAGGTTGCTAAATAGGATACTTCTATAGCTATGAAGATGGTGAGGGCAGCTGACACTCTGAATGAGGCCTATGGCATCGATACTCAGGTAAATGTTAGCATGTTTATTGAATTGAATTTAGTATATTTTAATTTTGAAATGCAAGATTAACTAATTTAGTTTTATGATTTTAATAAAATATCAGGGTCACAGTGTTGATACTAGATACACCGGCCCTACACCTGCTTATTACTCCACTGCATCTATTGTTGAGGTATGTAACGAGTAAAAAATTATAAATTTATTACATGTAAATAGCCTTTTTTTATGAATGGTATTCTAATATGTGATTTTGGATGTTGAATAGGATAATATTGGAGGTTTCAAGGGAACACCTCGCAATGTTAGTGGATTTAGACAAACCTACATGCAGGTAATAGAATAAAGAGTTTAACTAATTAATTGTACTTAATATATTTGTGTAGTTTATATTCATATCGTTGATTACATTGTATTGCACATTTTTCAAACTCAAAGCATTACTTCACATTCCATAACTAATAACTAGATGTTGATAGATGACAAAATTTCAACTACAATATAGTTGTTTAGAAAGTCAACATAAGCAATGATGCAATTACTTCACATAGCATAAGTAATAAGTAGAAGCAGCTTCCAATTACATTTGCTTGTCACGGCATTCCATGAGACCACTTTTTACTGAGGCATCTTTTCAAATAGTTCACTGTCTTGTCTATACTATGAATGCTTGGAAGAAATATATGAAAGAATAATAGTAAGCAATAGTATAGACAAGGCAATGAGTTGTTTGAAAAAATGCCTCAAAGAAATATGGTCTCATCCCATCACCATAAGACCCAATTTCTTTGAGGCACTTTTTCAAACAACTCACTGCCTTTTTTATGCTACCACATTTTCCATACATGTCTACCAAAGCATTTTATCAAATAGTTAATTTCCTTGCTGCTATGGATAAAAATCTAAAAAAGGTGTTTTCCAACAAACTATGGATGCTTGGAAAAAATCTATGAAAGCATAATAGTAAGCAATAGCATAGACAAGGCAGTGAGTAGTTTGAAAAAATGTTTCGAAGAAATGTGCATTCCATCACCATAAGACCACATTTCTTTGAGACATTTTTTTCAAATAGCTCACCACCTTTTCTATGTTACCACATTTTCCATACATGTGTACCAAAGCATTTTATCAAACTACTCATTTCCTTGCTGCTATGGCTAAAAGCCTAGAATAGGTGTTTTCCAACAAACTATGGATGCTTGGAAAAAATTATCAAAGCATAATAGTAAGCAATATCATAGTCAAGCGAGTTGTATGAAAAAATGCCTTGAATAAATGTGGTCTCATGGTGATGGAATGCCATTCCATCACCATGAGACCACATTTCTCTACTCGGCATTTTGTCAAATAGCTCATTGCTTGAAGAATAGGAACCAACCCTTTAGCCAAAATTCCTCTCCAAATTATTTTCAAGGTCCTCATCCTCAATTTACCAATCCATGGAACCTTCCACCTTTTATTCCACTTATTCATGTCCCCACCGGTCCCTCTTCATGTCATGATCATCCTCCATCTCATAACCAAGACTACACTATACCATCCACCCCATCCTAGCATAATACCATAGAGAAGGCAATGAATCGTTTGAAAAAATGACTCAAAGAAATGTTGTCTTATGGTGATGGAATGTTATGACACATTTATTTGTAATGGCATTCCATCACCATGAGACCCCATTTTGTTGAGGCATATTTTCAAACAATTCACTACCTTCTCTATGCCACCACAGTTATTGTATGTCTACGAAAGCATTTTATCAAATGGCTCACTGCCTTACTGTTATGGGTAAAAGCTTAAAAACAGGTGTTTTCGAACAAGCTATGGGAAAATAGTAAGTATGACAGTCAAAAATATATAGTTTAATAAATACTCAAAATTTTGCTCATTATGTCATGCATTATAAGCCATGACATGGATCGCTATTGTAGTTTTCATGATTGAATACTTTTTTTGTTTTATTTTCAAATGTTGCAGGTGGATACACCTCTGAATGTTCATAGGGAAATGGAGCTCGGTGTTTCATCTGCTATAGACTCATAGATGGCTCTCACAGGGGAGGTATAAGGAAAATTACTAAATTTCAATTTACATTCATTATTATAGCTATTAGTGAAAAATCAAACCATTATTCATTTGTAGTTTAATTTCTCTTTGCATGCTTTATACAAGACTTCAACACACCTCAACATAGGCATTTGAATATTTCCCTCATGGAGACTAATCATCAGAGGGCGGTAAGTGATTATTTTGTTAAATAGATCATTTTTTGTAATGTTAAGTTCTATATATTAATTTCTTTACTTGTTATTGTAACAAATAAGACTTGACCAAGAACTAAACCCTAGGAGGAGCACTAGGAGCACTCAACCGCAAAATAAACGAGTGACAAATGTATCTCCATCCTATCGACAAGCAAAGGGCAAGAGTTTATTTCGAGAGCATGGAAAGTAATGACTTTTGATTCTAGATCCCTTTGTTGTATGCCTATATAGCATTTTTGTACACATTTTGTATTAGATATATTTGACATTGTATGCGTATATGGCATTCTTGTAAGCCTATATGACTATTTTGTACATATATTTTATACTTATATCAACATATATTGATGTATGCCTACATGACTATTTGGTTAATACAAATCTTTTTTATCGATGGTGTCCATATTTGCATTATAAATCCATGGTTCAATAGATATGAGCTACGTGTATTCAAGTGTATACTTTACAACTTACGTGTATTCCAATGTATACTTTGCGACTTATGTGTTTTCGCGCGTATACCTTGTATTCATACATATACTTTGTATTAATTTGTGTATACTATGTATTCGTGTGTATACTTCAAGGCTTACGTGTTTTTGAGTACATGTGCTTCCCTTATTCACATGTACATGCTTGAAATATTCACGTGTATACTTATTAATTGGTTAGCCCTAGCATTTATCATTGTTATCCTTCATGGTTTGTCTTTACTATTAATTGGTTGATGCTAAACTACTTTATTAGTCGATGCTAAACAACTTCAATAATTCTAGGAATACTAGTAAAGTTACAAATTCCAAAATTGCACAAATTGAAAAGAAAAGATTAACTGTAAATAAATGCACTAATTATTAACTTGATAATTGATTCAGAATGAGTATAAAATATATCAAGAGATGAGCCTTCTAGAATAGCAACTTCCAACTAGAAAATAGGCAAAGCATTCCCAATACTTTGAAAGGAATAATCAACTCAAAATTGCAACGGTATAGAAGGCTTATTTAAGATCCTTGAGAAATGTATTTCCTAATGTTCCCTTGTTCTTACGTATCTCAATTTAGTTTAATCCAAAGAGTTCCGTGAAATACTTTATCTAAAAGCAAAAAACATGTTTTCAATTGGTATTCCATGAAATGTTTCATAAAAATATTCCAATATATTTAATTTTATTTATTGAAACAACTCAATTAAGCAAAGGATACATAATCTTCACAATACTTGCAAAACATAATATTCATAGTATGAAATATTTCGAGCCAAATTTTTTCAATTTTCAAATTACAATCAGAAATGCAACACACCTGTTAGGATTAGATAAATCAAACCAGCAGTTACAATATAACTCTGTGTCAAGAATGCGCACTCAATCTCAATAAGAGAGAGGCTGACATATGGCAAGAGGATCGTCAATACATTAATCAGAACTACAACTAGGAGTAACTCTAACCAAGAATGGCGCCAAGTGATGGCGAGTATATGGTCAAAGGTTCTTAATTGAAATGCTCATACAAAAACTCTAACCAAGAATGCGCCGACGAACGACGAGCATGTGGTCAGAGGATCCCTACCATCTAATAAACTGAAAGCAAACTCAACACCAAGTATGTGCTACCCAATTCCAGAATGGAAATGAGGCGACCATATGGCGGAGCAATTACATGAAATACAATACTGGAAATGGAGCTCAACGCCAAGTATGTGCACTCCTATCCAAGATGAATAGGCGCTATCATATGACGGAGCAACTAAAAAGTAAATACAATAGACTGAGCAAGGATCAATCTCTTCCACGAAATGTGGGAAATATAATAAAGATCTTACAAATGTGAATATTGGCTGGTTAGTACTACGAACAACCTTACAATATAATATATCTCCTGCAAGCACGATGGATTATAGTGATAATCAAACTGCTGAAATGTAGAGCTACTCCAGAATGATTAATATGACTAAGATAAACAATCCCAACCCTATTAATAATTTTACTAAGTCTGATATGACAGATCTGTAGTTAAAATGGTGAAATCAGCAACTCCAGAACTCACTTAAATGCTCATCTCTTTCAATACTCACTCATTTAACTTGAAATCAATTGCAAAACATTCTAATGATGATGACAATGAAGATGGATCACAAAAACTTCACAAAGACCCCTATTTATTTTGCACGACTTCCAAAGAACTTACGAAGTGAAATTTCCTACAAGCAAGGGTGATTTACTTTAAATAATTCATAGACTTCAAATAAAATTCTGGAAACTTGCACATATGGTCGCCCTACATAGGAAAATAGATTGGAACAGTACCCAGAATAATATTATTTATGTTTTTTGAGTTGTGAGTAAAAACAACCTACAGCCATACAAACCAACAACTCTAAAATTGACAGAAAATACAATAACTCAACTACGGAATGTGAGAAGAACCAACTACAACTAAACCTCTCAACTAGTTGTTGTCTTTCAAGCAAGAAGTCGAGCCAAGGCTAGGAGGCATTCATTCCTTGAAGCAATCCCAAAGCCAATCGGCAGCATAACTTTGCAAATTCATCAGATGCCAAAATGAGGACCCAAAGCTCCCTTTTATAATTTTGAGAGGACCCTCCAGAAGCTTCCAGAAGGTGCGCCCTAACTTCAAGATGTTTTTAGGGTTTTTGACTTGACCCATTCTTCCTTCAAAATGGCATCCTTTTTCATGAAGGCAATTTTTCTTTAATTTAAAATTATCATTCCTCCAAAAGTTGGCGTCCTTTCTCCTCTTGAGCAATATTTGGCTTTTAGAAATATTAAAATATTTCCTCCATGTGAAAATACCCTTCAATGTCCCCCTTTTAAAAACAATATTAATTCATGATGCTAGAACAAGGAATTATAATGTTAAATTATAACATTATAATATAAAATATCTTATATCACCATGGAAACGCATCAGAAGCCAAATTCAACCATACCGTCTGATTTGACTGCCAAAGTGGAGCCAACTGATTAGGAGTCAACAAGTCAATTGCTAAAAATAGAATTTACTAAAAATAGTAAATTCATGTAATTGCTCAGAATGTCGAACTGAAACCACCAATGTGAAGCTCTCAGAAAACCCAGAAGGAATCCGCAATCCAAGTTCAACAATTCTAAAAGAAGACTACAAAAAGACGAAAACATCCTCCAAAAAGTTTGGAAACCCTGATTTGAGCTTCTGCTTAGCCTATGAGTTTCTAGAAATAGGCTAAATCCAAATGAAGAGCGTAGGGCTAAATTGGGGACATTACATAGTAGATAATGATGGATGGTTGGATGTATTAGCATGTGTTGTGGATGCTATTTTTGATCGTGTGGGTTTTTCAGTTGATAGGAACTTGGTTAAAACATTTGTTATCACTTGGATTTGATGCTTGTGTTCTTGGATTGGTGCATCTTCACCTTGGCATGTTCCTTTTCTTCCATAAGTGGCATGTTGGAGGATAAGAGGAGTTCTTGCTTAAGATGGTGGTCACTTTGTTCTTATTACAGGTATCTTGATGGAGCATGAGAGCGTGTTGGAAATTCATGTGGTTTCATGTATAGCTATGATGACGTATTTCATGTATTGATCCCTTATGCAATGTATACAACAAGTGGGAGAATGTTGTGATATGTTGGTGTACACTATTATATAAAATGATTTATTATAATGTTGTAATTAAATAATTATTTAGTTGTGATGCATCTTGCCAATGTGGTTAATCACACTAGGTAATTATTTGGGGACCACTTGATGTTGTATTGTATCATTGCAATATTATTTAATGTGTGGGAGACATGTGATAATAATTTAATATTGGGGAAATATTAAATAAAGTGAAGTCTTAGTACCTAATATTAAATAAGGGGTTAGTGGTTTTTTATTCGCATGGTTTTATGGTACGTGGTTTTACCTTACCACTAGTTGTATTTTGTGTGAGCTTGTGTTTATAAAAACAAACACGTGTAGTGGTTTAGGTTGGGCTGAGTCGTTTGGCTGTCATTATTGAGTCTTTCAAAGGAGTGCATATGTGAAGCATGGCATGGGATGTGTGGATTCATGCTTGGACACATGAGGATGCATTGGAGGTCTTGATACTTCAGAGGTGTTCATTGTAACTCTTGTATTGTTTTATTGTTGATTAATATGATGGAGTGTGGATTCTTTTGGAGGCTGGGTTTTTCCCTCTTGAGGGTTTTCCTAGGGTATATCTTGTGTCATCTTTCATGGGTATGTTGTCTATTCTCTTGTATATGGATTCTAAGTACTTATTTGCATAAATTTATATTTTGGGTTATGCAGAAATTGTCATTAGATGGCTGCACGTTTCCTTACATTCCACTCAAAAAGCCCATTTATATAACTAAATAGCTTTCATAGCCTTCAAAGCCTCCACCAACATGTGAGGTCGCAGTGTAAAAAGCACATGAGCTACCTTAGCAACCATAATAGCACCATTTTGTTGTTCATTTTTTTTTCTTGAACCATTCTCCTCTCTCCCACTGCAACTGGAAACTAAGAGAATCTTCAACTTTCACCCAAAATCTTGACTTCTTCACAAACAATAGCATACTTTTCTTTTGCAAATTTCCATTACTCTTTAAAAAACATGATAATGGCCTCTTTTCAACAACCACCCATGAAATCTTGCTTTCTGCAAGTTTTCAAACCCAAATAAATTTCTCAAGCCCGCTTTGAAAACCTCAGGCTCTTTTCATGCAAATCAACTCTTGCCAAATCTAACACAAAGCTTTTCTTTAATAACATGACCACCACCAATAGAATAAAAGAAAAAAAGTCACAACTCATAGCTCACACAAGATTAATGCTCATAGTTTGGCTTGTGAATTTTGCAAAAATTCATCTTGAATAATATAAAGGAAATCATCACTTGTACTCGAACTATGACTATTAACACTCTCTCGCATTTTGAGCAAATAGCTATTGTCTGTATCACTGGATTTTCTCAACAAAATTTACTTTCTTGCAAGGACCTTCACCTTCAAATGCATTGGAGTCTCCTTTTCTTCATCTACCAAGTAATCCCCCAACAACTCCAAGGATTACCACAGGTAGAAGATCCTCAACATGGTAGGAAATTTTAAATGAACTAACATCAAACACTACAAGGCCGCCCTATCCAAAGAGGCCACACTTCCCACTTTCACAAAAATCTTTGAGTGTTGGTAGAACCACTACAACCACTACTATTGTGAAAAAGATTCTCCAAAGAAGAGCACTCTGCCACCATGATGATACTTCTTCAAGGGAAAACCCACCCAGAGGGGCATGAAATGCAACAACTCCTGCAACAAATCTAAACGTTATTAGATCATGCCTATCTCTATCATTTTTCAAATACCGTAGCCATCTCCATGTTAAATGGTACCGTTTGGAGCCACCCTATCCCAAAAGTGAAGCTATGCAAGCTCCACTATGTATTAGAGACTCACCCTTACCCACATATAAGGAACCAACCGCTGCACCAATGCTACCTAGTATCTTCACTATAAGTGTAGTTGGTGAAAGAATTCCTAGAGCATTAATCTCGTTTAAGTAGGCTTTAACTGTAATGCCCCGCCACGCAACCCTAGAGGAAGTTGCAATTCACTACTTAAACGTACCAATTTTTTTTTTTTTTAAGTACAAATAACATGAAGATGAATACATATTGCCAACAACCTCTAAGGTCACGAGACAAAGATTACTTAAAAACCCAAACAACAACACCAACTGAAACCAAAACATTAATCACTTACAAAAATTAAGACTACATACATCCCATACAAGATAAATTACAACAAGAAAAATAATTACCTCAAGAGTCCAATTAACAACACTTAAACAATATGATTACAACACTCATTCCCCGAATGAGGTAATTCCAATAATCATAATTACAATTTACAAATTCCACCTCAATAACAAATGAGTGGTAATAAAATAAAGATCAACTGAAAAGAACGAAGCCAGAAAAGCAACAACATCCAACGAGCTCTCCAATTGGAAATCACGACCACACGAACAAGAAGAAGAGCCAACGGAAAATAATGCACGCCACCCGACCACGTGGAACCCAAAGGCCCCACTCCCTCCGTGCTAGGAGATAGTAACAAGGATTTCCTAGACAAGACCATCTACTTCTAAACACAGGATAACACATACACTGAACTGAAATAAGGACAAAACCCACATCACTTAACACAATGGTTACAATGCTTCCAGAGTGCAAAATCGAGTACCATCACTGTACAAAATAAACCAATGGTACAACACCATACTGAGTGCTGTCATAGGAGGAGTGTCATCGCAAAGGTTGCATTGGTTATCCAATGGTGTTCTTCCTAGGTCCTGGCCCCCCTCTAGGGATATCCTAGTAACCTCTCACGAACCCGGCGCCATATGCACACCAGAGTGGAATCGATTATATTTCGAGAAGACAAGATAACGATCTTGCCATTTTAGGCCTTCCCGACTCATCTCAAGTCTCGTATAAGCCCTTGAGTCAATGAGCGAGGCTAAATTATCTTATTAATGTTCAAAGCTACTCTCTCCCTAGTAAGTTATTTTAATTTTCACTTAATTAACTAACTCTCAAACGAGTTATCCTGGAACCACTTTGGGCTCGACGCTCGTTTGATAGCCACTCCCCTATCGACAACACATAACTCAACCACATGCCAAGGGTAGACAATGCACTAACATTTATCACAAATAATCAATACACCTCAATAGATAACACATCACTACGGATGTCCAAAACTGAAACCAAAGTGTGCACTACCCAAGGCTAACACAAGGTTGACTAACATAATAACAACCCACATAAAAAACTGATAACAAGACTCAACCTTAAACCATAAGGTCACACAACCCGTTCATAGTAACCAGGTTTCTTTTGAAGCATATCTCATACATTACCCAAGAGAGACAATAACAAAACACAAGAGACATAACATCACTTCAAGATAACACAACTGGAAGGCTTACATAAACAAATAACTCCAAAAGAATAAACAACTCGATCAAGGGTTTCCTAACCTCTGGAAACCAAACTTAGTACAACCAAAGTACACTCACAAATATACAATCATACGATATTGCCCATACACCGAGAATGAATGAAAACACCACTATAAAACATTCTAAGTAGCTAAATAAGCTAATATTAGGATTTCTTAAATCCAAGTCACGTGAGGACACATTGCATGTAATCAATTTAAATGATTACCATTCTTTGCAAATTCTCAAAAGTAAATCAAATCACATTTTTACAATAAAATAACAAATCAGAAATTTGAACAAGCGAATAGATCTGAAATGATTTCATTCAAAGAATTCATATGCATTTTCTATTATTCCCTATTATAATATGAAATATTATTCTCAAAAATCCACTTTTAACAAATTCTAATTTTCACAAATATCCAGGTTCCACCATTGATGAAGTGTGAAAAAGTTTAAAATTTAAAATTCAAAAATAAAATAATGTAAGCATACCCTTTTGATTCAAAAGTGCCCAACAACACACTTTTAACATAAAAACACTAACCAAGTTAAAACCAATTTTCACAAATATTCAGGTTCCACCATTGATGAAGTGTGAAAAAGCTTAAAATTTAAAATTCAAAAATAAAATAATGTAAGCATACCCTTTTGATTCAAAAGTGCCCAACAACACACTTTTAACATAAAAACACCAATTTGAGCCTCTAATTAAAAATTGGGCATTGTAACCTTGTATTTGGAAAATTTTCTCAAAAATTTCTCAAAATAAATTCTACACTATCAACTTGATTCAAATAAAATACATGAAAGGATTCTAACATACTACTAATACAATTAGAATCATTCAAACCATTTAAGATCAAGTAAATATGAAGAAATGATAAAATACCTCCATTCACAAGCAAGAAATTCAAATGAGAGGATGTTTGCACTCAAACAACGAGAGCACGTGAGATCTCAACCATCACTTCCTTTCCCCATTCCTATCCAAATGCAGCTGATTCCATGCAATTTCATACCCAATTGCTCCCACGATGAATAAATCAATTTTCCATCAAAAAGAGGGTTTTTCTTTTCTTTCACATTTTCTCTCCAAAAATTATTTTTTTTATTTTAGTCAAACCCCCTTATAAATATCTTTTCCACCCAAAGTTATAGCATTTTGAAGATATTTTGAATTTTAAATCACTCAAAACAAAATTCTCATTTCTAAAAAGAATTCAACATATTTAAAACCTTCTTTCACACAAACTAATTTAAATCTTTTAACACTTTTAATTCAAGGAATAACTTAATCAATTCTACAATTAATTTAATTAATCAATAAAATAAATCTAATTCAGTATTAGATTATTTTATTAACTAAATTAAATTAATTAATAAAGTAACATTCCTAGCATTTAATTAATAGTTAAGCAACCTAAGCCATTTAACTTGAATTTAATTAAAGACTAAGGTGATCAGGGCAATATGAAACAACCAAACCCGACTACAACCCAACGACACAAGGTGACTAGGGTAACGACTTGACACAGAAAACCTAGCTACTATCTCCCAATTAATTTCTGTTGGTCAATAGACACGCTCAAACCTGAAAACCAGGTGGAGTCGATGTCATGTACTTGCCAACCTGCAACAAAGAGCATGTCGAACATGCATATATACATAATATGATCAATCAAATCATGAAGAAAAAATCTCAGAATCGTAGGGCACTCGCAAGCGAGTGATACAATCCTGTCCTCTTCACCAATACAATATCACTAACTGACGCATCTAATATCAATAACATGATCACAAGCATAAAACATCATTAAATCAGTTATTTGCTAAATTAATCCAAAACATGCCATAAAGGTAACATTAGAGTAAAATAATCATCACATCAAAATATATCATTCACATCATTTAACAGATAGCGGTCAAAATAACCAAGTTCCAAAGTCAAAGCATAATCAGACACAATCATAACAGGGAAGAACAATGCCGATCAAAGAGCCAAAACGAAGGGGTGTTACATTAACTTTAGGCATACTAGATCTAGCAGCTTTTGGAGCAATATAAGCACAAACCACTACTATGAATGCAACTAGAACAAGATTAGAACTTGCAAATACAACAATCTCCTTTTCTTGGCTCCACTCTAGCAATCATCCCTATAATCTCCTCAACCGACTCTGATACCATGAAAAAATATGGAACAGAGGAGAAACACAAAACAAAGTAAAAGCTTTGAATTTGAGCTCTACTAAATACACCTCCATGCGTTGGATTTATAGCAAAATAGATAATAAATTCTTCCTTCACTGGAGACCGGTGTTAGCCGCAATATTTATGGTGGACGGGTGACATAATGCAATGTGAATAATGTGGGGCGGTTGAAGATAGCGTTGGGTGGCTGGAGATGGCTTGGTCAGCTACGGACGGCATGGGATTTATGGTTTGTGCCGACTATAATTAATTTACCTTCTAACAAGATTAAGGGGGGATGTTAATGTGTTAATCATTAGGGGTTAATACATTTGTAATATATTATTTAGTTGAAATAGTTATGGCAGTTAAATTGTCTTCTTATAAAATAGAATGTAAACATTTCTGAAAAAAGTATTTCCAGTATAGAATGAAATATGTTTTCGTATTTTGTCCCTACTGAGCCTAACAATTGAAGACTGACATTGAATGATAAAATAATTTACAAAATGGGCTACAAGTGTTGCCAAAAACAAGCTGGGGGTAAAAATTATGCAAACTAAAAGAAGGGTAAAAATTTATTCAATCCAAAAAAGAGCAGTACAAAGCAAGGGAATTACACATCCCTATCAATCTCCACTAATTGGTCCAACTCATATGAAAGATCCGGGGGTAATTGGCCCCTGTCCACAATATCTCAATCATGCAAATGATCAAAAGCCCATTTAGCCAAACAATCCGCAAACCCATTTCATTCACGCGGAATATGACAGAAAGAAACAGAATCAAAAGAAGCACACAGAGGAAGAATCTGTTTTATAATAACAGCAAATCTTAGCAATATAACTTGAAAATTTAAGCTTTTTAAACATACTAAAAATTTTCCATGGAGAATCTAAACTTCTGGCAGCATGGGTAAATTCTAGTAATGGCATTATTTTTGGTCCGCCCGTGATAGTGGCCTGTGTACATAACATGCTTTATACTAAAACTTATATTCTTATTTTCTGAATTGCATTGACCTGTGCACCTGACATGCATCTTACTTGAAAATCGAAAGAAGAGGTCCAACATCATGTCCATATCACCAGTTAACAGCAGTCTTTCACAAGCAAACAGTTTCTCTCCCTACCCAAGATGTGGACTGGAAAATAGATCCATGCTAATAAGCAGAGTTTTTGATCTGCTTCATGGGAATTCATGAGAGCTCTATCTCAAACTGGCAGCAAGGAAGGTTGCCGATACCCAATATTTTTTTTTTTTCTGTAATAGGTTTGGCAGAAGGCTATCTTACATTAAGTTGGACTTTGGTTAAATAGTGTTATATTGGAAGTGATCAGAAAAGGCATGAATACCTATCACCCCAAGTTTTTGGTTAGTGGCCAGTAACACATTTTAATCTTGTAAGAGATTTTTTTAGTGGGCATCTGCTCAATTATAAAAGACCTGTTTGATAGCAGAAAACCAAAAATGCCTATAACGCTTAGATCTGTGCAATATAGCATTGCATACTTGTGTATGGATCAGATAGTTACTGAGAAAAACCCCATTTATTACAAAGACGGACAACAGAGATCGATAAACTACATAAAAGTACAGTAGCAGATCGACCAAATTCTAAAAAACAGTACATAATGAGAAAAACGTTTATTTGAACTTTATCTGTACTGCTGTGAATGATATTTGTCACAGGCACATATATCCGGAGAAACTTTCGCTTTAAATGCTTTTTTTTGTTTTGCAAAGAGAACCTTGCATTATATATATTTGATGTTTTTAGCAAATCCATTTAAAACTTCTATTCACGGAAAATCTTGCATTATTATCAGTGCTACAGGTTTATTTTCTGCTGTAATCATTCACTATACCGCGTCAGCTTCTATATTCATGGATGTTAAGAGAGTGGAGAGCAAAGAATGTAAGGAATATATGCATCAGTTGGTATGTTGTGTCTTTATTGTTTACTTCCGCTGTGTTTTGATCCATTAACTATTAGACCAGAGTTTCTAACTCGCAGCAATAGAGGTTTTCTGCATCAGCAGTTCTCTCCGCAAGAAGCACTGAAAATGTAGAGCAGCATTTTGAAACAAAGTGAATAACGAGCCAATCCTAAAAGTAGCTTCCATTTGGCAAAAATATTTGCTAAAATGTTTGCCAAGAAACACTAGCTCCTGCAAGTTTTATGAACAAGATTCTAGTTATTGGAGTTTTGAAATTAAAATGTTTCATAGAACCACCCCAAACTCAAAATTGCAGCTATGATGCCTCCACGGGATCTCTCTCTACGTGTTAGTTTTATGTGTGTTGGAAAGAAGGGGGAGGAGAAAATGAAACAAACAGAAATAAAAACATCCAAGGAAGATTTTATATTAATCAGAATGAAACATTACAGACTTTCTGAGCTTCAGCTCACCATTACATTCTTTTGATACAAAACTTTCTAACTCCTTATGGACACCATCCTACTACAACTCTTACAACTCTTTTCCAGATTGAGCTTGAGCTCTTTGAACCACCACCATTTCGTATTCCTTGCAGCTCATTCTTAATTTGCAGCTTCTTGCAACTACTCAACAATATATAGATGATTAACCAGCTACGTATGACAGACAATATACAATAAAATAATATATTTCAGACCACCCACAAAACGTGTGAAGACAGCTGATGGAACAACAGACAGGCTGGAGGAATTAATATGCAGTCTAATCAAATCTAAGCCAAAATCTAACGTCAGTACTTGTCTTGCTGATACGGAGGCTAAGATGATACATTCCAGCTGGGAAATAAACGCTCACACGTATGAACAAATATGTGCACGCAGAGATTGAAGAAACTACGGAGTAGTTGGAATTAGATTTCGAACATTATGGACTGCTTCCTCACTATTTATGTGGAACCTAGTCTTGTTTGCAGCACCTTCAGAAAGCAGGTAGAAATTTTTAAGGAATGTCAGAAATTGCCCTTACCTAGCTAAATAAATGCAGAATCTTTGATAATCGTCACAATTATTGTCAAATTTTGATAGCTAGTAGCCACCTACAATATGGATGGAAAAGATTTTGATTTTGGTGTTGCAGACCTACAGGCTACAACAGAGTTCTGCAAAAGGCCATTGGTAGAGGAGTCCCTCGACCACCGCCTTCAACATTTATGTGCCAACAACTGTTTTATTGTTTACAAAAAAGAGTTAAGGATTAAGCTTGTCATTCTACACAAACAAACTTTAATGCTTTTGCTTCTTCAAGCCCCTTGTAAACAGGACAGTGAGCATCTATTTAGCCTGAGTTTTAAAAAGAGAGGCTTTTGGTTTCTACTTTCTACCTTCAGATTCCAAGGTCCGATCACATTCTATAGGGATGCCATCCAGCAAGAAACAAGCTCTCGTTTTTGCTGTTGGGCAGCTTGAGCAGATGAAGGCTCTCATGACGGAGCCTTGCTTAATGGAAGACTCTTTGCCTTAAATTGCTCAGAATTTGAAGCAGTTTTTTTTGGCCGAGGAATAAGTTCTGAAAGTAGATTGATGTGATAAAATGCTTATGCCTGTGCTTCCCCACGTATGGAAAGAAAACAATCGTCTATTATTGAAGAAGTTTGCCTATAAAATGCATATTTACTCCCGATATTCTAAAGCTTGAACCGTTCATTATACCTTTGGCGATATAAAGGAACGAAAATGAAAACGACCCCTCGAGGCATTCTGAAGGCTCTTTTCGGGAGTTCTATGCAAATTGAAGGAAAGACCCAGGCCATTCGATACCAAAATTTAGGCACAGATATAATATTATCAGGATATGATCCTCTGCATCTATAATTCATAAAACTAATCTTCATGTATCCGTGCAAATAGCTATATTAGACCGCCATGAAAATTAGCCTAATGTAGTTCTAAAGGGTAATTTTGATCAGAATTTTTTTTTTTTTTTTTTAAATTCATATATTTTGCTCAAGGTTTAATTTTCTTTGCATTTATAAAAAATCTTTAAGAAATTGGAAATAAGTCACATTCAGATCAAAGATGGATATTAGAGGAGAGCACTCCAGCAGCAAATGGATGGTCCTAGGTTCAGGTCTAGATGGTCCATGAAAAACCCAACATTGTATCAAGCCACACCACACTAGGAGCCCCAAGCACTCTATAAAGTGGCTTAAGGGGAGTATTGAAAATATGTCACACCCAAATCAAAGATGAACTAGTCCGGGCCAGTAACTCAACAGTAAAGCACCCCTGGGGTAAATGGAAGGTCCTAAATTCAAATCCTAACTGATCCATGATCCATGAAAACCTCAACAGAAAAAACTTTTCCTACACCGAAATTCTCTGAAAATACCCTCTATGTCCTCTAGAAAATAGTTTAAAAGAAAAAAAAAAAAATCTTAAGCAACCATCAGATTTAAGAAGAGCATGAACTGAGATCTGTTGAAATAGAAACGTTACTTGGAAGGGATAAGGAAACACCTACCTTTTGCTTGGATTTATGGAACGCTGAACTCAGAATCGAATGATACTCTCAACCATGTCGCTGTAGTCACACTCTATTGTTTTCTTCCCCACTTTTAACACGCTGTTTGATAGATCAGGCCATCCATTCTGCAAACTTAAACGGATTTTTCATGCGCAACACCCCTATTTCTCCACACATACAGTGTTGCGAGTCGCATCACGTGCATCAAAGCCAGACACGTCAAGCAGCCAGTTCTCCGATGACTAGAGGGTCCATGTTTGACAGACAAGTTTCATTGTTGTTCATACTTTGCAGTCTATTTAATTTTCTTTCTGTATTCGCTTTCCAGTCCATGTTTGCAGTCTTCTAATTTTTATAATGAAAAATTACAAATTCACCCAAGAAAATTCCAACAGACCCATTAAAAAACTGAAAAACAATTTTTTTAGACAAACAATTGTACAAAAGCCATTTTCAAAACTGACATAAAACAAAACAGAATTATCTTTTTGCTTTCCACAGTTTTCAAAGCAAATTAAAATGTCTAGGTGAAAATATTTGTGCAAGTACCCTGCAGCAGGTAGGGATTACCTAAATCTTTCAGACATACATGTAATATAACTAAAAATAGGTACAACAATCACTACATGGCATTGCTAATAACTTCTGCAAGCACTCCACCGGCAAGACCTGCTGTAACTCTTCCAACAAAAGTAGCTGCCACAGCTGGGATATCAATCCCATTTCCTTCTTGTGGAGTATCTTGTTGTGGAGAAGGATGCTCCAGAAGGCCCTGCATATCAACTTTTGCACAGGTCAAATCTAGGGTATAGAGGCACCGCTGGCAATCATATCGCCAACCCCGACTCATCCTAGAGCAGGAGCGGCAACTGTAGTCTCCATCCTTATCCTTGACAAGTCTTAGAGGATGCTCATGCTTGGTAAAGGTTAAAGTCAGGGGAAGCGTGATGCAAAGAGGGTGGAACCTCAGACTAGATTTCAACAGACTAAGAGATCTCCGTCTACGAGGAACTTTGAACAAGAAACCTCTGATAGTTTTATGGCAGGCGCTGCAGTTGTGGCGTGGGATTTTCGTCCGCGAGCGGAAATCTAACTCCTCGGAAACGTGAATGGAATTCTTGAACACACCTGGCAATTGGGCACACTCTGGATGGAGCCTGAAATCGTCACAGGATGAAAGTGTGCACCAAAATCCGCCATTGCCTCCCTCTTCTTTGCATCCACTGCACTGGTAACGTTCTCCGGGGCGAAACCAGCCGAGCGGATGCTTATGTCGTGACAAAGGAAGTCCATCGAGGTCGATAGCCATAGGATATGACATGATGGAGAAGGGATGAGTAAACTGGAATTACGAACGCAGTGATTATGGTGGAATTATAAATTTGTACAGCCCAGAAAGAAGGGAAGGCAAAAAAACTACCTTAATTAGGTAAGTAGTTTTGTTTCAACCAATGACTGAAACTTACGAACGCAGTGATTATGGTAGAATTATAAATTTGTACAGCCTAAAAGAAGGGAAGGCAAAAAAACTAGCTTAATTAGGTCAGTAGTTTTCTTTCAACCAATAACTTTTTGCAGTCATGTGATTTCTATAGTTCATAATGACGATTTGTAGTCCAACCAATAACTACAAGTCGTCATTATGAACTATAGAAATCACATGACTGAAAAAAGTTATTGGTTGAAAGAAAACTACTTACCTAATTAAGCTAGTAAAACCATTGGGCGACTAAGAAAGTTACTCAATTGAAAAAGATCATAAAGAATGAATAAGGCTTATATTAACGTCTTTAAAAATAATTATATTCAATATATAAATTATTAATTAAATTTAATAATTTAAAAATATATATTATGAAATAAATTTAATTTTTATCATTAATATTATTGTTTGATTTTTTAAATCTTATACAATTTCAAATTCAACAAGAAGTAAAACTATCCAAACAACAATCAATGATTGTTATATAATTAAAAATTCATTTCTCGTGTAACTCGTGTCTATAACCATATATATCTTAAACAAGTGTCTTTTTTTTCTTTCTAAAAGTATGCTCTATTCTCACTCAATATGTTCAAGTAGTAGGCATGAGAGAAGTACATTTCTTGTAGAAAATTCTTTTTATGTGTATATTTCATAAATCTTTTATAGTTAAAAAAAAAAAGTTCTTACACAAGGTCTTTTAAGAATTGTATAATGTATATGCCTTCATTCTTAGTAAATCGAATATTGATTGCAATCATATTGTAGAAATTATATATATATATATATATATATCATTGTCTATTTGAGAAGTTATCTCAGCTTGACTTTAAACCTCTTTGCATGGTATGAAATCAAAGTCTTTCTATTAAGTATATTGTGTTTTCATTAGCATTAGTTTTTTTTGTTCCCTTCTTTAATTCGATTCATGTTTATAACCATTATTTTTTTGAAAATGTACTCTAATCTCACTCAATATGTCCAAAGAGGCTTACAACAAGTATTCTCTTGACAAGTGTATATTTCATAAAGTTTTTATAATTATAAGAAATAAAAGATCTTATGCAAGATCTCCTATGAATTGAATAATGTCTCTACCTTCATTCTTGGTAAATCCAATTATTATTTCAATGATAATATTAACTTGCTATTGTGAGATTAATATATATTTTATCAATATCTAAATCGTAAAAAATAACTTAGATAAATATATCATCACTATCTATTTGAAAAGTTGTCTCAACTTGACTTTAATCCTCTTCACATAGTATTATATCAAATTATTTCTATTAAGTATATTGTGTTTTCATTAGCATTAGTTTTTTTGTTCCTTCTTTAACTAGATTCGTGTCTATAACCACATTCTGTTTTGAAAGTACACTCTAATCTCACTCAATATGTCCAAAGAGGCCTATGCCAAGTACATGAGTTGTAACAAATTATTTTGACAAAGTGTATATTTCATAAAGCTTTTATAGTTACAAAAAAAAAGATCTGACACAAGATCTCTTAATAATTGAATAATGTCTTTGTGTTCATTCTTGGTAAATCCAATTATTATTCCAACCATAATGTTAACTTGCTATTGCAAGAATAATATATATTTATCATATCTAAATCATAAAAAATAAAGATAATTATAACATCACTATCTATTTGAAAACTTGTCTCAACTTGAATTTAACCCTCTTCAAATGGTATCAATTCAAAGTCCTTTTATGAAGTAGGTATCTTGTACTTTCTGTAGTATTAGACTTTTAGTTCATGTTATACTAGTGCATTGTTGTATTCAATTTATTTTGTTAGTGTAGCCAATGAGCGTATAGTATTTAAAAAATGAGCAACAATCCCATCATCAAAAATTAGTTTTCTATTTTAAATAATTGTAAGAATGTCATTTATGTTCCTTTATATTGGTTCATGTCAGGAATAGTCAATGCAAAATCAAATCGGTATTTATATTTTTTGTAAATTACATTTTTAATGCATTTAATTCATTAAATCAAATTTTAACTTTAATAATGACTTGAATGATATGAGCACTATTATATATGTCATAATAGTCATTTTTTATTGTGAGGTGACAAGGTAAATTAATTTGAAAATGAATACTGGGCTTAATAAAATTACCTAGTCTTCAAAATTATTGTATCTCTTTCAATGATATTTCTAATATCATTAACTATATACATTAAGCTATGATTTCATTTTATGGATAAGTTAGAAACAAGAAACCACTAAGTGGTATCCCAAAACTATGAGTTAAAATCATGAACCATAGCAAAAATCCAATGCCCCCATAATCATGGTCAAATCATTCAAAGTAGCAAGTAACATCTCTTAAACCTCTCACACCTCTTTTAAAATTTCATTTATATTCCTTTCTATTGGTTCATGTTGGGAACAGTCAATGCAAAAATAAAATTTATATTTATCCTTTTTTTATAAATTACGTGTATAATATATTTAATTCATTTAATCAAATTTTAACTCTATTGATGACTTGAATGACATTAGCACTATTATATATGCCATAATGGTCATTTTCTATTGTGAGGTGGTAGGATAAATTAATATGAAAATGACTCTTAGCTTTAATAAAATTAAATTTGACTTCAAAATTATTTTGTCTCTTTCAATGATACTTCTAACATTACTATATCTATACATTAAGATATGCTTCTATTTTATGGATAAGTTGGGGACAAGAAACCATAAGTGGTATCCCAAAACTACAATTAAAAATCATGAACCATAGAAAAATCCCAATGCCACTTAGTCATGGTCAAGTCACCCAAAATACCAAGTAAAATCTTTTACACCTCTCTTATGGTTCATAGATTTTTTCATTACATCCGAATTGGGAAGATGCTATATTACTCACAATTTTAATCTCTTTAATATAACCTCCATATTCAATGCTTTCATACACAACAACCCTAGTATCTCAAATAATAATTAATATATAAATAGTGTCCCTACCCTCACATGGTATTCAAGAAAAAATTTAGTGGCTATATGTCATTATTTGGCTAGTTTTTATATTTCTATCCCCCAAATTTATTTATTTTTAGGTTCTTTAGAAGAGTCAAATTCATTTGTATTTAATAAGTTTTTTTTTGTCCTAAAATAAAATCACATTGTGTTAAAAACTTTAATTCTTTAGGATAGACACATATCACATGAGTATATAAAAAAATTGGGAGCCTAATCACCTCATTTATTAGAGGCTATTTTTTTATTCTATTCTCACCCCATTTCAATATTTTTGTTTGAAATTCATATAAATTGATAGACATATTATGCATCAAATAACTATTCAAGTCATATACTAATAGAAAATTTTACTCATTAAATAACAAAAATATCATACAAGGAAAAAAATCCTATCCACTCTAAAAATCTAATTTCCAATATGAAATAAAATCACTTAGGATATTATGCTTGTTTGTAATGGAATCACTAAATATCACTATTCAAGTCATATACTAATAGAAAATTTTACTCATTAAATTACAAAAATATCATACAAGGAAAAAAACCCAATCCACTCTAAAAATATGATTTCTAATATGAAATAAAATCACTTGGGATATTATTCTTGTTTGTAATGGAATCACCAAATATTTTATAGAATTTTCAAAAGTCCATTTCTTAAAGTATACCTTCAATTAGAAATCTCATTTTACCCATTCCATAATGTTTAAATATCATATATTATTTATCATCTATATAATCAAATATAATTTACAATAATTAGGATTCATAAGGTGAATGGCATATTTAATCATAACATGCCCCCATTTCAAATTTATATTGCAAAGGCATAATAACAAACTAAAGAATGAATTTAGTTTAAGAAAAGGAGAGCTTGATGGTCTCTCTGCACCAAAAAAACTTATATGTGTACATTATGCTAGTGAGATAATCTATAAACATTAACCAAAGTGTAAATATTTTGCATATTGACTCTATTTCCCTTAGACATCTCACAAGCAATGAGATACTTGGGTATGTGCAGGATCATGGTATGCCAAAAAGTGGCAATGAGGAAAAAAACACGTCTTTCATTGACCCAAAAATGCGAAAATATCGTGTTGAATTTTTTTAGGCTCGGGTGTCAGTACACACCACCAAAGCAAACACCAATCCTAGTTTTCCATATCAAATATCCAATTTGTAAAAAGAATATATATAAAAAATTTGTTGTTGTTTTAAAGTAACGGTCTACAAATCGGATATCAGATTTGAAACGGATATCCGATTTGTAGACTGTTACTTTAAAACAACGAAAATAGTTGTATATATATGATTTTTACAAATTGGATATCCGTTTCAAATCGGATATCTGATTTGTAAAAAGCATATATATACAAAATTTGTTGTTGTTTTAAAGTAATGGTCTAGAAATCGGATATCCATTTCAAATCGGATATCCGATTTGTGTACACATAGACCAAAGGATTAATGGTATATGGTAGAAGGTTTAAGGGTTAAACTTTAAGGTTTAGGGTATATGGTAGAGGGTTTAAGGGTCAAGGGTTATAAGGGTATAGGGGAGAGAGATAGATGGATTTAGTGTGTGAGAGAGTGACCTGAGAGAGTGGGGGATAAGGTCTGAGAAGGTGGGAGAGTGGGATAGAGTGGGAGAGAGGGAGGAAGAGGGTGGGAGAAAGTGGGAGAGGGTGGTAGAGAGTGAGAGAGAGGGAGGGAGAGAGTAGAAGAGTGGAAGAGAGTGGGA
>VDFB02000003.1:723610700-723648680 GCA_007258455.2 Sequoia sempervirens
TTGGACTTGCTAAATAATTTACTTAAAATGTATATTTGTATCATTAAAATTTGTGTATTTTTTTTTGGAAGTATGGTTGGACCACACCAATTCCAATATTTCATTTTTATTTACTTAACTTTTTAGTCTTTCTAGGAAATATAAATTATTACATTTGTAAAGTTCTTGGCAATGTGATGAACTTCAAAGTTTTAACCAATTTTCTAGTATTAGTATTTTGTTTACTTGAATATATATATTATTACTAGGTTAGGGATTGGGGACAATACGAAGCAACAAAAGGAAAAGAAAGTTGAGCTAGGTGTTTAAGCAATTCTTAATTAAAATAAGGTTATTAGGTGGTTTCAACATTACAATTAGTTAGCTCGACAACAATGGAGAATGGTCAAAGCTACTATTTTAAACAAACACCTCTAAATTAAGAGAAGAGAGAAGAAGTGAGACAAACATTGAATAGAAACGTTGTTTGGAATTCCCTTTCTAGTCAATCCACCCTGTGTGAAGAGGTCATTGGAGTCCTGATAGATAAACGTGTATGGAACATGTGTTTCATTTCAGTAGACAATCTCCAGAAAATCATAGTACTGATTGTGGTGGGAGCATGTGGCAAGGTGGGCCGGTAGAGCAACTGAAGTGGATGATCAAGCTCTTCTCGCTCTCATCTCTTTAAAAAAGTGAGAAAATTTTATTTTAGAATTTTCCAATCTTAAATGTTAAGCGACATTCATTGCACCATATTACATTGTATAGATATTACGGTCAGATAAAAAGAAGCCTGGGATGACACTGAAAACATTAATGTGTCCACAACATCACTAGTGTGAATTTAATGGCCCAGATGCATTCAATGGTTAGCAGATGATATCAACCATTGATGGAAAAGATTTGTTTGACCTGTTTCATAGAGGGAACGCCTTCGGCATAACAAGGGAATATGCTCTCCTAACTACCAATCTTTAATCCTTCAAAGCATAATAGTTATCAATAATTTTCTTGTGATCAAAGCTTGGCCACTCTAACCTACAAAGTAAGGGAAAAAGGGTTGGCTTCTTGAGCTACAATAGCCCTACAAATCTCCAAAGTTGTGGCCTTAAATGCATAATGTTAAAATATGGCCAATTGACATCTATAGATACGAAGAAAATGAGAAATACACCTAATGGCTCTATTCCACCAAGCAATCTAGCTAGTTGGTTGAGTGGGTTAAGCTTCATAATGACTCAACAAAGAAGTATTTGAAGTGGTGAATTCTATTCCTGTAGATGTGCTTCACAAGATGAGAATTCGTGGGTCCAAGCCCTGGTGGAAGGACTGGAAGTGGTACCCAGACAACCCCTTCAGGAATTAAAAGTCTAGGCTTGGTTATAGATGGTTTTCACCACACTTTCCTATGATTGAAAGTCTAAACCAGAGGTGGCTTCTTCAATCCCTCGCTCATGTTTGGCAAAAAAGATTCTTTGCCACTTGGTCTACAAGTGTTGAGCCGAAACTTGCCCACTTTGCTTGGTGTATTCTTTTCCAAGGCTTTCCTGTTAGTTCTCGGCTTGTTCACTTGGGGGTCCAGGACCCTCATTGCCCTCTTTGTGGACAAGTTGAGTCTTTTTTAAGCATCTCTTCTAGTTTTGCACCAGAGCTCAGTAGTTTTGGAATTTGATTCATGAATTCTTTCGACCTTTTAGACCAGAGCCCTTCTCTTGGCATATGATTCTGCTAGGAGACTTGCCTAGACTTCCTACTAAGTATATACCTAGCTTTGGCACACTTTCAGGGTGGAAATCCTCTTCAATATCTGGAAAGATAGAAATTCCTACATATTTTCTAACACACAAATGGATAAAAATGTTTGTTTTACTATTAGAGGTCACAATGAAAGAGGAGGTGAGCATGGAGGAGGAAGTAGCGAAGAAGATGCAGGTGGAAACGAACCTACCGGTAGCAATCGATGAAATGGCATCTCAGCCGAGGAGCCCTAATTGTTCCCAAAAATATGTAGGGGTCGTGTATATATATTTCTCTAGCAACTGTACTGATTTTTAAAGGTATCCAAGCTAATGGTTATGATATTTTTTGAACATTATTTATCTCACCAAGAATTTCTTTGTTGTTGAGCATCTAGTTATTAGATTGGAAACATGTTTATTATTGTAAGGTTAAATGTACACAATTTATCCTTTCCTTTTTCTTATCTGCTAAATGATTTTAATATTTCTTTTGTATTCTGTTTCAAGTAGTGTTTTTTTAAATATGATATTGTTGATAGCTCTCATCTTTCATTTGAATTCAAATTTATATTGGTTAGTGTTTGGGTTCCTTCTTTGTTATCTTTTAGATTTTTAGATATATATATATATATATTTATTGTGTTTTCTTGTTAGATATTTTGTTATGGATTGTACATAACTTATTTTTTTGGCTTATTTCCATTCATATATCAAAGATCTTAATGTATTTTTGCAGTTTCTTACATCTTATCTATGGATCTTTGAGGGTGTTATCTCCTTGTATCATAGATAGATAATGTTCCTTGCTCTATGCATACATTAGTTTATATTATCTTTTTTTTGGCCTATGCCCATTTATATATCAAGGATCCTAATTTAATTTCACGGTTTCTTACATCTTATCCATGGATATTTGAGAGTATTATCTCCTTTTATCATAGATAGATAATATTCCTTGCTCTATGCATACATTAGTTCATATTATCTTTTTTTTTGCCTATGTCCATTCATATATCAAGAATCCTAATGTAGTTTCACAATTTCTTACATTTTATCCATGGATCTTTGAGGGCATTATCTCCTTGTATCACAAATAGATAATGTTCATTTCTCTATGCATACATTAGTTCATATTATCTCTTTCATCATCCATAGAACTTATTATCACCTTTTCATCCATTTTAGAGGACTTTTATTCATTTTTCTACAGGATTCATAATGATTATAGATCTTGTGTGACAAATGATGATCACGAGGTAACACTACTTTTTCATGATACATTATGGAATATTACATTATGTGATGTGATACTTACCAAGCATATTCCTTTTATATCTCATTATAATTCTCCTCTTACATCCACAAACACTTTTTGGTCTTAGTAATGTGCTTGTTATTGGTCATACTATTGACAAGCCTTCTAAAGATGATCCATTGGTTTACATATCAATGGAGATTATGCTAGTAATGCACTACACATGGTTTTATTACTTCTACCACTAGTGATATGCCTCTCCGTGATAGTGCATGCTCTTTATTTTCTCATGATTTGGTTGATAATTCTTTGATTCATGTTGTATGTATTGATGTTAATTATGCTTCATCATATGATAATATTATAGTTTATATTTCTAGTGAAAACATTATATGTGATCTCATTCTATCTACATTTAGTACTTTAGCCCTATCTTCTTTGGATACATATAGGGTTTTATTACATGTGATGACACTCTTTTGTATTTTAATGATGCATCTAATAAGGATCTCTATGTTTCTTTTTTATTGATGATTTGCATGGATTTCTTTACCATATGATATTAAAAATTATGATCATGCTTCTCAACTAACATATGTTAGTGATATACATGTGGAAAGTTCTTCTATATCTCATGATATTTTAGATCCCGTGTTTTATAGTACTCATATTATTAAAGATCCACTTATCAACACATTTAGTGATGATAGTAAGGAATATCATAACAATGCATGTAGTTAAATATTGAATCTATTTTTTATATGTTACACATTGACACTAATTTTCTTAACCAATTGACACTAATTAACTTAACCAAATACTAATATTGTAACATTCCATCAAAAATTAAAATTGCAACAATTCATGCTTTTGATCTTCTATGGAGTAAAGTAATGCATCAAATTCTTGAAAATTGGTATATTGTAGAACATATGGCACTTATAGATTTAATGTTTTGATGCTCTACCACAAAATACATAGTAATTTAAGAATATCTCAAGTATAGTCATAGACATGAATTGGAAGTGTGGTTGATTTGGAGTGCATTTTTTATGGCTTCACATCATGCAGTTTTTTGACAAATTTGGTAAAAAATTGTCACATGTATTCTAACAAATTAAAGTTCATGATTTACATTGAGCATGAAGTTTGAAAAGTAAATTCTAATTATTTTATTTTGATAAATAGGTTCTAATTACGCTTCAAATAACATTTTTATATCATAATTTCATAATCAGATACAAATTGAAATCCCTATGCTTCTCTTTTAAAAGGACCTAATTGAGTATAGAAAACTCCATCTAAATAAAACTAATTTGAAAAGAGAAAAAAAGGAAGAAGCAAATTTCAACAAGATACTTAAATCTAAAGCAAATCATATTGATAGTAGTTAGTAATGAGCTGAAAGGAAACCTTCATCAATTTGTACTCAACATAACCAAAGCGTTCCTTTAAAACTAAGCACATCTTGCTTATCAAACTCAACTAATTATATTAATGTTTTTCAAAATTGATAATAAATCTTGTTTTATCTAGAAAACAATTCCAAGCTCTTGATTTGAAAATAGAGGTAGCCTGGAAAAAAAATCAACAAACTATTAAAAATACTTCAAAAAGTTAGAAAACATTCGGAATTAGAAATATGTGGTGATAAAAAGTTCTATACTTGCAAGAAATAAAACCAACGAAAATTTAAACAATGCTAAATATGTTGGAAAAATAGAACCAAGGAAAATTGTTTCTCAACCAAAGAAATGGTGTAGACAAAGTTTTAAAAAATATTGGAGAAACAACCATATCCTAACAACATGTCATTTTATATGTTATCTATGAAAAAAATCTAGCATGGTATGTCACAACAACATTGCTAAAATTATTAAACCCAACCAATAGAACTTTGCACGTAGCATTAACAAAAAGTTGTGAATAGTGTCTAAATAACCAATTGTATGCAACAAAGTCCTTGAAACATATTCCAAATCAATCGATATCCCATGCAGAAGAATCTTTTGTGAAACTAATTAAAAAGTTAAATGCTGACAAATGATTATACACACACAAAAGAAGGGTGTCCTTTCATAGACAGTGCTTCATTGTCAACATTGTGACTAGATAACATCCAAATCGCCACAACATATGCTTACTCCAATTCTATAGAAGATAAGATACCTATCACAAGCAATCTTTTTGATGATAAGTCCTCACAAGGCATTTGGTGTATAGATTTTCAACCAATTGATACTAATTCACTTTATGAAATATCAATACTGTAACAATACTTTTTTCTCTCACACCCACTCAAGTTATCCATGTGATGTGTGGCTCATGAAATGATGATGAATTAACACTCACTTAAATTGATCATGTGTTTGGTGGTTCATGAAATTGTATTCATTCAAGTTATCCATGTGCTAGGTAGCTCATGAAATAATTTGATGGATTGAAACACTCAAGTTTCCCATGTGCTGAATAGCTCATGAAATGGATGGAGGAGTAAAAAAGTTGTCATTGGTCTAGATAACAATTTCACGCCCAAATTTTTATGTTGATAGAGGAGGAGGAAAGTTGTATTTGGTCAAATTGACACTCACTTAAGTTGCCCATGTGTTGGAGGACTCGTGAAATTATGATGGATTGACACACTCAAGTTTCCCATGTGTTGAATAGCTCATGAAATGGATGGATGAGTAAAAATGTTGTCATTGTTCTAGATAACAATTTCATGCCCAAATTTTTATGTGAGGAGGAAAGTTTTTGTTTGGTCAAATTGACACTCACTTAAGTTTCCCATGTGTTGGAGGATTCATGAAACTATGATGGATTGACACTCACTCAAGTTTCCCATGTGTTGGATGGCTCATAAAATGATGATTGATGGAGGAGAAAAGTTGTCATTGGTCTTGATAAAAATTTCACCCACACTTGTTATGGTGATACAGGAGGAGGAAATCGATATGGTTAAAAACTTCACTTGACACATGTTGAGCAATGACAATGAATGACCAACATTGCATAGAGTTGAATGCTAGAAACATCATAACTACAAACCCAAATATTTCAAGCAAAATAACATATAATTTAAGTAGATAATGACAAGAATATAAAATTGAATAAATGTATGTATCACCAACATTGCACAAAGTTGGATGCTAAAAACATCATAACTATAAACCCAAATATTTCAAGCACAATAACATATAAAAGTACATAATGACAAGAATATAAAATTGAATAAATATATGTATTGATGGGGCAATAAAAGTAATATTTATTTTCATAGATTATACAATGTGAATAATTTTTTTCCAACATCTGTAAAATATACAAAAGGCATCCTTGTTTTATTTTAATCTGAACTTGATAATAATGGAGGTTTATAGAACTTTATTTTTGACTTGTTATTTTTTAATTTAAGTGTAGTTTGTTGTTAAAAGTTTATGGTTTTAATCTTGGTTTATTATTTGAAATGACATGTATTGAATATATTTTTATTATGTTTATTAAATATTTTGTTGAATAGTTTTTTAAAATTTAAACTTTAAGAAGTTTTATAAAATATAAATTTTAATTTATTTATTGATAATGATTTTAAAAAATAATTATTAATGTTAAACTAAAGTTTCAAAGAATTTATATGATTGATAGATTTAATTGATATCATTTATTGTTAAATCAAGATAAAAAAAAGGTTTATAATGAAGACTTTTCAAAGTATGCAAATCTAATTTTTATTATGCAATATTGGATTATCCATAAAAGATTATGCGAGTGTATAAAACCAACAATAGAAAAATTAACAAACCATAATAAGGCGTCATATCTCGCTTTAAATATTTAACATATTATACCTTAGCACACAATCTTTTTTTTGATACACAAGTTTAAGATTTATATTAATTATAAACTAGACCATAAAAAGCCTTTGTAAACCAGAGACCCAACCATCCAGGGCATACTGCCCAACCACCAAACCAAACATACAAAAAACCCAAAAAATAGCCATGAGGAATCAGCCCCAACCACGGACTGTCAAAACCTAAGCATTCATAAAGCAAAATGGCCATAAACAAGCCAAGCATCAACCAGCCCAACAAAAAGATACACCTAAACACCCAGGAAGCTAAACCCTACAACCAACCAGCACCAATACTCTACAAACAACAAATATTATCACATAAAATTATTTTCCTTGGCAAAGGATTCAAAATCCTTTACCCACCCAACACCACCAGTTGCCAATAGACCAAATAACTTTTTCAAATACTCAATCACCACCACTGCCACCATTTTGTGCTTGACCAATGTCAGGCTACTCAAGTTGAGAAGGAAAGGATATAGCTTCATGGCTTTGTCCGAAGTTCTAAAACTTTCTAGGTCGCATGGTCTCTGAATTCCTCCACCCTCAACAACAAAGCCCAACACATCATCAAATCCTAATAGATCCTCACAGAACATCTTCACCATAAAAAATTTAGCCTCGGCCTTGGCCACCCCATTGTCCAAGAGAAAGGCCAAGAACCAAGAAGAGATATGGAGATTATCTCTTCTGTATTCCTTATTAGCCAAATGACCAGCGCTTAGAATCATTTTTTTCCTCACCAAAACCAAGGAATCCCCATTTAGGAGAATTCACTTGAAATGATGGTCCTTAATTTCTCTGAAGGAGGCTTGTTTGGCTGATGACTGCAAGGAGATAGGGGTGTCCGTGCCAAATTTTTCCACCCCTTCAACAAATACCTCATTGACAAACCGAGAATGCTTGCCAATGTCCCTTCCACTCAACCTATAGATCAAAGCCAAGACAAAAACCACCATAAACCAGCTCAAGCTCAACAAAGAAATGTGAAAAAAACCAGATTTGGGCTGTCTTAAACAATTATGCCAACTTAATGCCAAGTACTTGGTAGCCGCCACCCTCGCTAATGAATGCCTTCCATACGTGCCAAGGAAAATCCGTATGGAGAGGTCTCCAGGCTATAATGACTTAGGCTGCCTCAAAAATAGGAGGGGCACCATGAATAATAAATTTCGGTGTTGATTCCACGTGATCTCGTACCAACACAACCCCCTCCACCGTCCCCCTATGTCCTCCACCATCGCCACAGTCGCACCCATCAGACCAAGCTGTCATGCCAAAGAGGAGGGGAGGGAAGGGGAGCCCACCCAACCACCCACTACCTTAGCACACAATTAATATAAATATTAATTCATTTTTATTTGATGACTCATAAATTAAAATTAATAATTTATTCTAAAAAATCATATTTCACACTCAAAAATTAGTTCAGAATGATTGAATTATTTCTCCTTTGTGATGGATATGTGTCTTTGCTTCTATAGTAATTTATTACTCAATGAATACTCCTTTTCTATCTTTTAAATTGCTTGATAATCATGCTGAGAAAGTCGCTATTTGCTGCCAATTATAAGATTTTTTAAATTCAAGCTTATATTTGCATAATGTTGATCTTTTTGTGAAATCACTCTTAGGAATTATGGGTTCTCGTCCTCCAGTTCTTGAGCTAGAAGGGTTTTGTCCTTAGGTTAATTGAACTGTAGTTCAATGCTCCATAAGGAATAATAATTAGAAAATAAAATGTATTACCAATGATGCTCCTTCCCCTTGGTTTCTCTTAAGTAACTTTTTCTTGCAATAGACATAACTCTTCACATTCTTTAATGATGCTTGAGAGAAATTATTTATTTTTAAAATAAACTCTAATTTAAGAGATATTATATAATATTTTAATTTACTTTATTATAATTTTATAATGTTGTTGGAGTGCTCTTTTTTGTGACCTTATAACTTTCTTAATTGGGCACTTGGGTTTATCTTGGTTTAATTTTCAAAAGGGGATATTATATAAGGAAAAACAAAACAATAGATTTACATCGAGAAACTATTTCAAGAAAATACTCCATCATCAAAGAGACTCAAGAATGTATTAGTCTTTAAAAGTAGAATACATATGCAACACTCTAACTTCCTTTAGTCTAGCAAAATTCTAGTAGTACTTACGTATCTGTAAATAACTGAATGAAACTACTATCGCATGCAAATTTATAGAGAAATAAAAGAGGAATACAACAAATGCTTTCCAAAAATAATGTTTTATCAAACCATGGTAAAATGTAAACACTCTCATATAAAAAATGAAGAGGATTTCTAAGAATAGTAAATGTGCCTCTCAATGAGCCATGAATAGTAAAAGTAGCCTATATACTACTAATAGACAACATCATTGACTTATAAATCCTCCATAATGGTACATATCACAAGGTAAAAAATGGATATGTAGTATGTTAAGGATTCTCATGAGAAATGTGGTGTTTTTGTATGTCTAAAGAGAGTTGAGAAGGTTTAAGTAGCATTATGTGACAACTATGTGGATAATGAAGAAAGTATATGCACCTACCTTCAATTGGATGGTTTCTTCTTTAGAGATAATGAGAATGATACATGTGTTAGCCCTCAACTTGAGGTTGAGGTCTTTAGTCCTACACTGTGTAGTAGCCCTATGGGTAAAGAGGATGCTAGTGTCATGTGACATTTCGATGTTCAAACGACCATTTTCGAGTGCCTTGCCACTTGTCTAATTTTGTCGGTGGTAACAGCCTAAGACACCTTGTAATGGCTTAGGAAGCTTTTTTTACCTCTTCTCTCTTTAAATGTTATCTTTTCAATTCATTTAGCTTTCTTCTCCTTATTGGAGATTCTATCTAGAACATTCTCTCTTTTATCTATTTCACTCTCTGAAGTTTACACAACTCTCTACAACTTTCTACAATGTTCTTAAGCTCTCACAACACTCTCACATTCTTACAATGATCTCTGCAACTCTCTAGGCTCTCGCAACTCTGTCTCTCTTCTTGGATTCCTTAAGCCTTGCAGGTGATATCTTTCTTACCTTATATCTTTGAGCATCTTGGGATTTATCACATCCCCTATCTATTGCATCTCCATTTCATGATACTGGTTCTCCTCCTTGAGTGGGGATATCTTTTATCACTCTTGTGTTCATTTAATTTTTGCTTATTATTTCTCTCTATCCATTTGGCTATCCATGGAGGTTGGAACACCAAAATGAGGGTTTGACTGCAGAAGGCCCCTAAACAACCCTAAATTTTTTCCCTCAGTCTTATGTGTGTAGGTATTGAAGATATCTACCTACTGAAGGCTTCATTGCTTGGTTGGTTGTGAGAACTTTCTTCCTCTTCTTTCATTTTATCATCATTTAATCTATATATTACTTAGTTTATCTTACTTTATTTTAGCTTTGTTATACTCTATTACTGTCTCACATTTTAAAGTTCTTAGCAATAGTTGCTTTGTGTTTTTGTGATACTCTCAGTTTTTAGTCCATACGAGATGCCAACATGCCTCTAGGACTACAATGCATTGCGTTGTCATTTGTATTTTGTGCTGTCGTCTTGGACTGAAAGCTTGCTAGTCTGTCTAGAAAACCTTTGTGACCTACTCATTCTGATTTTGAAACTCTCACATTATTCCTTGAGGTAGTTTAGAGTAGTTAATTCCCTAGGTCACTCTTGAGAATAAAGAGACTCGTGAGCAACGAATCCCCCTTTCTCTAGATTTTGGTGAACTTGATGTGAAAACACCTTCCCCATTTCATACTGTCAGGGTGATACACCAACCTTTAGCCGAATTGTCTATATCTCTATTTCAAAATGTACTTTGTATATTTCTTACTTCTATCCCTTTCTAGCTTTATTAAGAAAGCTTCAACAAGTTCTCTTACAAGCATATGAAAGTGAGTTATTTTCTTCTTTCGTATTATTCTTTATTGATACCTCTCCTGAAACTCCTTCTAAGGATATTTTGGTGCAAGAGGGTGAAATTATTGATTATTTTCCTAACGTTACTCTATCTTCTCTTCATTTCAATGCACTCTTTTCCAGAGATGATGAATCCCTTCTCACATTGGATCCTTCAAGGATAGATGGTGATCTTATTTCTTCAAATGATTCCTTTATGAGTTGTAAGGAATCCATAAATATCATCTATGTCTCTACCGCCCCTAAAAGGCTTAAGAGATCGGTCATTTACCTGACTCTAGCTAGTCCTTCTCCTAAAAGAATTTTTCCCATTAATGGTGTTCCATTTAATAGTGATTCTCCCGATATTTCTAAGTGTGTAAGGGGGAAATCGATGGAGGTCAAATAAGATAATTGAAATGAATTGAAGCTAATCTAACTCAAAACAAGAATCAAGATTTATGCCCATTACTCATGAAATGAATGATACAAGAACAATAAATTCAAGAAAAGTAAATGAAAAAAAATAAGAAAAAATGAATTCACTAAGCTATATTGTTACCCAACCCATGTTAGAGTGTGTTTGCAAAGATGTTGGGTTGTTCATATCAATGCGAAGCCTCCATTGTGCATGCAAAAGCTTGAAGAACGTGCATGTGTTGATTGAAGATATGTGTGAAGCTTTGTTAAAAATGTCAATTAATATCTTGGCATTACTTCGTTGTGTAAAATTGGTTGATTCTCTGATCCTTTTTTAGAAGAAAGATGATTTTTATATAGATTTTATGTTTTGAAATGAATGCTTAGGACACATAGTAGAATATATTGATCGGTGGTTGAAAGATGCTGAGAGGATTTAGATGGGCATAATCTATGTATTTTGATTACATAATTAGTGTGATTGAAGAAATCATTTTGAGTATTTAGTGGGATTGAGGAAATAGATTGAATAATCTGTGGGATTGAAGAAAGGATTGATCTGTTAGGAAATAGATGGATCAGTTAGACAATTAGTTCAAGCAATCAGTGGCTCATAATTTTCTCAATCATGAAAAGTGGGTGAGGATAATTAATTAATTGATTTAATCAATTAATATTTTTGGAGTTGAATGTGCAAATCAAGTTTGAATTTTGTAAACAAAGTATTTGTTTGATTTGATTTTTTATGATGTTTTGAATAATTTATTCAATTAATAAAATTTGGGGGAAAGTGAATTAGTGACATAATTAAATAATTGATGTTATTTAATTAATCGGGAGGAATCCAGTTAGATTAGGACTTTATTAAATAAATGAAATTTATTTAATTGGTTGCAAATGGTGAAAAAGTAAATTAATTAAATAATGTAGTATTATTGAATTAATAGAGGAAATTAGGGTTTTAGGACTTTATTAAATAAATGAAATTTATTTGATTTGTCAAAATGGTGTAAAAGTGAATTAATTAAATAATGTATAATTATTCAATTAATAGAGGAATTTAGGGTTTTTGATGCAATTGAAGTGAAATGTAGTGATATTTGGTGATAATGATGCTAATTATGAGAAAATATCATTTATGATGTGTGATAAGTGTTAGGTCAATCTTACATGTCTACATTTTGCCCCTCTTTGAGACAAAGTACTGGTTGCTTTGTTTCAAAGATTTTGATGTTAAGATCAAGTTTTGAAAAAAAAATATATGCCCCACTATGCCTCGACAGTCAACAGAATGATGGTAGGACTCTGGGCTGCCCCCTCGAGAGGTTGGCCAAAAAAAATATTTTTGAGGTCAGGCTCATAACACTATTTCATTTCAGTTTGGATGCGTAGAGGGTGAAAAATTAAGTCCATAGGTCTTTCGTTGCTAGTTCAAATGTTCCTGGGAGGTCATAATTCTAACTTAGGAAGGTTTCTTAGGTAAAAAAAATTAGGCTTTTGAGGGTTAAAATAGGTAATTAGGGTTCTAATTACCTCATTTGCACTTGGAGCATTTAGAGAATTATTGCCTTTGAATTTCTTGTTTTGTTGATTGTTGAGGAGCTATGGTGAGGATTCGAGGAGCCCCACATCATGTGGATGTCGTTCGTGAGTTTGGAAGACCTATAGGCATCAGTGCCCCAGGTTGTACCCTTTCGTTTTTCATTTTCATCTTTTCGTGTTTGCGTAATTAATGCTTGAAATCCAAGTAGTCGATTGAGCTAGGTTTAGGAAATTTTCACTTTTGCGTCAGTTGTAGTGCATCTATTATTTCTTTATGATTCACATTTGACATTCTCGCTCACACCTACTTGAAACTTGTGCATTTTACCTAACTTTGTGTTTTTGATTTGTGCCTTCACATGAAATTTTTGCATTTGATGTTATTTTGCACTTTTGGTATTTCACTCTTGATTATCTATTCATTTTTTGCATACTTATTGGAAATTTATGCTTTTTAAATAGTTTTTCACTTTTGAGGTTTGTGCATTTTCCTTTCTCTATTGCTTTTGAATAAAAAATGTTTGCTTTTTCCTGTTTTGGTATCCTAAGTCAATTTATTTGCCGTCATAGGTTCGTTTTGTGTTTTAGTAGCAAATCCTTAACATTGTGGGTTGAATTATTGCAGGTAATTCTTAACCCACTTTGGTTGAGGGAGCGACAACCACATGATCTGTTCGATTTGATTGCTAGGTTTCATGAGTTAGAGTGAGATATTTTAGATGTTGTAGGGTTGCAACACATTTGCTACATGCCTAACATTAGAGGTCATAGAGTGATGATTACTACTCTTGTGGAAAGGTGGCACTCAGAGACCTCGTCCTTTCATTTACCTACTAGGGAGGGCACCATCACCCTTGAGGATGTGTGGAGGATCCTCAGTATACCCATTCACGGAGAGCTTGTTACATATTCTATTCGACGGGGTACTTGCACCATGTGCTGTGTACTTGGTGTGAGACATCTTGAGGTTCTCCAGGTAGAGATAGACCTATCTAATTTTTTTGGTAGTTCTAATCCTATTTCACTTTTTCTTTATGGTTAAGTCATGGGGCTCTTTGTTCCTGCTAGGAGAGGCTGACAGTTTCCCATTGGTTGGGGTGTGTGTATCGAGCAGATGTTCGAGCATAGGACTAGATACACATGGGGTCCATGTCTTCTTTCCCACTTGTATAGAGATATGGACAAGGTTGCAACCATGGTGGGAAATCTATTTCTACTGGTATTTCTCTTTTGCATGTATGGGCCTAGGAGCACATCCTAGTTACTTGACCGGATGGTATACTAGATCATATTGCTGGGGATCCATATTCTTCTAGCTATGGAGATTTGTTGCACTATACTTTTCCTAGGAAACTTTCCTACTAGCGTCGTGTGTTTGATGATATGCTATTTTTTGTATGGAGACCATATATGGATTGTGAGGCATGGCCTGACGATTAGGAGTTGTTGGTATATTGCAGACAAACTAGATGGTTGATTGGTCATGTGCACTCTCTATTAGAGAGATATCTACCTGACAGGGTTTGCAAGCAGTTTGGAGAGAGACAGGGTCAATTTCCAGATGCCTATGAGGCTCATTTTAGTCGTACCACTAGACAGGTTTGTGTCTGGGGCCTACAAGAAGATCGTGATGTTGTTGTTGTTGAGTACAAATCTCTTTCCCCATTTGGGTGGGGTTGGCTAGTGGGTCTAGAAGATCTTGGTATGAATCCCAATTTTGATCAGTGGTGGGCACAACACATTCCACTGAGATTTATAGATCTTGTCGGTGTTCCTACAGTAGGTAGGGCAGGCATTATAGGTTGTCATGGGGAGAGGCAGCATGTGGAGATCATTGTTGAGCAACTTGCTAGGGTGAGGCGAGATAGTGCACAGGGTGATCTGATGTAGGTGGATCAAGGATAGGTTCTAGGTACTCAACCACCTGGAGATGGAGGTGTACAGTTGGGAATAGAGGTAGGGTGGTGACAGGCTATAGAGGCTTAGATTGCCACATTGATAATGGATCTAGAGACATTGCTCGACAAGAGAGAGATGGCTTTAGGGCAGAGTGAGATAGAGATTAGGCATTGTCTTGTTGTCAAGACACAGTTGTAGGCTATTACCATAGAGAGGGATAGCTTGAGACAGAATATATAGCCAGTGAATTTGTGAGCATGTTTTCAATTTCATCTAGGTGAAGCTCACTCGTGTCTACTTTGAACAACCCATTTCTGGTCCTAGTATAATAGACAATCAAAATCTAAGCTAGCTTCCCTACGTTAATGGCGAATTCTAGGGTTTTGAGCTTAGGAAATCACTGATCAAGTTTAGTGCATCACCATTTATCACCATTCCTCGCCAATCGGCCTCTGAAGGAGTTGAGAATTTGAAGAAAAAAATAAACAACTCAAAATAAATCAAATCCAAGCCCAAAAAACCTTAAATTTATGATTGTTCGATTATTCTAGGCGAAATCGAGAGAAATAACAATTTTTGGGATTTTGTGGTCTTCGCAGAATTCCTGCACCTTCAGAATTTCTTGATTTTCCTTTGTCTTCTTGTTTTCCCGGATGTGTGCAAAAAGCCCAAAACTTCACATATTTTGTAGATTTCCCTCCCAGGTGAATTTTCCTGAAAGGTCTCACAACATGAAGGATTTGAAGGATAAAGTAGATTTAATGTTGTGTATTCGACACCTCACGCTGGATATGAGTAATTTTCAAGATGATGCCTGCTTTCCTTTCATTTTGAGGTGATTAATTCTTGGTATTCATGCTTAATTGTTAAAATCCACTTAGAAGGGAATTTTCCAAATTCCTCTCTAGCTTGATTTCCCTGGATGGCTCAAAATACCAAATTTCTTAGTTACCATGCTTTATGATGAATTTAAGGGATTTCAATCATAGCTTTGGGTTTATTGATTATAATTATTGTCTACGATTGGCTAACCTTGATGTTGATATTATAAAGGGTGAATTTATTGTGGTTGCTTGTTGGATGTAGGTTGAATCAAGTAGAGTGATGGCTAGCAAGACACTGGGCAAGCAAGAAAATTTAAGTGTTGAGGGATCCTCCATCTCTGAAGCGGAAAGAATAAAACTGGACATAAAGAGTAGGATTCTTGAGTCTAAGCTTTCCTTGGGTTGAAGTAGGCGATCATACCAATGTAGGAAGATGGTATTATGAGGAATTCAAGACAAGGATGACATAGTGGGACCCCCCATTATTGGCGAGGAGGTTAGTGGAATCAGGATTGGCTCATGTGGCTGGTTTTCCTCTTATGGTTCAGTGCTATGAGTTGGTGTTGGAATGTGCCAGACACTATGACAGGAGCACATAGAGGGTGATTGGCCCTCAAGGTAGGGTATTGGCTAACTTCTCTCTTGTCTCTGTGGCACAAACTTTTGATATGCCTGACATATCTCATGTGGTGGCTCTAGACTTGAGCATTGCCAAGAACTATTTTGAGGATGATACAAACAAGGCTCTACAGTTGTGTAATTCTTTGTTGGAGAAACCTAAGCCTCACATCTTGAAGCTGCCAAAACAATTATATAGGGAAAAATTCAAGCCAGAGTACTATGATGCTATCACACTCCTTAGCAGGGTAATAGGTTTGAAGAGTGCTGGAGTTTTTGAGAATTGGATGTTCTTCACTATAGTAAGGGTGGAGCAAAATACAAACTATCACTGGGTAGGCATCATAAGCGCTATGAAACGTGATCAACTATGCAATGTGTTGTAGACAAAGAGTTTCACTATGACCTCCTACTTAGTTTATGCACTTGCAAGGTTCCACCCATACAAAGGATTGGATACCAGAGGCACCTTCGGCCAGGATGTTATCTATGAGGTCTATCCACAACTACACCTAGGTAGCTCAAGCTATAGGAGGGTGAATGATGCATTCACCATGTATATCACTAGGTTGCTCAAGGTGCAAAATATATTAGAATATCAAACAATGCTAAGGAGTTGATCAAGAGATATGGAGCTTGGTTTATACAGTTCCCCACTTTTTCCTACATAAGGATAGATGGTTGATAGAGAGCCCCTTATAGACTTCCTAGGTATCCTACCAACCACATCATACTCCTAGAAGTCACAAGGAAAATATGTGACTTTGATGCCATTATCAAGAAAGAGAAGCACAAAACAGGGTTTGGCAATGAATTTCCCCTTAGGATAGGTAGCAATGAGGCTTGCCCCTCCATACACACAACACATTCTTCTGAAGAGGAGATTAGCACTCTTGGCTTGTCTTTCCATGCCAAAAGGTCTAGATTTGATAGAACTGGTGAAGCTCAAAAGAAGGCTAGTAGGGAATATAGCCACAAGGATGACATAGAGGACTACTGGGCCAACTGCAAAGATGAATTTGAGGTCAAAAAGAAGAAATTTTCTAGGTTGCCAGCCAATTTGATTAGATTATATAATGTCAAAGTCATTCCGGACCAGATAGATGATGATGGGGATGCGATTCAAGGCCATGATTATGAAGTTGTAAAGGATAAATCAGTTGGAGAAATAGACTGGCTAGAGGAGGAAAAGACAGAGTTGGAACAAGTTATGGCTCTAGTGATCAAATACACAAAATTATGGCTTAATCACAAGATTTGGGAATTGGAGAGTGAAGGTGTGCAATGCACCTATGACCTAATGGGAGACTTGGAGTCTCATTCCACTTCTGAGGAATCAATTGAGCAGGACCCTAAAGGTAAAGCTAAAGTTGGTTCTCCTTTCAAGATCAAGATCAAAAGTGCTCTAGTAGAAGTCGAGAAGGAAAAGAAAAGGAAGCCTAGTGCTAAAAGGAGAAATGTTGCTTTTGAGGATAAGACATCTGCTCAAGGGGAGGAGCCTGAGGACAAGGAAGGTGAAGGTAGTTTGTCGGTACGTAAGAGAAGGATAATAATAAGATTGTCCCAAAAGAAGAAGGAATCTTCCAAGGCAAAGGAAGAAAATGGCCCACTGGTGGTGAATGTGGAAAGTTCAAGGGAGAAAACAAAGGTATACACAAGAAGATCAAGAACTCCCTCTCCCAAGGATAGTGTGCTTAGGAAGGATGTCCCTTTAGCTGCCCCTGCTACAAAACAACATGATGATGCCCCTCCTCATGAAGCTCATAATGCACCAACTGAATCTAAGGATGTAGAGGATCATCAAGATCTAGGAGAGGAATAAATCCAGTAGGGTGAACTTTATAGTGCAGAGGTAGAGGTGGAAAGAATAATGCAGTCCCCTTTGGTGACATATGAGGACTCACCCATTGACTAGGAGGAAGATAGACCTCCAAAGAAAGAGGAAGTTACCACCAATACTCTTTCACTAGAACATGTGGACAAGGAACATGATGAAAGGAGTGAGCATCTAGGGGATGACAAGGAGGATAGGACTGTAGATACCCCTGAAAGGAAAAATTTGAATGAGGATCTCTCTAGGGGTCAATAGGGTGAAATTGGGCAAGGTATTTCGCAACCAGGATCCTTTGTGCCTACTTGGTTGGATAGAGAATTGGGGAGTAAGCAAGTTGTAGTGGATGACACTCTCCCAAATTGGGATGACTTACTGGCCAAAATTGGAAAAGGTAAAACAAAGAAGAAAGCTAGGGTTATTTCAAAGATTGAAAGAGATGGGGAAAATAATAGAGTGGTTCACATTGCTACTCCTGCTCCTAATAAGAATAGGGATGATGTGACTGGTCATGATTATAATGTGCAAACAATCAACTTAGGTCCTACTTCCATGGAACAGGAGATTGAAGAATATGAAGGCTCTAGTGTTGTAATCTTGGGAAGATTGAGGAAAGAGGTGCAGACTAAGCAAGAGTTAAAGAGGGAGAATGAGAAATTGAAGAAGTACTTGCAGGATTTAATGAAACCCTTACAGTCTATCAGCTAGATCAGTTTTTCATCAGCTGTAGTAAATCTCTTGTGAGACTAAACCATAACCGAATTGGAGAAGATGAAAGCTACCACTCATGCTACACAAAACTAGTTGTAGGGAGTAGAAACCAAGGGAGATGATGCAATCAAAGATATTCTATCAATTGGTGGAAATGCCATTAGATCTGTGGAGTGGTTGAAAAGTGTGCTAGCTTAGGATAAGGAAGATGTGGATCTCCTATTGCAAAAAACTAGGACCATCATGGAATATACTGAAGAAAAGCTAGCCGATGATGGAATCCTCTCCTCTTCAAGATCTACAGAACCTTGGGAGTGGTATGAGGCCCTACAAATTAGGCAAAAGGTGTTGAAGAAGGTGCATAAGCAAGGAAGGAAAATAGAGGGCACCTTGACAGATATTTATAACAAATGTATTTCTTTCTTCGAGACCATGATAGGAAGGAAAAGGTTTTCTCCTAAGCATTTGAATCTAGAGCATCTTAGAAAATGGTGGTGAGATGTATATGCTCTAGTCATTGATGGCCCAGTTACTGAACATCAGCTAGAAGATGCAGCCACTTACATTGCAGTTATGGATAAATATCAATCCCTAAAGGTGGAATGGGATAAAGTTGTCGATCAATCAAGGGATGAGATTAAATCTATGGAGAGGAAATTTAAAGTGTTGGTTACTCCACCCTTGGCCGAATTGGATGGAATCTTCTTGAAGGTGCAAGATCAAATAGATAAGGATAAGGGGAAGAAAATTTAATGCAAGGTTACATCAAAATCTGTGCTTCTCGATTATCTCTTCTTCATCCTTCACATGCAGTGGACCAAATTACATTGGAGATCCCAAGCCAACCTGGACGAGTCTCGAACATTTAATGCTATTTTATTTTGTTTTGAACTCCTTGGGCTGACTTGTTTTGTGGCTGTTGATTATTGTAACCCTAGTTAGGTTGATATATCTTGGGGGGTTTCTATAAATATGGCATTTTGCCTCATTTGTAAGGGCTAGATAATTTTTCTTTGAAGTGAATTGAGTAGTATAGCAAGAGTTAGAGTTAGGAGTTAGTCTCATTATGAGAAAATGTTGTAACAAAGAACACTAGAATTTTTGTTGTTATTTGATGATTCAATACAATTAAGGACATTGTGCTTTGGTGATCTCTCTTGTGTTGACTTATCTTGCATGGTTCTTATTGTTCTATCTTTTGGAATTGTTTAAGAAATATTGGGCATAAGTTAGATTTAGAATTAGAGATGATTTAACGGTGTTTATGGTTTAATGTTTGAAGTGTTTGCAGTGATCCCTGGTCCATACTTTTTGTAGCTAGCTAACTGTTAGTTGCTTTGCAAAGTTAGCCTAGACCTTATATTCATTGTGCCTAGTTCAATTATGGATATTTGTCCATTTCAATTGCAATAGAGTTGTTATGAATGAATGTTCATGATCTGAAAATCTTTAATGCCTTAGAAGATTGCACTATTTTTGTAAGATTGTAGATTCATCTGGGTTAAACAAAAATTAGTTTTGGGGGATTGGTCCATTTCAAGTGTTTTCCATTTGCATTGTTAATCTTAGGATTAGTTTTAATCTTAGAAATCTCTCTAAAACCCTTATCTTTTGTTATTTCTTTTATCATTTGGGTTAGATTTAGGATTTCAAGTATCACCATATTGCAAAATCTGATAAGCTTTGAGATCCAGTACTTGTTTGTAAGGTCCCTTTGTGATTACCAACAATATTCACATTATCTCTGAGTTGTTTCACTACATTCGTCAAGATCTGACATTAGAGACCTTGGGGTTATCTCTTGAGGCTTGCTGATAGAGATTTACCTTTCAAGAGAGATAGAATATCATATTCTATCTGAGTTGTTGTTGTGCAGAAAACACCATCAAAAATATGCATGAACAAATGACACAATCATATCTTGAGCTCAACATGAGTCATGTGATCGAAAGTTTGTGTCTTATTTTGGAAACAAAATTATAATATATCTTATGTTGGATGCTAGCACTTTGCAATGAAACAAGCTTGAATGATTGTGCTATTGTGCAATCCTATATGTCATTGGCCTAGTTTTGGAAGAATTTGTATTCAATTTCTTAATGACAAAGAGGAACGAAATCCTCCATATTGACTATTTTCCATCTCCACTTCCTTTTTAATAGGTGCTTTGTCTTATAGACAATATCCATAACTCTCATCCTCTATCATGCTCCTTAGATGTTCTTTAGCAAAACAAGCCTTTACTTAAATTTTTGTCACTGCCTTTCCCACCGTCAACACTCCTTGCTATGTGAGGTCTGAAATAAAAACTTTTGCTTCTTTCATGATTTTTCATATGTATCACTGTGACTACCTTAACAGTTTGATACAAAGATCAACATTCTTATACAACTCTTTTCTTGAATCTGACCTCATTCTTCCTGACTTTTTTCCTTTATAACTCTAGAAATATCATGGCTTTGTTTTGTCCCACTCCTAACAATGTTTATGATAGAGATTTAACACATTATGCATATATTTAACAAATTGTGACAAGGACAAAGACTTTTATAGGAAAAAAAATAAGCTTTCTTCAAAATACTTTAACAATATTTGAAAGCCCTAATAGCACAACATATACCTGACATGATTTGAGGATAAAGATGTAGTTTACAAAGTGGGTGTGGCCTAAAGAACATTCCAGAATCCTTCATTATCCTAGCTATGTTCCATATCTCCTTCATTCTATGCAGCATGCCTCATCAACTCTAAAACTCTAGAGTTTCTCCTACAACATGAATGAAATAATTTAAAAGAATAACAAACTCATTTGTTTTCCTTCCAATCTCTCACTTAAGAGCTGAAAGAGAAATAAGCTTTTGACCTTTTCTCCTTTTGAATTATTAAAACTCAAATGTGGCCAAAAACTTTTATTATTTTCTCATCTTGAATATCTTGAATTCACTTTTGTTAGAACCCCCTTTAGCTTTCCTAATGACTTTTGACAAAAATGTCAACATGAACATTCCAACTTGCATGAAGTTGAAGACCGCTAAGGCAAGAATTTGGTTTGCAAATGATTTGATGTGAACTTTCCATCTATCCACGGGGAGAGGTGCACTTACATATAAACTTTTCGCCCAATCCCAATGGAGATTATTTTTTTGTATGGGTGTTTGAAGGTCATCCTGGCCTTTCAAGGAGAGTGACCATTTCATCTAAATGTATTTTCTTGGAGATTGATTCTTTGCATGAGCATCTTAGGTTGTTTTCTCCACTTGATGAGGTCATGATTTTCTTCATGTGCTTGTTTCTTCACATCGTGTCTTGATCTAAGTCAATTTTTTCATCTGCATGGGGGTCATAATTTTACAACAAGAAAAATAGTGTAGACAAGTTTCAACTACCCCCATCAAAAGCTCAACCACCTTTGCAACTTCCCTAACTTGATCTAGGCACTTTCCCTAGTGGCATTTATGAAATTTTTGCATAGATCTAAGAGGTTGTGTGGTGTCCATAGTTCATTTAATACTTATATGACCTTTTTTGTGTGTTGCACTTCTAAGACACCATTTCCTGTGGTTTTCATGGGCGATTATGTTGTTCTTTACACTTAACCATGTAGGACAATCAATACAGATGTATGGCATTGGTTAGAGATGTTATTTCACACCTTCTATTTGTCAGATAAAATTTGCAAAGAACAAATATCATTTGGATGCTAGATGAGGTTGTGGCTAGGGTTTTGCATTTGGGATGACCCTTTGATATTCTCCTGATGGCATGCTAATGGATATATCTACCTTGGCATCCATTTTCAATAGAGAGGAGCATAGTAGAGAGAAGTTCTTACATAGTACAACCAAAAGGTTTATAGTTTCTAGATCTAGGTATAACTATTTTTGTATTGTAATGATTTGGGTTCATCTCAAAGTTTGTAAGAACATTTATAACCTTTGTAGATAGGATGGTTAAAGGAATATTCGATCTTGATTGAGTGTCTCCATGTGTATATAGTATCTATTTTTGGATGTGTTTTTTGATTAATTAGCCAATCGGATGACTATAAAATTCTTGTAAATATTTTACAAGATATCTTGTCAAAATAATAAAGGATGTGTATAGGTATGTTCCTAGATTATTAGGTAGACTCATTTAGTATTGTGCAACCATCTAGATGTTTTTTCTAAATCTATACATAGAACCTAGCTTGCATGTGCATTCTGAAAAGCATAGTCTTTTGTGGTGTATTGATTAATGCATAGCCTTAATTTTAGTTGTTACATATTTTATATGAACACATAGACTATGTTTCCCAACTAGACAAAGGTAATAAGTTTGCTATATTCTTGCTCTCTCCCTCATCCTCAAAACACTCAAAATCAATCAATCCAAACATCCCTTTTTGTTTTCTTTAGTGTGTTTGTTATATTTCCATGTTTGAATGTTTATAAAATTCTCTTTGTTGATCAGATACCAATGATTAGTCAAGTTTGGTGGACAAGCTCCATCACCCAATTTTTTTTTTTTGCCTGGTCAAGAATGAGTAGTATTAAACAACGTTTATGGGCCGGTGCCGTAGACGTGCCAAATAGCTATTTGCTTCCTTCAACTTCAAGAATGCATGATTCTTTGAATGCATAAAGTTTTTCCGGCTGCCCTGCTTATAGCCTAGGATTTAAGAAGAATCAATTGCTTTTGTATTTTATCCTAAATTGCAGTGTGGAAAGGAACAAAAAGAGAGAACGCAAACAACACTTGTTGACAGCAGCCTTGTGTAAGCAAACAAGGACGAATCTTACATCACCATGCACTTGCTCAACTAGTAATCTTTGACTTTTATATTTTACATTTAATCTTCATCAGCAATAATTATATTAGAAAATGGTGTTATTTATTAAATGATATAAATTCGTAACAGGTCGAAAGAAAATACAATGGTTATGCTGATAGTACGTATCAAAGAATTATATAAGAGATACAATTTGATCTGGAAATAAATTGAAAATATGTTATTCAAGGTCACATCTCAATTTAATGGCTCTAGGAAAATTCACTGCGAACAATTTACCGATGGAAAATTCACCGTCAACAATTCACTGCAGGAAAATTCACCGCCACCAACAATTCATCACCATGGAAAATTAACCGCCAGAAATTCATGCAATTAATTTTTCGTGCAGTGAATTGTCATGGCGGTGAACTTTCCCACGGTGAATTGTTGGCGGTGAATTGCTAACAATGAATTTGTCGTATTCCCAATTTAATAGTTATAATCATTTATAGTAGTTCACTTTAAGCACAAATCAACAAATAAAGATGGCATATGTCAATCTCATAAATTTCATAACCATTGATATGATACTAGCAATTGCACCTTGGTGTGTGATGGGTACGTTGAAGATGTGTAGAAGGTCAATGAAGAATTGTTTTGGTCTATTAGTTATGTACATTTGTGTAACATATGAAGTCAATTGGTAGACCATTTAGCAAAATATGTTTGTGCAACAAAAGTCCCAATGGAGAAGTGATAGCTTCAAATCAACTATGAGTCCAATTAGTAGGACAAACACAACTAAAACAAAATTTCTTAATGAGGAATATAATCAGGGTCCATTACCAATAGGTTCATGTTATGTTTGCAATAGGGAGAGAGGGAGAGATAGGGATAAATAGGGAGAGATAGAGGGGGGGTGAATGAGAGAGAGGGGGATTAGGAGATAGAGATAGAGATAGAGAGGAAGATAGAGGTAAAGAAGAAGATGGAGGTGGAAATGAGAGAGGGTTAGATAGACACAAAAGAGATAAATATATATATGTATAGAGATAGAGAGAGAGATAGAAAGATGAAGATAGAGATAGGAAGTGGTGGAGATAGATAAAGACATAGTCAAGTATTAGAGAGAGGTATAGAGAGAGGAGGAGAGAGATATGGATAGGGAAAAGATAGGTAGGTAGATATAGAGATAGAGATAAGGAGGGAGAAATAGGGAATGTGTATGTATATGAGTGAGAGATATGGAGAGAGATCGAGAGGCAAATAGATATATATAAATAGAGAGAGAGAGAGAGCAAGAGGGAGGTGAAGAAATGGAGAGAGGAGAGAGGAGAAGTAGAGATTCAATCTCTCTTTTCCTCTCTCTACCCTATTTCTCTCTATATTTGTCTTCCCTTCTGTCTTCCTCTATCTCTCTCTATAATATTTCTAGTTCCCCCTTTTCTCTCTTCATTTCTTTGTTCCTCTCTTTATGTCATATGTATTCCCTCTCTCTCGATCAATAAAGTTAATAATTTCTTTATTTGTTAATTTAGTTTATACTACAATAATATATTATATAATATATTTAATAAATTGCATTGTAGAATATAATATATAATAATATTTAAATATAGTATTACTTTTTAAAAAAAATTGATAATTTATCTCTCACTATTTATCTCTCTCTATCTCTCTCTCCCACTCCCTCTTTATCCCTCAATCTCTCTACCTCTTTTTGTTTCTTTTTCCCTTCGTATCTTTTATTTTTCTCTCTCATGTTCTAATTCAATCCATCAAAATTATTTAGGAGTGAAATAAAGATCAATCATACAAAAAAAAACTTTGATAAATAATATCATAAAAAATGGACCATCATTCTCACAATTTTTATTTAGTACATGTAATTTAAATAACAACAAAAATATGACTACCAATCTATCCAATTTCTGAACACTTTGGGACTCCCACCTATAACCTAATGACATGTGGTTCCTCACGCTGAAGTGGACGCTACTAAATTATCTAGGCCTCAAGTACATAATTAAGAATAATCCCATTCCATTGTAGCCATATCCAACCATATCATAATGCCATTTAACCATTTACCCAACCCTCCAAAATGGTCCACATTAAACTTCAAATTTGTAGAGTAAGGATAAAAATTGCGTAGTTTTTATAGGAAAATTATTCGAGAATAAGCATGAATTTCAAAAATAGAGAACGACACACAAAAAGTATAATTTAATATTTATGATTATTTATAAATTATAAAGCATAGAAACAAAGATATTTAAAATAAACATTGTTTTGATGATGGCTATTTGCAAATAATAATTTTTGAGGGATTGCTTCTAGTTAGAAAGAATAACGTGCATGTGAATATCTTTCCATTTACTAAAGGTATGTGCACAACAAACTTGAAGAATATTTAATTCCAACTTTTAGAAATCAATGATAGAGATATTATCATCTTAATCGTCTTACTATTCAAATATTTTAAATTCAAATAAATGTGTGGAGGTAATGATGTGAATCTAACAAGTTCACCAAGACTTAATAATCCATAAATGGTGTTATTCTAATCTTGTTGAGTGTGAATTTGATTACATTTATTTTAATTTACCTATTGAATTAAAAAAACTAATTCTTAAATCTATAATGATTAAAGAAATATATATAATATAATTTTTGCTAATATATCCTTTAAATTAGAAAATATATTTTTTGCATAATTTAAAGAGATTTAACTTTTATAATTATATCATTTATAATTATAAATATTATACATATAATAGAAAAATAATTATAATCATAAATATAACACACATATATATACACAAAATCATAATATAAAATAATATTATATATATATAATAGTTATTTACATTTTTTTTTATCATTAATAATTATAGTATTAATATTATATATATAATATACTTATTAAAAAATTAATATAGTGCTATTTATAATAAAATTATTATTATAGTTATTATAGTTATTATAGTTATTTATAATTTATACTCAAAATAGAATTAACTCTTTTTCTATTGCATAGTTCTCTTAGATGTCAAGTATAAATCTGATTTAAGCTACATGACTGCCATGTTTAACTTTCACTAAGTTCCACATTCACTGTCCCTAATGTCAGGTGAAACAACTGTAAAAGTGTGGAAACATTGTAGATCCTCACTCTTGAAAACAAATCTTATAATTGGAAACCATTATTTTCATTTGGAAGGTTGCAAAAATCTTTCCTCGAGCTGAAAGATCTTGCGTTGGGTATTCATGTGTAGCCTCCATATGATTCTCTTATATATGTATAACATACTTAAATCATCTTTCCATCGACATTTCCATTTACATAATGAATTTCATGTAGCAATATTTCTAATGTAGGGAGCAATGGCTGGATTTGTAGTATTTACTCAAAATGAGATAGTCAGCTTTGTGAAGAAGGCTGCCATGCTTGGTCCAGTTGCATACCTAAATAAGATCCCCCCACCCTTGATTAGAATCGCTGAATTTTGTTTAGCAGATCATCGGGTAAAAGAGTTATCGCTGTGGAATATGAAAGAAAGGGATGCAAAGAAGGGTATATCCATGATGCCATTCACACTGTTGCTGATTATGCTGAGAGGACTGGACACAAATAAACTATCATTGCATTTTTTCCTGGAAGCTTTTTGTATGCAAGAAACGGTGGTATTTGTATTTTGCATTTTCAATATTTTGTATATGTTCAAACAAATTGTTTATTGTTTATTGTTGGAAAATCACAGTGACATGTTTAGTGTGGTGGATTCACAGGGCTTTGTTTCTATGGTTTAGCAGGCTCGTTACACTCTCCTTTTGGACTTGCTAAATAATTTACTTAAAATGTATATTTGTATCATTAAAATTTGTGTATTTTTTTGGGAAGTATGGCTAGACCACACCAATTCCAATATTTCATTTTTATTTACTTGACTTTTTAGTCTTTCTAGGAAATATAAATTATTACATTTGTAAAGTTCTTGACAATGTGATGAACTTCAAAGTTTTAATTAGTTTCCCAGTATTAGTATTTTGTTTACTTGAATATATCAATTATTACTAGGTTAGGGATTGGGGACAATACGAAGCAATAAAAGGAAAAGAAAGTTGAACTAGGTTTTTAAGCAATTCTTAATTAAAATAAGATTATTAGGTCATTTCCAACATTACATTTAGTTAGCTCAACAACAATAGAGAATGGTCAGAGCTGCTATTTTAAACAAACACCTCTAAATTAAGAGAAGAGAGAAGAAGTGAGACAAAGATTGAATAGAAACGTTGTTTGGAATTCCCTTGCCAGTCAATCCACCTTGTGTGAAGAGGCCATTGGAGTCTTGATAGATAAACGTGTATGGAACATGTGTTTCATTTCAGCAGACAATCTCCATAAAATCATAGTACTAATTGTGGTGGGAGCATGGGGCAAGGTGGGCTAACAGAGCACCTAACGTGGATGATCAAGCTCCTCGCTCTCATCTCTTTAAAAAAGTGAACATTTTATTTCAGAAATTTTCCAATCTTAAATGTTAAGCGACATTCATTGCACCGTATTACACCATACAGATATTACGGTCAGATAAAAAGAAGCCTGCGATGACACTGAAAACATTAATGTGTCCACAACGTCACTAGTGTGAATTTAACGGCTCAGATGCATTCAATGGTCGACAGATGATATCAACCATTGATGGAAAAGATTTGCTCGACCTGTTTCATAGAGGGAATGCCTTTGGCGTAACAAGGGAATATGCTCTCCTAACTACCAATCTTTAATCCTTCGAAGCATAATAGTTATCAATAATTTTCTTGTGATCAAAGTTTGGCCACTCTAACCTACAAAGTAAGGGAAAAAGGGTTGGCTTCTTGAGCTACAATAGCCCTGCAAAGCTCCAAATTTGTGGCCTTAAATGCATAATGTTGAAATATGGCCAATTGACGTCAATAGATACGAAGGAAATGACAAATACACCTAATGGCTTTATTCCACCAAGCAATCTAACCAGTTGGTTGAGTGGGTTAAGCTTCATAATGACTCAACAAAGAAGTATTTGAAGTGGTGAATGCTATTCCTGCAGATATGCTTCATAAGGTGAGAATTTGTGGGTCCAAGCCCTGGTGGAAGGACTGGAAGTGGTACCCAGACACCCCTTTCAGGAATTACAAGTCTAGGCTTGGTTATAGATGGCTTTCACCACACTTTCCTATGATTGAAAGTCTGAACCAGAGGTGGCTTCTTCAATCCCTCACTCATGTCTAGCGAAAAAAAAAATCTGCCACTTGGTCTACAAGTGTTGAGCCGAAACTTGCCCACTTTTCTTGGTGTATTCTTTTCTAAGGCTTACCTGTGGGTTCTCGGTTTGTTCATTTGGGGGTCCAGGACCCTCGTTGCCCTTTTTGTGGATAGGTTGAGTCTTTTAAGCATCTCTTCTAGTTTTGCACTAGAGCTAAACAGTTTTGGAATTGGATTCATGACTTCTTTCGACCTTTCAGACTAGAGCCCTTCTCTTGGCATATGATTATGCTGGGAGACTCCCCTAGACTTTCTACTAAGTATACCTAGCTTTGATACACTTTTAGAGTGGAATTCCTCTTTAATATTTGGAAAGATAGAAATGCCTTCATATTTTCTAACACACAAATAGATAAAAATGTTTCTTTGTATTCTAAAGTTATTATTTGCTCTAATGTGCTCTTGCAGATTCAAGTTCAAGCCAACAAGGTTGCATTTGAGGTGGCTCACCTTCAGGTGCTTTTGGATTATTGGGGCAATGCCCCATGTACTGTTGCTCGGGTGCCTGCTTTGCCCACTTCCTCTTATGGTCGGTCGCCCTCTCGGGGCCGACAGCGAAGTGGCTCTGCTTATCCCCACTCTTAGCCTCCTCTTCAATGTGGTTCCCACCCTCCTCAGCGGACTCGTTTTCCTCCTTTGTGGGCTAGGCAGGGGTGGCCCTTTGGAGGAGCAATGAGGAGCAACGACAGCGGTTCTGAGTGGCCTTCTGATGATACTCCTACTACTGGCTCTGGTTCACCAGATTTTGGTAAATGCTTTCCATGTCTGGCACTTGCAATCTCGTCCCAACACAAGGATAAAGATAAAGATAAAGAAAAAGATGCTAATGATGGATGGGGTCCTCCTGACGTCACTTCAGACTCCGCTGATGTATGGGGGAAACACATGGATGACAGAGACCCTCCTGGCTCTGCTTGTGGCCACATGATGGCCATTTTATTTTATATGTTTGTAATGTTAATGGATTTCTAGGCTAGGCCCAAATGACTCTAGTTTCTGGTTGTCTGGACTCTTCCCATGTGACTCTAGGGGTGTGCCTTCTTACCACCCACCCTATTTTTATAAATATATAACTTTATTAATAATTTAGCCTAGATAGCTGCCTATTCATCAAAAAAAAAATATTTTGTATTCTGATTTCTAATAAATAAATAAATACGATCAAATGTGTGCACTAAATGGCTGCATAGACAACGGCCGAAACAGGGAATGTCATCGTCTAAATAAATTACTTCTTATCCGATACGTAAAGTCGTACAAGTTACGGAACTTTAATAAATACACATGTAGCAGAATAAGTCTCACGCGTTTAGCCGACCAAACACGTAAATAGCGGAAGCTTGGATTACTAGTAGTCAACTGAGTTATGGGAAGAGAAAAAGAAGCTACCATGAAACAAATAATACCGTCCAAATTAATCACTTTTCGTACGATTCCATTGTCTTAGCAAGTTCGTGGCTATTACTCTTGCAAAATCTAGAAGAAAGCACCGTCAACACCTACCATTCCATCGTCTTAAGGTAAAGGTCGTGTCTATTAGTCTTTCAAAATCTAGGTGAAAGCCGTGTCAGTACCTTTGTCATAGCTTGTCCGCCATGGCAGCTGGAGAAAAGATTTTTAACAGTAGCCGCCATGAGCATGGGCTCCATTTTAGGGATGAACTTCATGCTTACAAATGCAATGGATGCAAAGGACGTGGAGCCAATGTCGGATATAAATGCAGATTGTGCCCTGATTTCGTGTTACACTTGCCCTGTGCTGCTTTGCCTGATGAACACAAACATCCCTTTTATACCGAGCATCCTTTTAAGTTTCGCCCCAAAACGCGTTTGCGGCACGACTGTGACGCCTGTGGAGTTTTACTTCGAGGCTTTGTGTTCCAGTCTGACACCGCGGGTTTGAGACTTCACCCGCTGTGCCTGGATCTTCCTCGGGTTTCCCCCCACAGTGGTGGTCATACACAACATGGCCTGAGGCTTGTTATTACGGAGGAGGGAAAATACAGTTGCACGCGGTGCAACAAGGAGAATACAAAGTGGAAATATAGGTGTAGGATGGAAACTTGTATAGTCAAGTTAGACATGAACTGCGTTATAGTGGATATTCTTGGCTTGGCCGAACATGGTATTACGCAAGTTTACAAGCCAAGCCAAACCAAACATGCTCTGAAAAATATTGGTAAGGCGGGTAAAGTTGTTGGGAGCGCCCTTCTTCATGTGGGTCTAGGAGTCGCCAGTAATGGTCTTACTGTTAAAGGTCATGATGAAAGAGGAGGTGAGCATGGAGGAGGAAGTAGCGAAGAAGATGCGGGTGGAAACGAACCAACCGGTACCGGTCGATGAAATGGCATCTCAGCTGAGGAGCCCTAATTGTTCCCAAAAATATGTATGGTTATGATATTTTCTGAACATTATTTATCTCACCAAGAATTTCTTTATGTACCGGTCGTGTATATATATTTACCGTACTGATTTTTAAAGGTATGCAAGCTAATGGTTATGATATTTTCTGAACATTACTTATCTCACCAAGAATTTCTTTGTTGCTGAGCATCTGGTTATTAGATTGGAAACATGTTTATTATTGTAAGGTTAAATGTACACAATTTATCCTTTCCTTTTTCTTATCTGTTAAATGATTTTAATATTTCTTTTGTATTCTGTTTCAAGTAGTGTTTTTTTAAATCTGATATTGTTGATTGCTCTCATCTTTCATTTCAAGTCAAATTTATATTGGTTAGTGTTTGGGTTCCTTCTTTGTTATCTTTTAGATTTTTAGATATATATATTTTTTTATTGTGTTTTCCTGTTAGATATTTTGTTATGGATTGTACATAACTCGTTTTTTTGTCTTATGTCCATTCATATATCAAAGATCTTAATGTATTTTTGCAGTTTCTTACATCTTATCTATGGATCTTTGAGGGTATTATCTCCTTGTATCACAGATAGATAATGTTCCTTGCTCTATGCATACATTACTTCATATTATCTTTTTTTTTTGGTCTATGCCCATTCATATATCAAGGATCCTAATTTATTTTCATAGTTTCTTACATCTTATCCATGGATCTTTGAGGGCATTATCTCCTTTTATCATAGATAGATAATGTTCCTTGCTCTATGCATACATTAGTTCATATTATCTTTTTTTTTGCCTATGTCCATTCATATATCAAGAATCCTAATGTAGTTTCGCAGTTTCTTACACTTTATCCATGGATCTTTGAGGGCATTATCTCCTTGTATCACAAATAGATAATGTTCCTTGCTCTATGCATACATTAGTTCATATTATCTATTTCATCATCCATAAAACTTATTATCACCTTTTCATCCATTTTAGAGGACTTTTTTTCATTTTTCTACAGGATTCATAATGATTGTACATCTTGTGTGACAAATGATGATCACGACATAACACTGCTTTTTCATGATACATTATGGAATATTACATTATGTGATGTGATAGTTACCAAGCATATTCCTTTTATATCTCATTATAATTCTCCTCTTACATCCACAAACTCTTTTCGGTCTCAGTAATGTGCTTGTTATTGTTCATACTATTGACAAGCCTTCTAAAGATGATCCATTGGTTTACATATCAATGACGATTATGCTAGTAATGCACTACACATGGTTTTATTACTTCTACCACTAGTGATATGCCTCTCCATGATAGTGCATGCTCTTTATTTTCTCATGATTTGGTTGATAATTCTTTGATTCATATTGTATGTATTGATGTTAATTATGCTTCATCAGATGATAATATTATAGTTTATATTTCTAGTGAAAATATTATATGTGATCTCATGCTATCTACATTTAGTACTTTAGCCCTATCTTCTTTGGATACATACAGGGTTTTGTTACATGTGATGACACTCTTTTGTCTTTTAATGATGCATCTAATAAGAATCTCTATGCTTCTTTTTTATTGATGATTTGCATGGCTTTATTTACCATATGATATTAAAAATTATGATCATGCTTCTCAATTAACATATGTTAGTGATATACATGTGGAAAGTTCTTTATCTCATGATAATTTAGATCCTGTGTTTTATAGTACTCATATTATTAAAGATCCACTTATCAACACATTTAGTGATGATAGTAAGGAATATCATAACAATGCATGTAGTTAAATATTGAATCTTTTTTTTATATGTTACACATTGACACTAATTTGCTTAACCAATTGACACTAATTAACTTAACCAAATACTAATATTGTAACATGCCATCAAACATTAAAATTGCAACAATTCATGCTTTTGATCTTCTATGGAGTAAAGTAATGCGTCAAATTCTTGAAAATTGGTATATTGTAGAACATATGGCACTTATATATTTAATGTTTTGATGCTCTACCACACAATACACAATAATTTAAGAATATCTCAAGTATAGTCGTAGACATGAATTGGAAGTGTGCTTGATTTGGAGTGCATTTTTTTATGGCTTCACATCATGCAATTTTTTGACAAATTTGGTAAAAAATTTTCACATATTCTAACAAATTAAAGTTCATGATTTACATTTAGCATGAAGTTTGAAAAGTAAATCCTAATTATTTTATTTTGATAAATAGGTTCTAATTACTTTTCAAATATTATTTTTATATCATAATTTCATAATTAGATACAAATTGAAATCCATATGCTTCTCTTTTAAAAGGACCTGATTGAGTATAGAAAACTCCATCTAAATAAAACTAATTTGACAAGAGAAAACAAGGAAGAAGCAAATTTCAACAAGATACTTAAATCTAAAGCAAATCATATTGATAGTAGTTAGTAATGAGCTGAAAGGAAACCATCGTCAATCTGTACTCAACATAACCAAAGTGTTCCTTTAAAACTAAGCACATATTGCTTATCAAACTCAACTAATTAGATTAATGTTTTTCAAAATTGACAATAAATCTTGTTTTATCTAGAAAACAATTCCAAGCTCTTGATTTGAAAATAGAGGTAGCATGGCAAAAAAATCAACAAACTAAAAATACTTCAAAAAGTTAGACAACATTCAGAATTAGAAATATGTGGTGATAAAAAGTTCTATACTTGCAAGAAACAAAACCAAGAAAAAGTTAAACAATGCTAAATATGTTGGAAAAATAGATCCAAGGAAAATTGTTTCTCAACCAAAGAAATGGTGTAGACAAATTTAAAAAATATTGGAGAAACAACCATATCCTAACAACATGTCATTTATGTGTTACTTGTGAAAAAAATTTGGCATGGTATGTCACAACAACATTTCTAAAATTATAAAACCCAACCAATAGAACTTTGAACATAGCATTAACAGAAAGTTGTGAATAGTGTCTAAATAACCAATTGTATGCAACAAAGTCCTTGAAATATATTCCAAATCAATCGATATCCCATGCAAAAGAACCTTTTGTGAAACTGATTAAAAAGTTAAACGCTGACAAATGATTATACGCACACAAAAGAAGGGTGGCCTTTTATAAACAGTGCTTCATTGTCAACATTGTGACTAGATAACATCCAAATTGCCACAACATATGCTTACTCCAATTCTACAAAAGATAAGATACCTATCACAAGCAATCTTTTCGATGATAAGTCCTCACAAGGCATTTGGTGTATATATTTTCAACCAATTGATACTAATTCACTTTACAAAATATCAATATTGTGACAATACTTTTTTCTCTCATACCCACTCAAGTTATCCATGTGATGTGTGGCTCATGAAATGATGATGAATTAACACTCACTTAAATCCATTATGTGTTTGGTGGTTCATGAAATTGCATTCATTCAAGTTATCCATGTGTTGGGTAGCTCATGAAATAATTTGATGGATTGAAACACTCAAGTTGCCCATGTGTTAAATAGCTCATGAAATGGATGGAGGAGTAAAAAAGTTGTCATTGGTCTAGATAACAATTTCACGCCCAACTTTTTATGCTGATGGAGGAGGAAAGTTGTGTTTGGTCAAATTGACACTCACTTAAGTTGCCCATGTGTTGGAGGACTCATGAAATTATGATGGATTGACACACTCAAGTTGCCCATGTGTTGAATAGCTCATGAAATGGATGGAGGAGTAAAAAAGTTGTCATTGGTCTAGATAACAATTTCACGCCCAACTTCTTATGTGAGGAGGAAAGTTGTGTTTGGTCAAATTGACACTCACTTAAGTTGCCCATGTGTTGGAGGATTCATGAAATTATGATGGATTGACACTCACTCAAGTTTCCCATGTGTTGGATGGCTCATAAAATGATGATTTATGGAGGAGAAAAGTTGTCATTGGTCTTGATAAAAATTTCACCCACACTTGTTATGGTGATACAAGAGGAGGAGGAAATCGATATGGTTAAAAACTTCACTTGACACATGTTGAGCAACGACAGTGAATCACCGACATTGCACAAAGTTGGATGCTAGAAACATCATAACTACAAACCCAAATATTTCAAGCACAATAACATATAATTTAAGTACATAATGACAAGAATATAAAATTGAATAAATGTATGTATCACCGACATTGCACAAAGTTGGATGCTAAAAACATCATAACTACAAACCCAAATATTTCAAGCACAATAACATATAAAAGTACATAATGACAAGAATATAAAATTGAATAAATGTATGTATTGATGGGGCAGTAAAAATAATATTTATTTTCATAGATTATACAATGTGAATAATTTTTTTCCAACATCTATACAATATACAAAAGGCATCCTTGTTTTATTTTAATCTGAACTTGATAATAATGGAGGTTTATAGTTTTATTTTTGACTTTTTTTTTAATTTTAGTGTAGTTTGTTGTTAAAAGTTTATGGTTTTAATCTTGGTTTATTATTTGAAATGACATGTATTGAATACATTTTTATTATGTTTATTAAATATTTTGTTGAATAGTTTTTTAAAATTTAAACTTTAAGAACTTTTATCAAATATAAATTTTAATTTATGTATTGATAATGATTTTAAAAAATAATTATTAATGTTAAACTAAAGTTTCAAAGAATTTATATGATTGATAGATTTAATTGATATCATTTATTGTTAAATCAAGATAAAAAAAAGTTTATAATGAAGACTTTTCAAAGTATGCAAATCTGATTTTTATTATGCAATATTGGATTATCCATTAAAGATTACACGAGTGTATAAAACCAACAATAGAAAATTTAACAAACCATAATAAGGTGTCATATCTCACTTTAAATATTTAACATATTACACCTTAGCACACAATTAATATAAATATTAAGTCCTTATTTTTATTTGATGACTTATAAATTAAAATTAATAATTTATTCTAAAAAATCATATTTCACATTCAAAAATTAGTTCAGAATGATTGGATTATTTATCTTTTGTGATGGACAATGTGTCTTTGCTTCTATAGTAATTTATTACTCAATGAATACTCTTTTTCTATCTTTTAAATTGCTTGATAATCATGCTGGGAAAGTCACTATTTGCTGCCAATTATAATATTTTTTATAATTCAAGCTTAGATTTGCACAATGCTGATCTTTTTGTGAAATCACTCTTAGGAATTATGAGTTCTCATCCTCCAATTCTTGAGCTAGAAGGGTTTTGTCCTTAGGTTAATTGAATTGTAGTTCAATGCTCTATAAGGAATAATAATTAGAAAATAAAATGTATTACCAATGATGTTCCTTCCCCTTGGTTTCTCTTAAGTAACTTTTTCTTGCAATAGACATATCTCTTCACATTCTTTAATGACGCTTGAGAGAATTATTATTTTTTAAAATAAACTCTAATTTAAGAGATATTATATAATATTTTAATTTACTTTATTATAATTTTATAATGTTGTTGGAGTGCTCTTTTTTGTGACCTTATAACTTTCTTAATTGGGCACTTGGGTTTATCTTGGTTTAATTTTCAAAAGGGGATATTATATAAGGAAAAACACAACAATAGATTTACATCGAGAAACTATTTCAAGAAAATACTCCATCATCAAAGAGACTCAAGAATGTATTAGTCTTTAAAAGTAGAATACATATGCAACACTCTAACTTCCTTTAGTCTAGAAAAATTCTAGTAGCACTTACGTATTTGTAAATAACTGAATGAAACTACTATACCATGCGTAAAATTTATAGAGAAATAAAAGAGGAATACAAAAAATGCTTTCCAAAAATTATGTTTTATCAAGCCATGGTAAAATGTAAACACTCTCATATAAAAAATGAAGAGGATTTCTAAGAATAGTCAATGAGCCATGAATAGTAAAAGTAGCCTATATACTACTAATCGACAACATCATTGACTTATAAATCCTCCATAATGGTACATATCACAAGGTAAAAAATGGATATGTAGTATGTTAAGGATGCTCATGAGAATTGTGGTGTTTTTGTATGTTTAAAGAGAGGGAGAAGGTTGATGTTGCATTATGTGACAACTATGTGGATAATGAAGAAAGTATATGCACCTACCTTCAATTGGATAGTTTCTTCTTTAGAGATGATGAGAATGATACATGTGTTAGCCCTCAACTTTAGGTTGAGGTCTTTAGTCCTACATTGTGTAGTAGCCCTATGGGTAAAGAGGATGCTAGTGTCATGTGACATTTCGATGTTCAAACGACCATTTTCGAGTGCCTTGCCACTTGTCAACTACTTTTTTCAATGGTAATGGATTGGGCCACCTTGTAATGGCTTAGGAAGCTTCTTTTCCCTCTTCTTCTCTCTTTAAATGTTATCTTTTCAATTCATTTAGCCTTCTTCTCCTTATTGGAGATTCTATCTTGAACATTCTCTCTTTTATCTATTTCACTCTCTGAAGTTTACACAACTCTCTACAACTTTCTACAATGTTCTTAAGCTCTCACAACACTCTCACATTCTTACAATGATCTCTGCAACTCTCTAGGCTCTTGCAACTCTGTCTCTCTTCTTGGATTCCTTAAGCCTTGTAGGTGATATCTTTCTTACCTTATATCTTTGAGCATCTTGGGATTTATCACATCCCCTATCTATTGCATCTCCATTTCATGATACTGGTTCTCCTCCTTGAGTGGGGATAGCTTTTATCACTCTTGTGTTCATTTAATTTTTGCTTATTATTTCTCTCTATCCATTTGGCTATCCATGGAGGTTGGAACACCAAAATGAGGGTTTGACTGTAGAAGGCCCCTAAACAACCCTAAAAATTTTCCCTCAGTCTTATGTGTGTAGGTATTGAAGATATCTACCTACTGGAGGCTTCATTGCTTGGTTGGTTGTGAGAACTTTCTTCCTCTTCTTTCATTTTATCATCATTTAATCTATATATTACTTA
>VDFB02000003.1:723648780-723717130 GCA_007258455.2 Sequoia sempervirens
ATTTAAAATAAACATTGTTTTGATGATGGCTATTTGCAAATAATAATTTTTGAGGGATTGCTTCTAGTTAGAAAGAATAACGTGCATGTGAATATCTTTCCATTTACTAAAGGTATGTGCACAACAAACTTGAAGAATATTTAATTCCAACTTTTAGAAATCAATGATAGAGATATTATCATCTTAATCGTCTTACTATTCAAATATTTTAAATTCAAATAAATGTGTGGAGGTAATGATGTGAATCTAACAAGTTCACCAAGACTTAATAATCCATAAATGGTGTTATTCTAATCTTGTTGAGTGTGAATTTGATTACATTTATTTTAATTTACCTATTGAATTAAAAAAACTAATTCTTAAATCTATAATGATTAAAGAAATATATATAATATAATTTTTGCTAATATATCCTTTAAATTAGAAAATATATTTTTTGCATAATTTAAAGAGATTTAACTTTTATAATTATATCATTTATAATTATAAATATTATACATATAATAGAAAAATAATTATAATCATAAATATAACACACATATATATACACAAAATCATAATATAAAATAATATTATATATATATAATAGTTATTTACATTTTTTTTTATCATTAATAATTATAGTATTAATATTATATATATAATATACTTATTAAAAAATTAATATAGTGCTATTTATAATAAAATTATTATTATAGTTATTATAGTTATTATAGTTATTTATAATTTATACTCAAAATAGAATTAACTCTTTTTCTATTGCATAGTTCTCTTAGATGTCAAGTATAAATCTGATTTAAGCTACATGACTGCCATGTTTAACTTTCACTAAGTTCCACATTCACTGTCCCTAATGTCAGGTGAAACAACTGTAAAAGTGTGGAAACATTGTAGATCCTCACTCTTGAAAACAAATCTTATAATTGGAAACCATTATTTTCATTTGGAAGGTTGCAAAAATCTTTCCTCGAGCTGAAAGATCTTGCGTTGGGTATTCATGTGTAGCCTCCATATGATTCTCTTATATATGTATAACATACTTAAATCATCTTTCCATCGACATTTCCATTTACATAATGAATTTCATGTAGCAATATTTCTAATGTAGGGAGCAATGGCTGGATTTGTAGTATTTACTCAAAATGAGATAGTCAGCTTTGTGAAGAAGGCTGCCATGCTTGGTCCAGTTGCATACCTAAATAAGATCCCCCCACCCTTGATTAGAATCGCTGAATTTTGTTTAGCAGATCATCGGGTAAAAGAGTTATCGCTGTGGAATATGAAAGAAAGGGATGCAAAGAAGGGTATATCCATGATGCCATTCACACTGTTGCTGATTATGCTGAGAGGACTGGACACAAATAAACTATCATTGCATTTTTTCCTGGAAGCTTTTTGTATGCAAGAAACGGTGGTATTTGTATTTTGCATTTTCAATATTTTGTATATGTTCAAACAAATTGTTTATTGTTTATTGTTGGAAAATCACAGTGACATGTTTAGTGTGGTGGATTCACAGGGCTTTGTTTCTATGGTTTAGCAGGCTCGTTACACTCTCCTTTTGGACTTGCTAAATAATTTACTTAAAATGTATATTTGTATCATTAAAATTTGTGTATTTTTTTGGGAAGTATGGCTAGACCACACCAATTCCAATATTTCATTTTTATTTACTTGACTTTTTAGTCTTTCTAGGAAATATAAATTATTACATTTGTAAAGTTCTTGACAATGTGATGAACTTCAAAGTTTTAATTAGTTTCCCAGTATTAGTATTTTGTTTACTTGAATATATCAATTATTACTAGGTTAGGGATTGGGGACAATACGAAGCAATAAAAGGAAAAGAAAGTTGAACTAGGTTTTTAAGCAATTCTTAATTAAAATAAGATTATTAGGTCATTTCCAACATTACATTTAGTTAGCTCAACAACAATAGAGAATGGTCAGAGCTGCTATTTTAAACAAACACCTCTAAATTAAGAGAAGAGAGAAGAAGTGAGACAAAGATTGAATAGAAACGTTGTTTGGAATTCCCTTGCCAGTCAATCCACCTTGTGTGAAGAGGCCATTGGAGTCTTGATAGATAAACGTGTATGGAACATGTGTTTCATTTCAGCAGACAATCTCCATAAAATCATAGTACTAATTGTGGTGGGAGCATGGGGCAAGGTGGGCTAACAGAGCACCTAACGTGGATGATCAAGCTCCTCGCTCTCATCTCTTTAAAAAAGTGAACATTTTATTTCAGAAATTTTCCAATCTTAAATGTTAAGCGACATTCATTGCACCGTATTACACCATACAGATATTACGGTCAGATAAAAAGAAGCCTGCGATGACACTGAAAACATTAATGTGTCCACAACGTCACTAGTGTGAATTTAACGGCTCAGATGCATTCAATGGTCGACAGATGATATCAACCATTGATGGAAAAGATTTGCTCGACCTGTTTCATAGAGGGAATGCCTTTGGCGTAACAAGGGAATATGCTCTCCTAACTACCAATCTTTAATCCTTCGAAGCATAATAGTTATCAATAATTTTCTTGTGATCAAAGTTTGGCCACTCTAACCTACAAAGTAAGGGAAAAAGGGTTGGCTTCTTGAGCTACAATAGCCCTGCAAAGCTCCAAATTTGTGGCCTTAAATGCATAATGTTGAAATATGGCCAATTGACGTCAATAGATACGAAGGAAATGACAAATACACCTAATGGCTTTATTCCACCAAGCAATCTAACCAGTTGGTTGAGTGGGTTAAGCTTCATAATGACTCAACAAAGAAGTATTTGAAGTGGTGAATGCTATTCCTGCAGATATGCTTCATAAGGTGAGAATTTGTGGGTCCAAGCCCTGGTGGAAGGACTGGAAGTGGTACCCAGACACCCCTTTCAGGAATTACAAGTCTAGGCTTGGTTATAGATGGCTTTCACCACACTTTCCTATGATTGAAAGTCTGAACCAGAGGTGGCTTCTTCAATCCCTCACTCATGTCTAGCGAAAAAAAAAATCTGCCACTTGGTCTACAAGTGTTGAGCCGAAACTTGCCCACTTTTCTTGGTGTATTCTTTTCTAAGGCTTACCTGTGGGTTCTCGGTTTGTTCATTTGGGGGTCCAGGACCCTCGTTGCCCTTTTTGTGGATAGGTTGAGTCTTTTAAGCATCTCTTCTAGTTTTGCACTAGAGCTAAACAGTTTTGGAATTGGATTCATGACTTCTTTCGACCTGTAATCAAAGTTCCTTCTCGGCATATGATTCCGCTGAGTAATCGCCTAGATCTTTACCAAGCATATACCTAGCTTCTCGTAGGAACTCTCTTCAATATTTGGAAAAGATAGAAATGCCCCATATTTTCTTAACACACTGATAAAAATGTTTCATTTCATCAAGTAGGAGGTCATGATGGCGAGGAGGTGAGCATGGAGGAGGAAGTGAAGCGTAAGAAGATGTGTAGGTGGGAAACGAACCCAAGCGGGTACTCCGGGCCGATGAAAATGGCATCTCAGTCAGAGGGAGCCCTAATTGTTCCCAAAAATATGTAGGGGTCGTGTATATATATTTCTCTAGCAACTGTACTGATTTTTAAAGGTATGCAAGCTAATGGTTATGATATTTTTTGAACATTATTTATCTCACCAAGAATTTCTTTGTTGTTGAGCATCTAGTTATTAGATTGGAAACATGTTTATTATTGTATTAAATGTACACAATTTATCCTTTCCTTTTCTTATCCTGGGCTAAAATGATCTTCTTCTAATATTTCTTTGTATCTCCTCATTTCAAGTAGTGTTTATTTAAATCTAATATTACTGATAGCTCCCTCATCTTTCATTTGGAATCCGGGGCCCCATTGGTTAGTGCTCTGGGTTCCTTTCCTTTGTTATCTTTTAGATTTCTTAGGACATATATATATATATATATATAGAGCATATATGTATATATATATATATATATATATATATATATATATATATGTATATATATATATATAAACCATATATTGTGTTTTCCTCATAGGATATTTTGTTATGGATTGTACATAACTCATTTTTTTGGCTTATTTCCATTCATATATCAAAGATCTTAATGTATTTTTGCAGTTTCTTACATCTTATCTATGGATCTTTGAGGGTGTTATCTCCTTGTATCATAGATAGATAATGTTCCTTGCTCTATGCATACATTAGTTTATATTATCTTTTTTTTGGCCTATGCCCATTTATATATCAAGGATCCTAATTTAATTTCACGGTTTCTTACATCTTATCCATGGATATTTGAGAGTATTATCTCCTTTTATCATAGATAGATAATATTCCTTGCTCTATGCATACATTAGTTCATATTATCTTTTTTTTTGCCTATGTCCATTCATATATCAAGAATCCTAATGTAGTTTCACAATTTCTTACATTTTATCCATGGATCTTTGAGGGCATTATCTCCTTGTATCACAAATAGATAATGTTCATTTCTCTATGCATACATTAGTTCATATTATCTCTTTCATCATCCATAGAACTTATTATCACCTTTTCATCCATTTTAGAGGACTTTTATTCATTTTTCTACAGGATTCATAATGATTATAGATCTTGTGTGACAAATGATGATCACGAGGTAACACTACTTTTTCATGATACATTATGGAATATTACATTATGTGATGTGATACTTACCAAGCATATTCCTTTTATATCTCATTATAATTCTCCTCTTACATCCACAAACACTTTTTGGTCTTAGTAATGTGCTTGTTATTGGTCATACTATTGACAAGCCTTCTAAAGATGATCCATTGGTTTACATATCAATGGAGATTATGCTAGTAATGCACTACACATGGTTTTATTACTTCTACCACTAGTGATATGCCTCTCCGTGATAGTGCATGCTCTTTATTTTCTCATGATTTGGTTGATAATTCTTTGATTCATGTTGTATGTATTGATGTTAATTATGCTTCATCATATGATAATATTATAGTTTATATTTCTAGTGAAAACATTATATGTGATCTCATTCTATCTACATTTAGTACTTTAGCCCTATCTTCTTTGGATACATATAGGGTTTTATTACATGTGATGACACTCTTTTGTATTTTAATGATGCATCTAATAAGGATCTCTATGTTTCTTTTTTATTGATGATTTGCATGGATTTCTTTACCATATGATATTAAAAATTATGATCATGCTTCTCAACTAACATATGTTAGTGATATACATGTGGAAAGTTCTTCTATATCTCATGATATTTTAGATCCCGTGTTTTATAGTACTCATATTATTAAAGATCCACTTATCAACACATTTAGTGATGATAGTAAGGAATATCATAACAATGCATGTAGTTAAATATTGAATCTATTTTTTATATGTTACACATTGACACTAATTTTCTTAACCAATTGACACTAATTAACTTAACCAAATACTAATATTGTAACATTCCATCAAAAATTAAAATTGCAACAATTCATGCTTTTGATCTTCTATGGAGTAAAGTAATGCATCAAATTCTTGAAAATTGGTATATTGTAGAACATATGGCACTTATAGATTTAATGTTTTGATGCTCTACCACAAAATACATAGTAATTTAAGAATATCTCAAGTATAGTCATAGACATGAATTGGAAGTGTGGTTGATTTGGAGTGCATTTTTTATGGCTTCACATCATGCAGTTTTTTGACAAATTTGGTAAAAAATTGTCACATGTATTCTAACAAATTAAAGTTCATGATTTACATTGAGCATGAAGTTTGAAAAGTAAATTCTAATTATTTTATTTTGATAAATAGGTTCTAATTACGCTTCAAATAACATTTTTATATCATAATTTCATAATCAGATACAAATTGAAATCCCTATGCTTCTCTTTTAAAAGGACCTAATTGAGTATAGAAAACTCCATCTAAATAAAACTAATTTGAAAAGAGAAAAAAAGGAAGAAGCAAATTTCAACAAGATACTTAAATCTAAAGCAAATCATATTGATAGTAGTTAGTAATGAGCTGAAAGGAAACCTTCATCAATTTGTACTCAACATAACCAAAGCGTTCCTTTAAAACTAAGCACATCTTGCTTATCAAACTCAACTAATTATATTAATGTTTTTCAAAATTGATAATAAATCTTGTTTTATCTAGAAAACAATTCCAAGCTCTTGATTTGAAAATAGAGGTAGCCTGGAAAAAAAATCAACAAACTATTAAAAATACTTCAAAAAGTTAGAAAACATTCGGAATTAGAAATATGTGGTGATAAAAAGTTCTATACTTGCAAGAAATAAAACCAACGAAAATTTAAACAATGCTAAATATGTTGGAAAAATAGAACCAAGGAAAATTGTTTCTCAACCAAAGAAATGGTGTAGACAAAGTTTTAAAAAATATTGGAGAAACAACCATATCCTAACAACATGTCATTTTATATGTTATCTATGAAAAAAATCTAGCATGGTATGTCACAAAACATTGCTAAAATTATTAAACCCAACCAATAGAACTTTGCACGTAGCATTAACAAAAAGTTGTGAATAGTGTCTAAATAACCAATTGTATGCAACAAAGTCCTTGAAACATATTCCAAATCAATCGATATCCCATGCAGAAGAATCTTTTGTGAAACTAATTAAAAAGTTAAATGCTGACAAATGATTATACACACACAAAAGAAGGGTGTCCTTTCATAGACAGTGCTTCATTGTCAACATTGTGACTAGATAACATCCAAATCGCCACAACATATGCTTACTCCAATTCTATAGAAGATAAGATACCTATCACAAGCAATCTTTTTGATGATAAGTCCTCACAAGGCATTTGGTGTATAGATTTTCAACCAATTGATACTAATTCACTTTATGAAATATCAATACTGTAACAATACTTTTTTCTCTCACACCCACTCAAGTTATCCATGTGATGTGTGGCTCATGAAATGATGATGAATTAACACTCACTTAAATTGATCATGTGTTTGGTGGTTCATGAAATTGTATTCATTCAAGTTATCCATGTGCTAGGTAGCTCATGAAATAATTTGATGGATTGAAACACTCAAGTTTCCCATGTGCTGAATAGCTCATGAAATGGATGGAGGAGTAAAAAAGTTGTCATTGGTCTAGATAACAATTTCACGCCCAAATTTTTATGTTGATAGAGGAGGAGGAAAGTTGTATTTGGTCAAATTGACACTCACTTAAGTTGCCCATGTGTTGGAGGACTCGTGAAATTATGATGGATTGACACACTCAAGTTTCCCATGTGTTGAATAGCTCATGAAATGGATGGATGAGTAAAAATGTTGTCATTGTTCTAGATAACAATTTCATGCCCAAATTTTTATGTGAGGAGGAAAGTTTTTGTTTGGTCAAATTGACACTCACTTAAGTTTCCCATGTGTTGGAGGATTCATGAAACTATGATGGATTGACACTCACTCAAGTTTCCCATGTGTTGGATGGCTCATAAAATGATGATTGATGGAGGAGAAAAGTTGTCATTGGTCTTGATAAAAATTTCACCCACACTTGTTATGGTGATACAGGAGGAGGAAATCGATATGGTTAAAAACTTCACTTGACACATGTTGAGCAATGACAATGAATGACCAACATTGCATAGAGTTGAATGCTAGAAACATCATAACTACAAACCCAAATATTTCAAGCAAAATAACATATAATTTAAGTAGATAATGACAAGAATATAAAATTGAATAAATGTATGTATCACCAACATTGCACAAAGTTGGATGCTAAAAACATCATAACTATAAACCCAAATATTTCAAGCACAATAACATATAAAAGTACATAATGACAAGAATATAAAATTGAATAAATATATGTATTGATGGGGCAATAAAAGTAATATTTATTTTCATAGATTATACAATGTGAATAATTTTTTTCCAACATCTGTAAAATATACAAAAGGCATCCTTGTTTTATTTTAATCTGAACTTGATAATAATGGAGGTTTATAGAACTTTATTTTTGACTTGTTATTTTTTAATTTAAGTGTAGTTTGTTGTTAAAAGTTTATGGTTTTAATCTTGGTTTATTATTTGAAATGACATGTATTGAATATATTTTTATTATGTTTATTAAATATTTTGTTGAATAGTTTTTTAAAATTTAAACTTTAAGAAGTTTTATAAAATATAAATTTTAATTTATTTATTGATAATGATTTTAAAAAATAATTATTAATGTTAAACTAAAGTTTCAAAGAATTTATATGATTGATAGATTTAATTGATATCATTTATTGTTAAATCAAGATAAAAAAAAGGTTTATAATGAAGACTTTTCAAAGTATGCAAATCTAATTTTTATTATGCAATATTGGATTATCCATAAAAGATTATGCGAGTGTATAAAACCAACAATAGAAAAATTAACAAACCATAATAAGGCGTCATATCTCGCTTTAAATATTTAACATATTATACCTTAGCACACAATTAATATAAATATTAATTCATTTTTATTTGATGACTCATAAATTAAAATTAATAATTTATTCTAAAAAATCATATTTCACACTCAAAAATTAGTTCAGAATGATTGAATTATTTCTCCTTTGTGATGGATATGTGTCTTTGCTTCTATAGTAATTTATTACTCAATGAATACTCCTTTTCTATCTTTTAAATTGCTTGATAATCATGCTGAGAAAGTCGCTATTTGCTGCCAATTATAAGATTTTTTAAATTCAAGCTTATATTTGCATAATGTTGATCTTTTTGTGAAATCACTCTTAGGAATTATGGGTTCTCGTCCTCCAGTTCTTGAGCTAGAAGGGTTTTGTCCTTAGGTTAATTGAACTGTAGTTCAATGCTCCATAAGGAATAATAATTAGAAAATAAAATGTATTACCAATGATGCTCCTTCCCCTTGGTTTCTCTTAAGTAACTTTTTCTTGCAATAGACATAACTCTTCACATTCTTTAATGATGCTTGAGAGAAATTATTTATTTTTAAAATAAACTCTAATTTAAGAGATATTATATAATATTTTAATTTACTTTATTATAATTTTATAATGTTGTTGGAGTGCTCTTTTTTGTGACCTTATAACTTTCTTAATTGGGCACTTGGGTTTATCTTGGTTTAATTTTCAAAAGGGGATATTATATAAGGAAAAACACAACAATAGATTTACATGGAGAAAATATTTCAAGAAAATACTCCATCATCAAAGAGACTCAAGAATGTATTAGTCTTTAAAAGTAGAATACATATATGCAACACTCTAACTTCCTTTAGTCTAGCAAAATTCTAGTAGCACTTATGTACCTATAAATAACCGAATGAAACTACTATCCCATGCGTCAAATTTATAGAGAAATAAAAGAGGAATACAACAAATGCTTTCCAAAAATAATGTTTTATCAAACCATGGTAAAATGTAAACACTCTCATATAAAAAATAAAGAGGATTTCTAAGAATAGTAAATGTGCCTCTCAATGAGCCATGAATAGTAAAAGTAGCCTATATACTAATAATAGACAACATCAATGAATTATAAATCCTCCCTAATGGTACATATCACAAGGTAAAAAATGGATATGTAGTATGTTAAGGATGATCATGAGAATTGTGGTGTTTTTGTATGTTTAAAGAGAGTGGAGAAGGTTGATGTTGCATTATGTGACAACTATGTGGATAATGAAGAAAGTATATGCACCTACCTTCAATTGGATAGTTTCTTCTTTAGAGATGATGAGAATGATACATGTGTTAGCCCTCAACTTGAGGTTGAGGTCTTTAGTCCTACACTATGTAGTAGCCCTATGGGTAAAGAGGATGCTAGCGTCTCGTGACATTTTGACGTTCATTTTTGAGTGCCTTGCCACTTGTCTACTTTTGTCGGTGGTAACAACCTAAGATGCCTTGTAACGGCCTAGGAAGCTTCTTTTCCCTCTTCTCTCTTTAAATGTTATCTTTTCAATTCATTTAGCCTTCTTCTCCTTATTGGAGATTCTATCTTGAACATTCTCTCTTTTATCTATTTCACTCTCTGAAGTTTACTCAACTCTCTACAGCTTTTGACAATGTTCTTAAGCTCTCACAACAGTCTCACATTCTTACAATGCTCTTTGCAACTCCCTAGGCTCTCACAGCTCTGTGTCTCTTCTTGGCTTCCTTAAGCTCTTTGCAGGTGATATCTTTCTTACCTTATATCTTTGAGCATCTTGGGATTTCTCACACCCCCTATCTATTGCATCTCTATTTCATGATACAGGTTCTCCTCCTTGAGTGGGCATAGCTTTTATCACTCTTGTGTTAATTTCATTTTTTCTTATTATTTCTCTCTATCCATTTGGGTATTCGTGGAGGTTGGAACACCGAAATAGGGGTTTGACTTCGGCAAGCCCCTAAACAACCCTAACATTTTTCCTTCAGTCTTATGTGTGTAGGTGTTGAAGATATCTACCTACTGGAGGCTTCATTGCTTGGTTGGTTGTGATCACTTTCTTCCTCTTCTTTCATTTTATCATCATTTAATCTATATATTACTTAGTTTATCTTACTTTATTTTAGATTTGTTATGTACTCTATTATTGTCTCACATTTTAAAGTTCTTAGCAATCAAAATAACAATAGTTTCTTTGTGTTTTTTATGATACTCTCAATTTTTAGTCCATATGAGATGCCAACACGCCTCTAGGACTATAATGCATCGCGTCGTCGTCTGTATTTTGCACTATCGTCTTGGACCAAAAGCTTGCTAGTCTGTCTAGAAAACCGTTGTGACCTGTAACTCATTCTGATTCTGAAACTCTCACATTATTCCTTGAGGCAGTTAGGGTAGTTCATTCCCTAGGACTCTCTTGATAATAAAGAGACTCGTGAGCAATGAATCCCCCTTTCTCTAGATTTTGGTGAACCTGATGTGAAAACACCTTCCCCATTTCGTACTGATGGCCGTCATCTGACTTGTCTATATCTCTATTTCAAAATGTACTTTCTATCTTTCTTACTTCTATCCCTTTCTAGCTTTATTAAGAAAGCTTCAACAAGTTCTCTTACAAGCATATGAAAGTGAGTTCTTTTCTCCTTTCGTATTATTCTTTATTGATCCCTCTCCTTAAACTACTTCTAAGGATATTTTGGTGCAAGAGGATGAAATCATTGATGATTTTCTTAATGTTACTCTATCTTCTCTTCATTCCAATGCACTCTCTTCCAGAGATGATGCATTAGCGAATGATGAATCCCTTCTCACATTGGATCCTTCAAGGATAGATGTTGAGCTTATTTCTTCAAATGATTCCTCTATGAGTTGTAAGGAATCCATAAATATCATCTATGTCTCTACCACCCCTAAAAGGCTTAAGAGACCGGTCATTTACCTGACTCTAGCTAGTCCTTCTCCTAAAAGAATTTGTTCCATTAATGGTGTTCCATTTAATAGTGATTCTCTCGATCTTTCTAAGTATGTAAGGGGGAAATCGATGGAGGTCGAATAAGATAATTGAAATGAATTAAAGCTAATCTAACTCAAAACAACAATCAAGATTTATGCCCATTACTCATGAAATGAATGATACAAGAACAATAAATTCAAGAAAAGTAAATGAAAAAAAAAAAGAAAAAATGAATTCACAAAAGCTATATTGTTACCCAACCCATGTTAGAGTTTTTTCGTGAAGATGTTGGGTTGTTTGTGTCAATGCAAAGCCTCCATTGTGTGTGCAAAAGCTTGAAGAATGTGTGTGTGTTGATTGAAGGTATGTGTGAAGCTTTGTTAAAAAATTCAATTAATATCTTGGCATTACTTTGTTGTGTAAAATAGGTTGATCCTCTAATCCTTTTTTAGAATAAAGATGATTTTTATATAGATTTTATGTTTTGAAATGAATGCTTAGGATTGTGTACTAGAATATCTCGATTGACAGTTGAAAGATGTTGAGAGGATTTAGATGGGAATAATCTATGTATTTTGATTACGTAATTAGTGTGATTGAAGAAATCATTTTGAGTATTTAGTGCGATTGAGGAAATAGATTGAATAATATGTGGGATTGAAGAATGGATTGATCTATCAGGAAATAGATGGACCAGTCAGATAATCAGATCAAGCAATCGGTGGATCATAATTTGCTCAATCATGAAAAGTGGGTGAGGATAATTAATTAATTGATTTAATCAATTAATATTTTTGGATTAGAATGTGCAAATCAAGTTTGAATTTTGCAAACAAAGTATTTTTTTGATTTTATTTTTTATGATGTTTTGAATAATTTATTCAATTAATCAAATTTGGGGGAAAGTGAATTAGCCACTAACATGGCTCTTACACTTATCAAAGGAAAGAGTTATCCAACTGTTATAAACATACCTGCTTATGGCAGGTAACAGTTATCATTCCTTCCATGAATGTTTGCTTATCAATAAATTTTCAGTCCATGTCAAGCTTAACCAAATATGCAAAGTACATAAAATTTTATAGTTGAATGATATCAAGTCAAATAAAGCGAACAGGGTTATCACAGCTTTTGAAGAGATAAAATGATCAGTCAAATACCTTAGTGAAAGAAAAATAATCTAGTTTGATATTTCAGTGAAACTACAGACTGAGGAAATTGAATACTGCTAGAGCCATTCAGTACTGTAAATTCTGGTCAAAACCATACCAATAAGTTAAAATATGGTAGATCTCTTCTTTATCTTGGTCATTACATATGAGAACAACAGTCAAAGCAGTCAAATGGGATGATGTTACGAAGGTCATTCCATTCAGCCCCATGTTGATATAATGATTGGAAACTCAAGAAGGTGTCTAAGAGAACTGCAGGTCATATAGGGGAAGGAAAGTGAGGATATTTGACTTAAGTTCACTTTGACTTTGACTTGTTGATTCCACTATAATTAATAATTGTGAAAATGGTTGTACTTGTAACTATAATGTCTTAAATGATCCTCTGGATGAAACTAATCACAGTCATATCTCGAGGATGACTACAATGATAAATCCACCTAAGTTGTGCGCGCTCTTCTTAAATTCGTTTTTATATTTTATTTGCTTTTTTAGTTTTCCTTTGAAAATCTTCGCAAGATTCCTTAACATATTAAAGATTTTACTGTAAACCTATTTATAAAAGTAAGAACGTGGTGACTATTTTGAACAAATAATGGCCTCGCTAGGATGATTGAAGTCATAAAAAAACATCTAAGTTGTAGGCATCATTATCTAATTATTGCTATACTTCATTGAATATGCTAACCTTTTCCAATTAAGGGTTAGCTCTTTGTTTGTTATCATCCAAAATTTTTGTTGTATTGCAATTATTAATTTCTATGTAGATTCAAAAAACTTAAAGATAGTCAACTATCTCCAAGTGCTAGTGCTTTGAATGGATATTTATGTATAGAAAATGGATATACTGAAGAACTGATATCCAAATTGGACTTTTGAAATTCTATGTTTGGATGCACAACCAAAAGGATCATTTTGTTGACAATATAGGAGCTTCAAACAAGGCATCCCTACCTTTTGCTTCCTTATGTTGTGAGGTGTGAATTAAGGTCCTGAAAATATTGCTTGGAAGGCAGGTAGAGATTGAAACAAAATTATGACTTTTTATCAGGTATAGGTGGTACGCATTGCCACCCCCCAGCCCTGCGTCCCTGGCCCCATTGCTATCCCAGGGACACAGGGATGGCAGGGGACATCCCCTGGTCATTCCCTCTCCTCTAGGGCAACAGTGGACGTGTCTCCAAAAATTGTGGACATATCCCCTTTTTTTAGCTAAGAAAAAAAAGAAGTCAGTTTTTTTTTTCAAAAAAAGAGTCATTTACATCATTTTGCAAGTATGACAACGTATTTGATTCTATGACTGCATACAGCTGTAGGAGATCAGACAATTATAAAATGAGAGTATACAGGTGTGGAAGGAACAAAGCATGATTGCATACAGCTTTAAAGTGAAATCAATGAATCACGCATATATCAAATGAGAGAATACAGTTGTAATAAATGTATGTTGTGATTACACTTTCACTTATGATTTTGTAACCTTTTGGGCCTTTTGTCATAAATTGACCAATGAAATCACATGTTACATTTCTATTTTTTATTGCTGCTATACTCAAATCAATGAACATATTACGTTGAATATTGAATTTCATACAATATATCAATATGTAAACTTGAATTTTGGTGTCATTTATGGCTCTATGTGTGGTATGTGTGCATTTGCATGTGGGTGTGGGTGTGTGTATGACACCATGGAACAAATAGTTTTATTGTTGAAGACAATATATGAGATTTGTGGACCTTTTTTTTTTGTGTGTGTGTGTGTGTGTGAGACACCATGGAACACAGGTTTTTACTGGTGAAAACAATATATATGAGATTTGTGGACATTTTTCGTGTTTGCGTTTGTGTGTGTGTGTGTGTGTGTGTGCGTATGCATGTTTGACACCATGGAAGATAGCTTTTTTATTAAATAATTGATGTTATTTAATTAACCAGGAGGAATCAAGTTAGATTAGGACTTTATTAAATAAATGAAATTTATTTAATTGGTCGCAAATGGTGAAAAAGTGAATTAATTAAATAATGTAGTATTATTAAATTAATAGAGGAAATTAGGGTTTTAGGACTTTATTAAATAAATGAAATTTATTTGATTTGTCAAAATGGTGAAAAAGTGAATTAAATAAATAATGTATAATTATTCAGTTAATAGAGGAATTTAGGGTTTTTGATGCAATTGAAGTGAAATGTAGTGATATTTGGTGATAATGATGCTAATGATGAGAAAATATCATTTAGGATGTGTGATAAGTGTTAGGTCAATTTTACATGTCTACATTTTGCCCCTCTTTGAGACAAAGTACTGGTTGCTTTGTTTCAAATATTTTGATGTTAAGATCAAGTTTTGAAAAAAAATTATATGCCCCACTATGCCTCGACAGTCAACAGAATTATGGTAGGACTCTGGGTTGCCCCCTTGAGAGGTTGGCCAAAAAAAATATTTTTGAGGTCGAGCTCATGACACTATTTCATTTTAGTTCAGATGTGTAGAGGGTGAAAAATTAAGTCCATAGGTCTTTTGTTGCTAGTTCAAATGTTCCTGGGAGGTCCTAATTCTAACTTAGGAAGGTTTCTTAGGTAAAAAAAAATAGGTTTTTGAAGGTTAAAATAGGTAATTAGGGTTCTAATTACCTCATTTTCACTTGGAACCTATAGAAAATTCTTTCCTTTGGATTTCTTGTTTTGTTGATTGTTGAGGAGCTATGGTGAGGATTTGGGGAGCCCCACATCATGCAGATGTCATTCGTGATTTTGGATGACCTACAGGCATCGGTGCCCTAGTATGTACCCTTTCATTTTTCATTTTCATCTTTTCGTGTTTGCGTAATTAATGCTTGAAGTCCAAGTAGTCGATTGAGCTAGGTTTAGGAAATTTTCACTTCTGCATCTGTTTTAGTGCATCTATTATTTCTTTATGATTCACATTTGACATTCTCGCTCGCACCTGCTCGAAACTTGTGCATTTGACCTAAATTTATGTTTTTGATTTGTGCTTTCACATGAAATTTTTGCATTTGATGTTATTTTGCACTTTTGGTATTTCGCTCTTGATTATCTATTCATTTTTCACATACTTATTGGAAATTTGCGCTTTTTAAATAGTTTTTCTTTTGAGATATTTGCATTTTCCTTTCTTAATTGCTTTTGACTAAAAATGATTTATTTTTCCTATTTTGGTATCCTAAGTTAATCTGTTTGCCGTTATAGATTATTTTTGTGTTTTAGTAGCAAATCCTGAACATTGTGGGTTGAATTATTGCAGATAATTCTTAACCCGCTTTAGTTGAGGGAGCGACAACCACATGATTTGTTTGATTTGACTGCTGGGTTTCATGAGTTAGAGCAAGATATTTTAGATGTTGTAGGGTTGCGACACATTTGATACATTGTGCCTACCCTTAGAGGTCATAGAGTGATGATTACTACTCTTATGAGAGGTGGCACTCAGAGACCTCATCCTTTCATTTACCTACTAGGGAGGGCACCATCACCCTTGAGGATGTGTGGAGGATCCTCTGTATACCCATTCATGGAGACCTTGTTACATATTCTATTCGACGGGGTACCTACGCCATGCGCTGTGTACTTGGTGTGAGACATCTTGAGGTTCGCTAGGTAGAGATAGACCTATCTAATTTTGTTGGTAGTTCTGATCCTATTTCACTTGTTCTTTATGGTTAAGTCATGGGGCTCGTTGTTCCTGATAGGAGAGGCTGACAATTTCTCGTTGGTTGGGGTGTGTGTATCGAGCAGATGTTCGAGCACATGATTAGATACACATGGAATCCATGTCTTCTTTCCCACCTGTATAGAGATATGGACAAGGTTGCAACCATGGTGGGAAATATATTTCTACTGGTATTTCTCTTTTGCATGTATGGGCCTAGGAGCACATTCTAGTTACTTGACCTAATGGTATACTGGGTCGTACTATTGGGGATCCATATTCTTATAGCTATGGAGATTTATTGCACTAGATACTTTTCCTGGAAAACTTTCCTACTAGCATCGTGTGTTCAATGATATGCCAGGTTTTGTATGGAGACCATATATGGATTGTGAGGCATGGCCTGACGATCAGGAGTTGTTGGTATAGTACAAACAAACTAGATGGTTGATTGGTCATGTGCACTCTCTATTAGAGAGATATCTACCTGACAGGGTTTGCAAGCAGTTTGGAGAGAGACAGGGTCAATTTCCAAATGCCTATGAGGCTCATTTTAGTTGTACCATCAAAGAGGTCTGTGTTTGGGGTCTACAGGAGGATTGTGATGTTGTTGTTGTTGAGTTCAGATCTCTTTCCCTATTCGGGTGGGGTTGGCCAGTGGGTTTAGCAGATCTTGGTATGAATCCCAATTTTAATTAGTGGTGGGCATGACACATTCCACTGAGATTTACAGATCTTGTCAGTGTTCCTACAGTAGGTAGGGTAGGCATTATCGGTTATCATGGGGAGAGGTAGCGTGTGGAGATAATTGTTGAGCAACTTGCTAGGGCGAGGCAGGATGGTGCACAAGGTGTCTGATGCAGGTGGATCAAGGATAGGTTCTAGGTACTCCACCATTTGGAGATGGAGGTGTACAATTGGGAACAGAGGTAGGGTGGCGATAGGCTGCAGAGGCTCAGATTCTGACATTGACAATGGAGAGAGACACTGCTCGGCAAGAGAGAGATGGCTTCAGGGCGGAGTGAGATAGAGGTTGGGCACCATCTCATTGCCAAGTCATAGTTGTAGGCTATTAACATCGAGAGGGATAGCTTGAGGACAGAGCATGATAGCCTCCATGCTAAGTGAGATCAGTTGCTACAAAGGGTGATATATTACCAAACATTGTATGATTCCTTTGTTCCTCAAGCATAGTGATGACCACAGCTTGGAGAGCCAGGTACTGCTACAGAGGCTACATCTGGTGGAGATTCTATTAGACAGTTTGATCTACCACCTGATCCTAAGAGTCCTCCTGTAGTCGAGCAGCAGTTATTTGTAGTTGATCTTTAAATGATATTTACTATTCAAAGACTTATATTGTAGATATGATTTTGTATATATATTCATTGGCCCGACTGAGACCTCATATATATGTATATTTTTTTGTTATCCTATCACTCATGTTTCCTTGATGATGTACCATGACATTCTCATTTTTTATGATGATATATATGAGATATACATGCTTTGACTCAGCTTCATTATGTTTTTATGTGATGATTATGGATGACGATGTATGATGATGTATGTTTATACATATTTTTATACTTTTTTGATGCATGCATATGATGTGGATGGATGGATTGATCATATTTTATTTCATATGATTTTTTATTATGTATATGATGAATGTTGATATGTATGATGGATGTATGCCTGATACATGATGATGTTTTATTGCTTTATTATCATCATGATATGTATTGATGACATTGTGGATGCAGGATGGATATGGAACCAATGATATTATGATGTAGGATGGGCGTTAGTTAGAAGACATATTTGATGATGGATAGAAATTTGATTTTTTTAGTTATTGATGATTTTTCTTTTACTTTGCTTAGAGGCTTCACATTTTTAACAATCCTTTTTGATGTAGCAAATAGATATGATGCACTAGGGTATTAATAACTAAGGTGACTTTGTATCTATTGCATGGACTTTGACTCGACATACAAAGAATATTCTTGCTCATACCAGACATATGTAAACTTTGTTTAAAATATATGGTTGGGTTGTGTTAAAACTTTTTGGACCAATTACACAGAGAGGTATGAAATACCTAACATGCAACTGCTACACCAATTGTCTTAAAAAAAATTTCATACACTCAATAAAGCAAGTATTCACTGTGGTAGTATCAAAAAAACATCTTACAAACATCAAACTGAAATGATGCTCAATTTCCCCCATTCCTTCTTCTCTAAATCCTTATGGACATCCTTGAGAAATATTGGGAATGAGCCAATAAAATTAGTCATAAGAGAAGACTATAAAAAGATAAAACATTGTTGTAGTATCACTAGCCATATCTGTTTTGAGGTTTTAGGCTATTATCTGGTGTTGATCATGTCTATCGTGGGAAGTGATATGTTAAGGAATAACTCAGGATGTTGTTGGTGAATTGTTAAAATATAGATAGTTAACACTTTGTCATTGTTTTAGTCTGTTTGTATCAAATATTTGTGATTGTTTGCTTGAAAGTTCTAGCTTTTGGTGTTTTCTCTATTTGTTTTCCTATTTTGTCGAAGGGCGAAGATGAAGATTTGTTTATTATGGATTAAAATTTTATTGCAAATTGTGATGATGGAGTTAGGATCTTTTCAAATTTTTTGAGTTTTATGATTTTTTTGTTATTTTCAGGGGACTAACCTATGGCCTCGGGGGCTCATCAAAGATAAGACTTACCTATGTTGTACACAGGCTCGTAGTTCACTTGGTTTGATAAGAATATGTTTTTGATTTTTCTGTTTTGTGATTTTTTTTGAATTTTGAATTTTGTGAATGTTTTTGGATTAAATTATTGGTTTTTACTAAGTTGAAATAAAGCATGTGATAGAAACCTAAGAGGACTAACCTAAGGCCTCGGGGGCTGATAATCCTTGTCTATGTTATACACGTAGAGACCACATAGTTCGACCAATTTGACTTAAAGTATAACATCTTTTTGGAATTTGAACAATGTTGATAACTTGGATTGATATTCGACTTTTGTTTCTAGAGAATATGTTGCAGGAAATCTACTTGAACTAACCATAAGGTTCAAGCAAATGTTGATATCTTAGAATTTTGAGGGAAGGAATAATCAATTTTTTTTGTTTTGATTTTATTATTTTTGGATTTTATTATTTTATTGTTTTTGACCATGATGGGATGCACAAGGATCTAATCCACTACCTGTTTGGAGAAGTTTCCCCCAGTTTGAGACAAGACTACCTTTTCCAAGAAAGGTGAAAGTTGATGGTACAACAAGGTTCAATACTTAATCAGTTACCAAGCCATGGTTAGACACATGTTTTATTATGGGATGAATGAGTGGGTCTTTAGATAAATTTTGATAGATAATGATGCAAGTATTATTCAAGCATAGCGCTTGTTTTCTAGGTTTTCACTATGGTACATATTCTAGTAGTGCCACAAAGTGGTTTTCACTAAAAGAATTTTGTATTTCTCTTTATTATTTTTCTTGCTTTTTTATTTTTTTGGATTTTTTACCCTTTTTCCTAGGGTATTCTAACATGCTTCATGTATTGAAATTCTTGAGGTGGTTGTTGTTTAGCAGTTCAGCTAAAGGTTCTCCTTCAGGAGTAGCCAATTGATAAGCTCTAGAGCCATAGCTTGTTGTGATGATGAATGGGCCTAACCAATTGGGTTCAAACTTACCTTTGCCATCTTGATTCAGTTGTACCTTCTAATTTTATTTGAGTACCAAGTCCCCAACCTAAATTTTTTTCTTTGATCCTTTTATCATAGCTTTGTTTGAGTTGATTCTGATAAATTTGAAGATGGTTTAACGTGCTCAAATGCCTTTCAGCTAGGAGTTCCAACTCATTTAATCTAGATACTTGATACTCTTCATTATTGACCATGCCTTTTAGTGAGATTCACAATGATGGGATTTCAACTTCGATGGGTAAGAAAACTTCTGATCTGAAGACCAAGGAGAAAGGTGTGGCACCTATAGGTGTTCAGATACTGGTTCGATAAGCCCATAGAGATGGGTTTAGTTGCAAATTCCAATCACGACCGACTTCATTAACAGTCTTCTTTAGTATCTTCAAAATGGTTTTGTTAGATGCTTTATCCTGACCATTTCCTTGGGGGTAGTAAGGCATAGAGAATTTGTGTTGGATAGAGAATTTGGAGCAAAGTTCTTGGACATCTTGATTCTTGAATGCAGTTCCATTTAAAGTAGAAAGAGAAATTCAAAAAGAAAAGAAGACATGAGAGCCAACTCGGAAAGCCCTATGCCAAGTCATATGTATCGAAGTTAGGCTACGTCATGTCAAGGAAAATCAAAAGAAAAGAAAGGGAGTTGCCCCCTAGAAAATAAAATACACCGAACACATAAGGGATCTATGGATTTAGAGTTAGTATGTTCGTTGCTGCAATGTTTTTATGAAAGAGCTTGGAACTCTCATCATTCCCCAAAGCACATAGAACTGGAAGAATGACACAAAAAGAGCGAAAAAAAAGAAAAAAAAAATTTGTTTTGGGTCAACATGGAAGAGACATTGTGGTCTCGACACTTTGTGTCATCCCCAAAAGGAAAACACAAAAAAAAATGAAAAGGCAAAAGAAGAGTGAAAAATATTTTGGGTCAACATGAAGGAGACATTTCAGTCTCAATGCCATGCGTCATCCCCAAAAGGAAAACATAAAAAAAAAATCAAAACGACAATGCATGACAAATAGAAGAATAAAGATACGAATAGAAGAAGTGTACAAAGAGAGGGAACATCAAACACACAATACGGGGGAACACGATACGCACATGAAAAGAAAAAAAAAAGAAACAGGTAATGCAGATGTAAGTCAACCATTAGCTAAGTTATTGGTTTCTCAATCTTAAATAGTTAAGCGGAAAAAGAATAACATAGTTAAGAAACAAAGACAAGTGCATTACAAGGATTTGTTTAAAAGAAATTGAAGTCTCCTTTCACATTCAGGTGGAGGATGTGTGGGAAACTTGATCTGTTTGAGTTTTTAAGGTCATTTTTGTTTGCTAGATTTTCCTTGTTCATGAATAGAAGGAGGAAGAGGACCCATAGGAATACTAACATCCTTATCATTAGAAGGAGATAATGGTTGTTCACATGGAAGAAGAATGTTTAAATTAGGAGGAGCATTCAATATCACTGTTCCAACATCCCAAAGTCTCCTAGGTTGAAGATGATGTCTCTTGGGATGGGAAGGATCCTGATATCCTAGTCATGTTGTGTTTGCTTCAATTGATTATTGTTCAAAAAGTTGATGGATGTCATGTTCATGTTTTGTGTCACAACCTTGTTTACTTAAGATAGTGGATCCTTTACCATATGTTTCCTCAAGGTTGATAGGAATGTTTGTGAATTTGTGATCATTGAATGGTTGGGATTGTGGTGGTTTAGAGGAACTAGGTCCACTTGAGGGAGGAACCTTAGGTCCTATATTGACTTCAGGATGTAAATATGCAAAGTGATCAGGAGTTGCAACAGTGGGAATGTCTTGTGATCTCATAGATGGATAAAAGGTTGCATTAGCTTCTAGGTTATTGAGGAAATCATTGTAGAACTTGTGCATGCTATCATCATCTTCTCCAATGATGTCTACTTCATGAGGAGGACAATCATTAGGAGTTGTAGGAGCATGTTTGAGTTGAATATCATTAGGGTCACAACCAAAGGCACAATTGGAGATGTTTATCAACGACTTTAATGAATTCCAAAACTTATTGAAAGAAAATGCCATGATACTAATAAAAAAAGGTGCAATAGATGATGAAGAACATAGATTATGAAAATGAAAACATGAATGCAAGAACAAGAAACAGTAATGCAAAAAAATGGCAATTTTTTTTAGAAATGCTGATAAAAAAGTGTAGAGGGACTGATTCGCCCTAGGTGGCGAATGGGTCCCAGTATGATGTTTTTTAGTGTTTTTCAGAAATTTAAGGATGATTTAAATGCTTTATAGTATGCCATCAAAGATTCATAATGCATATTTTGACTTTTTTCAATAAGATGTAATGCAAGAATGAAATCTAAATGAAGTTTTCACTAATGCAAAATGAAAAGTCCTAGAATGCAATAACAAATCAATGATAATGCAAATGTGAACTAATATGAAATATGTAAATGTAATTAGAAATGCAAAGTGTTGAAGAGTTAGGTTCACCAAAATGAAACATAGATTTTTGGGTCCCTATGGACTTCTCTTGCACTTCTAGGATTTTTCACCTAAAAGGAGAGAGAGGGCCAAAAATTCTTATGGTTCACTCAAATTAGGATGTATGCAATGTTTTTTAATGTAAATGAAGATGAATAAATGCAATTGAATGATCTATATGACTAAAAATGAATGCAAAAGTGCAATTACAACTATGTTTGAAAACACATTGTGATATGCAAACAACTATGTAAATGAAGAAATAATGCAAAACATAAAGTACAGGGATGAAACTGAGTGCACCTGGATGAATTTTGATGATTTTGGAGTGTTCTAAATGCTGATGGAAATTATTGATTTTTCACAATGGGACTCATTCACCCAGGGTGGTGAATCAGTCCACCTCTTGGTGAAAAAGTGTCAAGAGCTAGTTTTTGTCTATTGGGATCTGGAATCTAACAAAATTTAGATTTTCAGTCCTAAGGTGGGACTCATTCGCCACATATGGAAAATCAATCCTCTCCCAATTTTTTGAAAAATTAGGAAACAACTTTGCAACACCAGATCTGGAAATGTCTGCCTGTCGAGTTGCCGAAGTCAAATTTGTAGAAAACAGACAAATAACTATCTCCATGCTTGAAATTGACTTAAGTTGACTTGAAGCACCTAGTTGACTTGAAAATCACTCTTCAACACCTAAAAGCTTGTGAAATCTACATACAAAGAGCTGCAAACAAACATGTAATAGGGAAAAAATGATTAAGGGTTAGTGAATAGGGGTTTGCCTTGGTCAAACCCCACTTTTGGTAATTAAACCCTTGAAAAGATAATTAAATGAAAGAGAAAGATAAACTAATAACATGCAAGTGCTATCAACTTACCTAACTCTTGATGTTGCAAGTCTGAAGTAATGTCAATGGTTGCTTCAAAGTGCTTAAATAATGCTTGAATTGATGTAAAATACTTGAATGCTTGAATGTGATGTGAGATTGCATGAATGAACTAGGAGATATAAAATGAGGTGAAAATCACTTATTTATACAATTCTTGTGCCTTATTATCCGTTCATACCTCATCACAGGATGACATCAAGTGATTTTGAATAAAATACCAAAAGGAAATTTGAAATATTTTGAATTTGGGGCCAAGGGGGACTCATTCACCACCCATGGCGAATGGGTCCCACCTAGGACCTGAAAACATGTGTCAAGAAATTTTTTGTATTTAATGTTGTTTGTTGGGGTATTATTCAAAAATACACTTAATTACAACTTATGAGGGCATAAAGGGGCCAAATAAAACATGAGAAAGGTGTAAATAGTGAAAATATGCCTAGAAAAGCATGAAAGCTTGTTACAAGACTTTACAACACTTCAAAATAGGACTTGTTTAGTGATGAAAAGGTGATTTTTAGGTGAAATGCATTGAATAGAGTATAGAAGAATATGGAAATATCTTACAACACTTCAGAACACCTTCACAAGATGTTGTTCTTTGAATATTAGTACCTAAATAAGCATGTTCAAGCCATGTTACAACATAAAATTAGAGCAACATAGTTCTAACACCATGAAGCAAGACCTAAAAGGCCATGAAAATGACAAGGATCCATTTTTCTATGGCACAAGGTCTTATTTTGGGTGGTCATTAGGTCAAATGGTATGATACAATGCTGGATTTAATCGAATGTGTCTTGGTACCATGGTAAATTAGGGCAAAAAATAACACACACTAGTTCATATTTTGGGATATCAAATGCCGATATGAGTAATTGATCTACAAGGAACTCATACTTCTAAGGAATGTTAGATGTGGAATATCAAGAAGTGAAACTATTGTTTCCATGGCATTGATTGCTTTGTTGTTGATATAATGAATCTATTCAAAGGTTATTGTGAAAAAATATTCCTTGAAGCTATCCACCATTCTTTTATATGACATCAGCTTGTCGTCTAAATTTTTTGGTACTCATTATTCACTTGTTTGATCATTAGTTGAGAGTCTTTGAAGACCTGCAGTTCTTTTATCCTCCATTTAATAGCCATCTTGAGCCCTATGATTAGAGCTTCATACTCTGAGATATTGTTTGTGCATGGGAAAGCAATTCTCCCTATGGTGTGAGAAATAAGATACCTACACCAGAGCCATGTTGAGTGTGGGACCCATCAAATACTAGGTCTAATGCCCTTTCTATTCTGTCAGCAATATACTTTTGTCTGGGAAGTCTATTGTGAGAGTCTTATGATCTTCTATTGTTGTGTAGGCTAGTTGGTGTGCTATGATTTGTCCCTTGATGGCTCTTGTATCCACATATTCTATGTCAAACTCACTTAGAATCATTACCCATTTAGAAATTCTACCTGTTAGAGTTGCCTTTGCTAATAGGTATTTTAGTGGAACTACCTTTGAAATCAACTTTACTTGTTTGTTTAAGATGTAGTGTCTCAGCTTTTTTGTCACAAATACGACCAAGAGACACGCTCTTTCTATGGGTGAGTAGTTCAACTCATAGCCCACAAGTGTTTGGCTGATGTAGTAGACCGTTGTTTCTTTGTTATTATCGTATAGTTGTGTTAGGAGAGCTCCCAATGTTGCTTGTGTTGTAGACACATAGAGTATCATTTCTTTGTCTGGAATATGTGACATCAAGACTAGAGGTGTGAGTAGGCATTCCTTGACTTTTTGGAATGCTTGGTCACATCTCCCATCCCACTTGAATGTGATGTCCTTTAGGGATGTTGTGGTTGTGTTGCTTATATATGGTTGTAATTGGTGTCAACACTATTATGATTATCTGGGGAGAAGAGCCTTGTGGGGAGAAGATTATGTGAAAGTGTTGAGGAGAAATTGAGTCAAATCCTAAGGGTGAGTAAGTGTCAAGAGTTAGCTACGTTGATGGTGTTTTTCACATCATGTGTTACCATCAATGCCAAAGAGGGATATTTTTGGATGTTGTGGTTGTGTTGATGATATGTGGTTGTCATTGATTTCAACACTATTAGCATTAATTCATTTAAAGTTGTATATGTCAAGGATTTTGAGAAAATTGTAATAAATGAGTTGCAGGTTGTCAATGGTGAAGTGAAGTTCAATATGTTGGTATGTTATGTACATTTTTGATCAAAGGTTGTGGACTAAAGGGTTTGTTGTTGAGTGTATCTAGTTTATCCACATTGAGTTTCAGAGATCCGCGTGAAGACTTGATCAAGTTATGAATATTTTGATTCTGACAATTTTTCTACTACTTTAGTCAGTGTTCCTGATTGAAGATGATGCTATTTTAGTTAGTGTAGTTGTTGCAGATGCATCTCTTGTGATTCGTGATGCTTTTGGATGTTTCTAGATCATTCTCTATCTTTTTTGCATGCCTGCATTAATCGTTGTGCTCGTAGTTGGCGATTTTCTCTTGCATGTTCATGTTTTTCTTGTTCTTGGCTGAGAAAGTGTTTGTAGTGTGTTGTGGATCTTTGAGAAGAAATTAATTGAAGTGTTTTCATGTTGGAGATGTTGTTTTGGGTCCTCACTAAGTTGTGGCCGACTTCAAGGCTGATTCGCATTAATAATCTTAAATGTTTTGGGCTGACAGTTTATATTCTTTTTATTATTTTGTTGAAGCCAACATAGAGGAATTAAATTTCTAGTTGTGGATATATAAGAGTGATTGTTTATTCAAATTTAAGGGTGAAAAAGTGTGTAAGAGGGTACAAGAGTGTGTGATTATATACCAGAGTGTGCTTGTATGTGCGAATATCATTTGATGACAGAGCAAAGTGTGAAGAAGTGTGTAGAAGAGTGAAGAATTGTTTATGTTCTTAATTAGAACTATAATCGGGCATTAGCATATGCTATTTTCTCAGTTCAAAATCTGGATGGTTGTAATCCGAATCTCTTTGTAAGAAAATGTGTCTTCCTTTGTAATTGAGCAATGAGCTCTAGGTAGTGTGCTTGAATGCATGTGCATTCCCCATATTTCATTTTCATTATACTTTTAACAGGGTATAATCTTGTGGACTGACCTCCACTGTGGTTTTTCCCCTAACAGGGTTTCCACGTAAAAAAATGTGGTGTTCATGTGTTTTTGATGTGTTGATGATTTATGTTTTCATGGTTAATAATCAGATCTAAGGATAAGGTTAATAAGTTTCAAATAAGTTTTGAATTTTTGTGACAACTGATTCAACCCCCTCTCAGTTGTCTACCCTTGTGTTGTCAACAATTGGTATCAAAGCAGGTTCCTTGGAAGAAGTTTAACAGCTTAAGGTGATCCAGGATGGCAAGTTACAAGAAGGATAGTCTGATATTTGATGGAACAAATTATTCTTTGTGGAAGACTCGAATGGAGTGTCATCTGAGATGCATTGGTGAACCCTACTAGAGAATTACAAGTAATATGTATATTATTCCACATAATGGTCCTACTACTACTGAGATCAGAGATGCTGAGTATAATATCCGAGCTAAGGAAGCTTTGTTGAGTGCTTTGACTAATTCTGAGATGACAAATGTTATGGATCTAAAGACTACTCATGAGATCTGGAAAAAGTTGGAAACCTTGTACGAAGGTGATGCTAATGTGAAGATTGCTAAGTTGTAGAGTTTGAAAGGGAAATATGAAACATTGAGAATGGGTGATGATGAGAACATTAATACTTTTACGCAAAGAGTGAATTAACTTGTGTGTGGTATTATATGTGTTGGTGGAAAGATAGACTAATCTAATATAGTTGCTAAAGTGCTTAGATCCCTGCCTAATTCTTACAAAGTCAAAGCTAGTGCTATTGAAGAGCTCTGAACTATAACAAACATAACTAGAGATACGTTGGTTGGTAAGCTAACTGCTTTTGAGTTGAGCAAATTTGGTGATTCCCTTCCTAAGGTTGAATCTACATTTAAGGCTACTACTTCTGGAAGAGATAGATAGAGATATGATCTCGGTGAGAGTTCATCTAGAAAGACATTCAAGTATGAGGATGAAATCACACAGATTGAAGAATAAGAAAGAGAGCTAGAAGACCTGGAAGCACTTATTGTCAAAAGAGTACCAAGAGGAAAAGGTAAGTATGAATGAAAATTTCCTCTTAAATGTTTTTCTTGCAATAAGATAGGTCATTTTGCATCAAGGTGTCCGGAAAGAGCTCCTAAACCAAGACATAACAAGCCTAGATTTGAGAAGAAGTGTTATTATGATGCTGATGAAGGTGTGACAGATGATGAATCTGGTAAAGGAAATAGAAGTGATGATGAATGGGTATTTATTGCTATCAAGGAAAATAATCTTGTATCTACTAAATATGTTGGTTGTACAAATGTGGAGAAAGCCATAGCTACTCGAGTTGAAGAGAAAGATGAATGGGTGATTGATAGTGGATGTTCGCATCATATGACAGGAGACAAAAGTAAGTTTGTAAGCTTGGAAAAGTATGATGGTGGTGTTGTGATATTTGGTGATAATATAGTTGGTGTGATCTGTGGAAGAGGATGCATTTCTCTTGATGGTAAGCATAATACTGATGATGTTTTGTATGTGGAAGGCTTGAAGCATAATCATTTGAGTGTTGGTAAAATGATTGATAAGGGATACAATCTTCAATTCAAGGATGGAACGTGCAGAATATTGAGTTCTGGAAATGAAATTGCATTAGGTACAAAAATAAAAGGTAATATATCTTTCACTTGAGTGCTGCTAGTAAAAGTTGTTTGATTGCTCAAGTTGATGAAAGTTGGTTATGGCATAGGAGATTGTGTCATGTTAACTTTGATAATATTGTTAAGATAAGTTCCACTAAGGCTATGAGAGATCTACCTAAGTTGGTGAAACCTACTAATGCAATATGCAAGGAATGTCAATTGGGAAAGCAAACTAGGATTTCATTTTGGAGTAAAAAGAATTGTTCAAATGAATTTTAGAGCTTGTGCATACTGATTTGTGTGGTCCCTCTAAGGTTTAAAAGTTTACAAGGTTACAAGTATTTCATGTTACTCATTAATGATTATTCTAGAATGGTATGGGTTACTTTCTTAAGGGAGAAATATGAAGCATTGGAAAAGTTCAAGATCTTTAAATCTATGGTTGAGACAGAGCTAGGTTTGAAGATTAAATGTCTAAGATTAGATAGAGCACCTGGTGAATTCACTTCTGGTGAATTTAATTCTTTTTGTGAAGAACATGGAATAAAGAGACAATTATCTACACTATGGACCCCTCAGAAAAATGGAGTTGTGGAAAGGAAGAACAAAACAACTAAAGATGCTACTAGAACAATGATGTTGGAAGGAAATGTTCCTCATATCTATTGGAGAGAAGCTGGTAAGACCCCTTTTAAGCCACGGACTGGTCAAAAGCCTATTGTCAAATACTTCAAGATATTTGGAAGAAAATTTTATATTAAGAGAGATGAAGACATAAGGAAGTTTGATGCTAGGAGTGATGAAGGTATCTTTCTGGGTTATTCTACTAAAAGAAAGACCTATCGGTGTTACAATAAAAGATTGAAGAAAATGGTTGAAAGTGAAAATGTTAAGGTTGATTAAGACTTTGGTACACCATCCAAAACCTATGGATATGACTCTGATGATCAGGATAATAGTACAAACAAAGGAAATCAAATTCAAACTACAAATCAAGTGCAAATCAATCTGATAAATCAACAAAATGAAGAAGGAGAAACTGGTGAAAGAGTAGAAGAGAGATCAAATGAGCCTAAAGTTGAAGAACATCCTAAGAAGACTCTGAGGTATATAAGACTAAATCGTTTAGAAGATTGGATTATAGGTGATAAGAACAAAGGTGTGTAGACTAGGAGAAAGATTGCAGAAGAGTATTGCTTAATTTCAAAGACTGAGCCTACTAGTGTGAATGAAGCATGTAAAGATGAGCATTGGGTTGAAGCAATAAAAGAAGAGTTAACACAAATTGAGAAAAATGATACATGGATTCTTGTTCCCAGACCTAAGGATAAGAATGTCATTGGAACTAAATGGGTCTTTAGAAACAAACTGAATGAGCAAGGTGAAGTGGTTAGAAGCAAAGCAAGACTGGTATGTAAAGGATATTCAAAGATGGAAGGAATTGATTTTGAAAAGACCTTTGCCCCTGTTGCTAGAATTGAAGTTGTAAGATTATTTCTTGCCTATGCTACTCACAAGAACTACAAAGTTTATCAAATGGATGTCAAATCAGCTTTTCTAAATGGTGAATTGGAAGAAGAGGTGTATGTTGATCAACCTGATGGATTTCAGTTGACTGATAAGGAAGATATGGTGTGTCGGTTAAAGAAAGCATTGTATGGACTCAAGCAAGCCCCTAGAGCATGGTATGCAAGATTGGATAAGTATTTGTTGAAGCTTGGATTTAACAAAGGTACTGTTGATAGTATTTTGTATTTCAAGATTGATCATAATAAAGATTTGTTTGTTGAAGTCTTTGTTGATGATATCATTTTTGGAGGAGATGATGGTTTGTGCATGAAGTTTGCTAATGAGATGAATAATGAATTTGAGATGTCTATGATTGGTGAGATGAAATTATTTTTGGGATTGAAAATTACTTAGTTAGATAAAGGGATTTTTATATCTCAATCCAAGTATGTGAAGGAATTGCTAAAGAAGTTTGGTATGGAAGACTCAAAGCCAGTTGGCACACCCATGGTGGCTGGATTCAAGTTGACAACATAAGATGATTCTTCAAAATAAAATCAAACAAGATATAGATCAATGATTGGTGGATTGTTGTATTTAACTCAAACTAGGCCCGATATCATGAATGTTGTATGTATTGTTGCAATATTTCAAGCTAATCCAAAGGAATCTCATGTGACTACTGTGAAGAAAATTTTTAGATACTTGAAGGGAACTATTGATCTTGGCCTATGGTATCCTAAAGATGATCTTACCTTGAGTACCTTTACTGATGTTGATTGGGTAGGAGATGTGAATGATAGAAGAAGTACTAGTGGTGGAGCATTTTTCTTGGGTAAGAAGCTAATTTCATGGTTAAGCAAGAAGCAGAATGTCATTTCCTTGTCTACTATAGAGGCCGAATACATTATTACTACTAACAATTGTACTCAAGTCATGTGGATGAAGAAAATGCTAAAGGATATCAGAATTGTATATGATGAGCCTATTGCTATATTCTGTGATAATTCAAGTGCTATTAACATTTCCAAGAATCCAATGTTGCGTTAAAAAACAAAGCATATATCTATCAAGTTTCACTTTTTGAGGGAGAAGGTAAGTGAAAAGGAAGTCAGACTAGAGTATGTGCCTACTAAGGAGCAAATTGTAGATATCTTTACCAAGCCATTGCCTAAGGATAATTTTGAGTATCTCGGAGGGAAGTTAGGGGTGATTACCCCTCCTAATCAGAACTAAGGATGCATTGCATTGCATCAGTCTGTGCATTTCATGGTCATATCTTATTTTGGATTGATGTTGTGGTGGCTGCTACTCAGGAAGAGTAGTTAGATGGTTCATAAATTCAGATATGTGGTTGAAAGCTTAGAGATCTTTGTCATTGATTTCAAAGGGGAAGAAGAGTCATGTAAAAAATTGGTGATTATCTGGGGAGAAGAGCCTTGTGGGGAGAAGATTATGTGAAAGTGTTAAGGAGAAATTGAGTCAAATCCTAAGGGTGAGTAAGTGTCAAGAGTTAGTTACATTGATGGTGTTTTTCACATCATGTGTTGCCATCAATGCTAAAGAGGGATATTGTTGGATGTTGTGGTTGTGTTGTTGATATGTGGTTGTCATTTATATCAACACTATTAGCATTAATTCATTTAAAGTTGTATATGTCGAGGATATTGAGAAAATTGTAATAAATGAGTTGCTGGTTGTCAATGGTGAAGTGAAGTTTAGTATGTCGGTATGTTATGTACATTGTTGATCAGAGGTTATGGAATAAATGGTTGTTGCTGAGTGTATCTAGTTTACCCATGTCGAGTTTTAGAGATTCGTGTGAAGACTTGATTGAGTTATGAAGATTTTCATTCTGGCAGTTTTTTGTTGCTTCAGTCAGTGTTCCTGATTGAAGATGATGCTATTTCAGTTAGTGCAGTTGTTGTGGATTCTTCTCTTGTGATTAGTGATGCTTGTGGATGTTTCTAAATCATTCTCTATCTTTGATGCACATCTGCATTGATCGTTGTGCTCTTAGTTGGCAATTTTCTCTTGTGTGTTCATGTTTTTCTTGTTCTTGGTCAACATAGTGTTTGTAGCGTGTTGTGGATCTTTGAGAAGAAATTAATTGAAGTTTTTTCATGTTGGAGATGTTGTTTTGGGCCCTCAATAAGTTGTGGCTGACCTTGGTTAATTCACATTAATAATCTTAAATGTTTTGGGCCGACAATTTATATTCTTTTTATTATTTTGTTGAAGCTAACATAGAGGAATGAAATTTCTTGTTGCATATATATACTTAAGAGTGATTGTTTATTTGAATTGAAGGGTGCAAAAGTGTGTAAGAGGGTGCCAGAGTGTGCAAGTATATGCCAGAGTGTGCTTGTATGTGTGAATATCATTTGATGGCAGAGCAGAGTGTGAAGAAGTGTGCAGAAGAGTGAAGAATTGTTTATGTGCTTAATTGGAACTATAATCGGGCATTAACATATGCTATTTTCTTAGTTCAAAATCTGGATGGTTGTAATCCAAATCTCTTTGTAAGACAATGTTTATTCCTTTGTAATTGAGTAGTGAGCTCTAGGCAGTGTGCCTGAATACATGTGCATTCCGCATATTTCATTCTCGTTATACTTTTAACAGGGTATAATCTTGTGGATTGACCTCCACTGTGTTTTTTCCCCTAATAGGGTTTCCATGAAATTTTTTTGGTGTTATGTGTGTTTCTGATGTGTTGATGATTTATGTTTTCATGGTTAATAATTAGATCTAAGGATAAGGTTAATAAGTTGAATAAGTTTTGAATTTCTGTGACAATTGATTCACCCCCCCTCTTAGTTGTCTTTCCTTGTGTTGCCAACAATCCTTGTGTAGGAGATGGGTGAATGGGTGACATTTTCCTACCAGTTATGCAATAAATCACCTGATAGATTGTAGCTTTCCTTGTAAACTTGTCAGTTTTGGCATGATCATTTCACTTATGTGATTAGAGTGGTGCAACATCGAGATGGTGGGTCCTTCCTAAGATAGACATGATACCTTGAGATTCTTCTTGTTTTAGTGCAAATTAGTCTAAATTTTATAGAGTTGTGGAGGTATTGCTTGAGAGCAAGCAATATTGGGAAGGGAAGACTATAATATACCCATTTTTAGCACTACACTTCCTAACGACTATTGGCCTATTTTTGGATACTTGTATGTAGTTCAAAGGAAAAATTAGGGTTTCCAGCTGTCTGAAGGTATCTTTTTAGGATTCAGGGGTTTGCATGTTAGAGTTTTATAGTTTAATTTATAGATTCCTTCTAGGTTTTTTAGAGAGCTTCAGAGGGATGTGACATGCATTTCAATCAAGGGTTTGCATGCAGGATTGGTTTCTAGATTCTTTATGGGTTTTTGGAGAGCTTTGCAGTGGTATGACATGCATCTGCATTAGACAACCTTTTTAGACTTACTATTTTTAGTAAGTTGCGATGACTGCTCAGTTTGTGCTCAAAATGCATTTGGAGTCACTATTTTTAGCAGTAAGCTATTTATAGTAAGTGTTATTTTTAGCAATTCAGTTTGGGTGTTTCCAAAGGGGTTTCTAATTTTAGCAATGGTCGGTCATGATGTTGCTATCTTCAGTTGGTCACAGTATTCTTTGACGGGTCTTCAATTCACTCAATTTGGGTGTTTGACACATACTTACTATTTATATTGCATTTAAATTATAACATGATAAATTGAATTATTGAGGAAATTCAATATGTTGAATGAAAATTTTGATATTTTTGAAAAGTTTGAAAGAACTTAACCATCTTTTGAACTATCTTATAACTTTATCATTATTGAATGTTACTTATGAACTGTGTAAGTGTAAGTGTGTACAAATGCAGGAAAACAAGTTGCAGGATGAGAACATGGTTGAAGTAGGATCATTTAGCCAGATTGAATGGTAAGATTGATGGAATCTGGATGCACACACCACAAAAACAACATGATAGATTGCATTATACCTTCATATAGGAAAATTATATTGACTTGATTCAAAAAAATTCAATGTTCAAAAAAATAGGTTGGTGGAATGCTAAACATGTGATTTCTCATTCAATTGCCTATCGTGATCTTGTGTATTTGAATTTAAAAGAAAATGAAGCACAGTTAAACACATATATGTTTCTATTTCAAAAAAAAAAGTGCTTAAAGGATAAGAAAACCACTTCATTTAAAAATTATTGTTTGAATAAAATAAAAGTCCATTTTTATTTAAATAATGATATATGTACATATAAATGTATATATACAAATGCATATATACATATGTCTATATGTATACACACACACATATATAAAAGAGCATACAAATGTGTACATATATATATACTCATATACATATACATATATATATATACATTCCTTAAAAAAATGTATATGGGAATCAAATTTAATAGATATCCCTACTGAATTCAAGCAAAAATCTGAAAAAAAAAAGAAGACAATATGGGAAGAGTGGCCTACCAACTTAATGAAGGAAAGACATTTGAAATTCAACAGTGGGCGGCCAATTAATGGTAATAATGATTTGAAATGGCTCCTTTAGTGGAAAAGGAAGGCAAGTTACCATTTTGGTAACATAGCATCGAAGCCCAACTGAAGGAAAATGACTGGTTCGACAAGTTCTGAGGAAAAATTTGAGGGAAAATCCACAAAATCATATGTATTTGATGGATTTACTTTGAAAATGCTTGCATTTCTATTTTATTTAATTCATAAGCATTATATGTTTTGTTTACTTTCAAAGATTCCATTGAATTGGAGTAATTTGTTCGATGATCTTCTATATGCAATTCTTTCGATTGAAATTGTTACATTTTCTATTGTGTGCAAAGGCCATGTCGGCCATTCCTTGCTTGTACATGCTCTACACATGCTTCTCTAACGACATGCAATCCGATTATTTCATACCCTGTAAGTTTTATGATGTTGCCACTTTTTATTTATCTTTTGTATGTGTTGCTATGATTGAAAATAGCTGCTTAGTTGTCTTTTTTAAAAGTAAATATTCATAATGTCATTTGAAATAATATAAATAAGTAATAATTAGAATGGGTTATTACATATTCACTTAGATGCATTTCTTTTATTATGAGAATAGTTCTACTAATGGTATTTCACTTATAATGTATGTTGCATTCAGATTTTATATGCTAGAGAAAGTGAAGACTTTTCAGGATGCAAATTTTAAAGCATCATCTCAAGTGATGGTAGGTAGATCAACCATTATATTTATTGATAATATTGATTCCCTTTTTCATCATCGCAACTCTAGGTATGGCCAATGCCCTTTGATTTCAGACTTATATGAAGTAGATAGGTTGGTTCAATGTACTCTTTGTAAGAACTACTTTGAAATGTCACATAATTATGAGTTTGATTTTGAACTAAGTTTGTGGCTTTTTTGTGCAATTTATAATTGGATATTGCATATGAGAACAAGATCCCTGCACATTTTTCCAACTTCTAACTCTCATAGATGGTGTCAAAACTATTTCACATATTCAATATCAAAAACATAAGTAGACAACTATTGTTGTAAGCAAGCCCAAAATTGCATGTGACTAAAAATAATAGATGATAAGATTGAGACTTCCATGCATTTTGTGACACTTCATGGTATGGTTTACTGAAATAGTTCCTTAAATGCATGGAAATAGTAATGGAAGAAGGTTTTAATGGGGATAATTTTTTAAGAAAATATTGAAGTCCTATAAAAAGGATGTAATTGCATGAGCCAGTGGTGTTTGTTACTTGCCAAGTATTCTCTAATCTAAATATCCATACATTATGCCTTTGTTAATAGATAATTGATATGTTATATAGTATGCATCCCAGGTCAATTTCTATTCAGAATTTCAGTACAATAGTTGAGGATTTAATTATGCCATGCCAAAAATTTCATTCAAACACTTTACTAAATAAATTAACTTTCTTTTGGAAAACTAATATTATGTTGTTGTGTCATCAAAAATTGTACCTTCTACTTGACATGAGATTAAATGGACTTAATGAGGCCCTAATCTAGTGTTGTGAGGCATTATATGTGTCCACACTAGGTCTTGAACCCTTGCAAATTAAACAACATTCTTTTAATGACGTCTTGTAAAGGTGTTGTAAAGTCTTGTAAAGGAATTTCATGCTTTTCTAGACTTAATTAGCCTATTTCTTCCTAAGTTCAACATTATGATAACATTATTACATCAATCTAGAGAGTTCTTAATGTAAACTTAATCATAAGCTAGTGTTGTAATGTGATTTATACATTCACATTGGTTCTTGTGCATTTCTAGGCTATGTGGACCTAATTTTAGTGTTGTAAAGTGCATTTAATTACACTTTCACATTGATTTATGTGTCCCAAGCCCTATTCAATATTTACATCACCACTAACATGTCCTATTCTACCCATATTGTGCATCCTAAGGCTTTAATTGATCAAATACCCGACAAGATAGCATTCTAAACCTTATTTCCTATCTCCTAAGCTTCATAGGTGTCAAAATGGCCCCTGTGGGACCCATTTGCCATGCTTGGTGAATGAGTCCCATCCAAGTGGGACCCATTCACCATGCTTGGTGAATGAGTCCCATCCAAGTGGGACACATTCACCATGCTTGGCGATTGAGTCCTATCTGGCCCCCATTTTGACCCTTGAGTGGGAAAAAGTGAAATTTAAAGTTTATTTTCACTATATGTTGACCTGTGATGTAGTATAATCAGGTACTAAGGCACACTTTTCTATAAATAAGTTATTTTAACCTCATTTTACATCCATCCACTCATTATTACATCTCGCATCTTGAATTCAACATCTATCTTTCATTTCAAGTCAAGCACTTTAAGGTTTCTCCATTAGAATTCTTCAAGTTAGCATTCTAAAGCATTCAAGGGATGATTCTACATATATTGCTACAGAAATCCAAGATAAAATTATCATGACAAGGTAATCACTTCCATTTTTCATGCTTCATTCCTTTATTTCATCAATTCAGTTTAACTACCTAAACGGGGTTTGACCAAGGCAAACCCCCATGCCTTAACAATTAGCAAATTCTCTTCTTGTGTTGTTTTTATGCAGATTTAGGTCCTTTGGAAGCTTGAATATCATTGGAGATTACATTCTAAAGTTATTCAAGTCATCCTCTTATTATTCAAGTCAAATCATCAAGGAAAAGTCACTTTTAGACCCAAATCTAACAATTTCAGGAGCAAAGATTTGTAGGAGGTAGAAATATAGATCTAATTCCACAAAATCTTCCTCTGAATTTCAAGATTTCTATAGGTGGACTGATTCACCACCCTTGGAAAATGAGACCCACCTATAGGCCTAAAAATTGATTTTCTAAGATTTCAACTCCCGACAGCCAGAAACAGGTTTTTGAAAGTTTCTTAGCAGAAGCAGGACTGATTCACCATGCTTGGCGAATGAGTCCCAATGGCCATTTACAGAAGTTTTAGAGACATTCCAGAACCTTCCAGTGACTTCATTCTACCTCCAGGTGCGCTTTGATTTCATCCATTTCCTTCTGTTCTGCATATTTCTTTCAATCTCTTCATATTTCATAGTTGTTGCAATTCACAATGTGTTTTCAAACATAGCTTAAATTGCACTTATGCATTCATTTTAGATCATTTTAATTAGTCAACTACATTTAGCTTAGTTAATTTACATTATATCACACCACACATGTCCCTATTTGAATGAACATCTAGCATTTTAGGATCTAATCTCTCTCCTTTTGGGTGAAAAACCCTATAAGAGTTAGAGAGTCCATTGGGTTCTAAAATCTATGTTTCATTTTGGTGAACCAAAATTTTGAATACTTTCTGATCTGATTAGGAGTCCTTCTTCATTGATCTAGTCTTGCATTCATTTTACATTTGCATTTGCATTAGTTTGCATTCTAGATTTTAAAACTTGTGTTCATAAAAATGGCATTTAGATTACATTTCTTGCATCTAAATTCCTTTAGATATTCTGTAAATCTGCATTTTTCATTTAGTTCTAAATATTGGCTCTCAGAAAACATAAAAATCAGTCACAGATTTTTGAAAATTTTGAAAAAGGTCCATATTGGGACTCATTCGCCACCTTGAGTGAATCAGTCCCTTCTGACCCCTGAAACAACATTGTCCTGAACTTAGAAATTTATTTTTAGGCTTTTGTTTGGTGCCTTAACTTGTATATATCACTTAGTTTCATTTTTGTGGCATCCATTTCACTAGATCTTACTTCAAATCACTCATTGATTCATTTTGCATTTGCATTTTTTATATCATTTTCCAATTGGTGCATAGTGTAATTAGACCAATACCTTGTTTCTTATCTAAAAATTGCATTTCATTTTAAGTAGTTGCATTACACTTTCTTTTCTTCTTCATCATAGCATGTTTTCATTCAAAATATGTGGCTTTTATTTTGTTAATAATGGATTGTATAAGTACAACATTCCTTCTTATGAGTTCAATTTTGATTACCACAATGAGGACTTTAAGAAACCTAATCAAACCATTAGTACAATCCTTAATCTTACATTACCCATTAGTGTGAATGGAGATGTACAAACAATCATAACACACATACGTGTTCTTCTCCTAATACCTCTCCTATTAGTGACAAAGGTATCTTGGTGAAAGAAGTTACAAGCATTGCGAGTCTTGATTTTCCATCTCCTTATTCCCCTTTGGATGATGTTTGTAACAAAGGAAATGAAAACATAGCCACATTCCTGAATACCACCTTACCTCATCTCTATTCCCCTCCCAACACTTCCCCTATTTGTGATAATAATTTCATGAATGATTCTGACCAACACATTTGTGAGGAGAATATGTTGGTATCAAACAACCCAATGATTGAGAGTTATAACATTATTTCTCTCCTTCCTAATGTTCCCAACAATTGGAAGACTCTACTTGAACAAGAAGCTCCAATCATTGATACACATGCCAATCCTATTTGTCCTCCCCTTCATGACTCCCCTATTTCTGATGAAGCTTTGACATGTGATACAATTCTTGACGGCCACCTTTTTCAAAGCTCTCCTACTAGAGTAGATACTTCGAATCAAGACAATGATGTTATGAACAACATTTAACTTTTCCCCTCTCCTAATATCTCTCCCATTATTGAGGATGATATTATGGTGTTACGTGATCCAATCCATGCAAATCATGAGAATCTTACAGACCAATACAATTCAACCATTAATAACTCCATTAGTTGTGATAAAGTTATGTTGGAAGAACTAAACCTTAATAGTCATGAACATGAGGTTTGTTGTTCTCCTATGAACTCTCCTTGTAGGGAAGATATTATGATACAAGACAAAGATAACATGCCCTTTGAAGATGATGAATATTCTCACTTGTTAAGGGATGTTAATAATATTCAACCTCACGTACACTAAACCCAAACTTACCCTTTACCCACCTTCGCATTTGCTTCATCCTTCCAATAAACCTAAACTTACCATTTACCCAACTTCGCATCTGCTTCATTCTTCCAATAAACCTAAACTTTTTCTCTACCCGTCCTCACATCAACTTCATCCCTCTAATCAACCTAACACCAATGTATCACAACAATCTAGTGATGATACTATTGCTCATACATATAACACACAAAATAACCCACAACCACCACAAATAAATTCACCATCATTACCTTTACCTAATCCACCTAGTGCTCCTCATTACCTCCCACCCACAAAGGAGTATGATCTTGTTGAACAATTAAAGAATACTCCTGCCAAAATTTTCCTTTGGGATTTAATTCAAACATCACCAAGTTACAACACCACTCTTTGAAATGCTTTACAACAAATAACAATCTCTTCTGGAACCACTCTGAATGATGTGGCAGCTCTTGTTCCAAAACATAGTCTCGATATTACTTTTCACCAACATGAGCTCCCTCCTTTGGAATTAAAAAAAGAAGTAAGGATTTCATGATCATTGCTCAATACAAAACAACAGGGATAAAGAGAACTCTTATAGACAATGGTTCCGCTCTTAATGTATGTGGTGTGAGTCTCCTTGATCACTTCAAATTCGATAGATCACAAATCAAACCTGATTCTATCTCTATTCGAGGATTTGATAATATAAAAAAGTAGCTGCTCGGTGTAATCACTTTGCCTATTACAATTGGAGTGGTTACTTTGCAAACTCCTATTCATGTCATGCCTTATGAACTTTCATATAATCTTCTTCTAGGTAGACCATGGATTCATGAGATGAATGTAGTGCCTTCAACCCTCCATTGTAAAATGAAATATATCTATAATAATAAAATTTATCAACTTGAAGCTGATCTCGAGCCTAAAAGTTGCTTGCATCTTGCAAACGGAGCTACAAGTCCTCTCACAACATTGATTCCAACATCCAACATAGATCCTCTTGAAATTGAACACAACAATACAAAATGGAAATCAAAATTATTTGGTGACGATTGGGGATCCTTAGAATTCACACCATTTATGGGCAACTACATATTCTCACAAACGATAGACAAAAAACAAGAACAACCACCCATCGTGACAACACAAAATTCAGATACCTTTTCACAAGCATCCACCTCAAAAAATTTAGACAACAACACACAGTCCACAACAATCCCTGATGAACACAATAACGAACAAGCTCTCAATTCCAAATCCTTAGAACAACTTTATGGAAAAGGCTATCAGTTTATGAAACAACTTGGATATAATGGGAAAGGTTATGGTGCTCGAGAACAAGGTATCCACAATCCTATAGAGATTAACACACAACAAATGACTCATGGTCTTGGCTATTGTAGTCTAATCAAGATCAACAATGTTTCCTTTAACATTAATACTATCACACAAGAATCTTCCAAGCCTTACTCATAAATAACCTTACTCATATAAATAACCTTACTTGTTGCTCCTTTCCATGTAATAGTTGTAGGATAATTCCATTCTCACTATTGCATGTCTTGCATCAATTGCAAGGGGCAACATACTGTCATCCACTCTAGGCTCACCTTTTTCCTACATTAAATGGGGGGAAAAGAGTTAGACAGCCTTAACCCTGTATGTCACTTGTCGTTATCTCTTTTGACTTGTTGTTAACCTTTCATGAACATTTAAAAGCAAGCTTGAGATGTGGATGACATGTCTTAAGATTGACTCGCACGTAGCATACTCTATTCCTTCCTATTCCCTTGACATGATGCAACTTAACTTCGAAACATATGACTTGGCATAGAGCTTTCCAAGTTGGTTCTCATGTCTTGCTTTCTTCCTCTTCTCTACTTTCAAGTAATTACTCATAGAACGATGTGTAGAAATTCCTTTAAAGTGGGGGGCATATAATACCATTAAATTCCATTTGCATTCTTAGTGAAGCCTTATCGTTTACGTGATGTTTTTATTACTTTGTGGATGAAATTGGGTGTAATTTCCTTCATAAGTGCGATCTATCTTAGCAGGGTGCTGCCACAATAGTGGTTTACACTTTCTGGGAGATCCTAATTTTTGCTGAAATCACATATTTTTAGAAAACAAAATGATTTAAGCCTTGAAAAGTTCCATTTAAAGGATTCCAATTGAAGAGGGTTTGATCAGACCACCTTAGACCAAGCCCCCTTGGATAGAACCCCACTAGTTTTTAACCATACATATAATGAAGTCTCCTTTACACCTATCAAGAAGATGATAAAAAACCACTTTTGATTTACCTTTCGAGGGATCAAATGAATTCATTTAAAATTTATTTTTTGTAAGTATGTAGTCCTTATTATAAGCTTCCAAAAAGTATAATTTTAATTAAATTAAATTTGATTATTATATTTATTTTTTATTTCTTTTGAATGTAGGGTTTTCACCAAAAATCAAGCTCCTTGTTCTGCACATGTGGAAAAATAGATTATTATCAATTTTTTTTTGAAAAATATGAGTGCACCAGATATTAAAGTCCTTGATCCAACAAAAAAATAAAATTGAATTTCGATACATACAAAAAATGTTGTGTTATACAGTCTGCCTATGTCTGAATTGTAATTGGTTTGACTTCAAAACATGATTAAGGAAAAAATATTCAATAAAACATTATGAAACAAATTGGAAGAACTAGATATTGTAGTTGCAAATCTAAATTCAAAAAAATAGAATTTTATCCTTCATGGAAAAAAATTATGAGTTATACGGTGAGTGTCACTCCTTAAAAATCGTGTTTACTGAAAAAAACTAGTTTTTGAAGGAAATGGAAAAAGAAGTACAATATGATTCCAAAAAAAAATTTAAAATATATTTAGAATCTATAGACAAAATTTCACAAATCACTAGTTTGATTCATCTTCAAATTCCTCATGGTTTAGCTGCTATAGATGTCCGAAAGTGAAGATTTAGTTAGAAAAAATCAGTTCAGTGTCCGATTTGGCCAAAAATTGTAAACTAGAATTGTGGGATCACCTAGCATATTACTATTTTTTGATTGGTCCTCTTTTGGAGACATTAGACATAATGTTCCCTAAGTGACTGACCTTGCATAAATTGAACAAGACTCCTTTGAACAATCTTTCACATTACATTTTTGCATTTTATATTGTTGCATTTCTTGGCCCCCTTGCTTAACACAACTTGCAAGACTGTGTTACCTTTTCTTTTTGTTCATGAACACCCCTTTTGCTTTGCGACGCCTTGTTAAAGTTATTAGGCGGTATAACTTTGGCATGGTTGAGCGGGAAGCCCACCTAGCAACATGACTTTTCCCCATAGCCACCTTTGTGTTTGTGAGTGCATACCAACTAGCGTATGTATCTCTTTTTGGGATTCCTCACCTCGCAGACAACTAGTTTTGTGGCCCCAGAGTGAGTATACATTGTTGGCCCTTCTCACCCTGTGGAAAATCCAAAGTTTTGTGGACCTAGAGTGAGTACATCTTTTCCATCTCATTCCTCTTTCTTCCTTGCCTTTGTATGATCTTGTATCTTGGGGGCTTGACATACATGTGGATCTCTCTTCAATGGCTACTTTAGTGTGAGGAAGCAAGTTTCTCTCACTAAAGTAGGGGCTTAATGTGTCATCAAAAATTGTACCCTATGCTTGACATGAGATTAAATGGACTTAATGAGGCCCTAATCTAGTGTTGTGAGGCATTTTATGTGTCCACACTAGGTCTTAAACCCTTTCAAATTAAACAACATGCTTTTAATGACATCTTGTAAAGGTGTTGTAAAGTCTTGTAAAGGAATTTCATGCTTTTCTAGACTTAATTAGCCTATTTCTTCCTAAATTCAACATTATAATAACATTATTACATCAATCTAGAGAGTTCTTAATGTAAAATTAATGATAAGCTAGTGTTGTAATGTGATTTATACATTCACATTGGTTCTTGTGCATTTCTAGGCTATGTGGACCTAATTTTAGTGTTGTAAAGTACATTTAATTACACTTTCACATTGATTTATGTGTCCCAAGCCCTATTCAATATTTACATCACCACTAACATGTCCTATTCTACCCATATTGTGCATCCTGAGGCTTTAATTGATCAAATACCCAACAAGATAGCATTCTAAACCTTATTTCCTATCTCATAAGCTTCATAGGTATCGGAATGGCCCCTATGGGACCCATTCAACATGCTTGGTGAATGAGTCCCATCTAGGTGGGACCCATTCACCATGCTTGGCGAATGAGTCCTATCTGGTCTCCATTTTGACCCTTGAGCGGGAAAAAGTGAAATTTAAAGTTTATTTTCACTATATATCGGTATGTGATGTAGTATAATCGGGTACTAAGGAACACTTGTATATAAATAAGTGATTTTAACCTCATTTTACATCCATCCACTCATTATTACATCTCTCATCTTGAATTCAACATCTATCTTTCATTTCAAGTCAATCACTTTAAGGTTTCTCCATTAGAAGTCTTCAAGTTAGCATTCTAAAGCATTCAAGGGTTGATTCTACATATTTTTTTGTAGACATCCAAGATCAAATTATCATGACAAGGTAATCACTTCCATTTTGCATGCTTCATTCCTTTATTTCATCAATTCAGTTTAATTACCTAAATCGGGTTTGACCAAATCAAACCCCCATGCCTTAACAATCAACAAATTCTCTTCTTATGTTGTTTGTTTGCAGATTTAGGTCCTTTGGAAGCTTGAATATCATTGGAGATTGTATTATAAGGTTATTCAAGTCATCCTCCTATCATTCAAGTCAAATCATCAAGGAAAATTCACTTTTAGACCTGAATTTGACAATTTCAGGAGCGGAGACCTGTAGGAGGCAGAAATATAGATCTAACTCCATAAAATCTTCCTTTGATTTTTCAGATTTTTGTAGGTGGATTGATTCACCACCCTTGGTGAATGAGACCCACTTGTAGGCCTGAAAATTGATTTTTTGATATTTCAACTCCCGACAGTCAGAAATAGGTTTCCGAAAGTTTTTAGTAAAAGTAGGATTGATTCGCCATGCTTGGTGAATGAGTCCCAATGGCCATTTACAGAAGTTTTAGAGACATTCTAGAACCTTCCAGTGACTTCATTCTACCTCCAAGTGCACTATGATTTCATCCATTTCCTTTTGTTCTACATATTTCTTTCAATCTCTTCATATTTCATAGTCGTTGCAATTCACAATGTCTTTTCAAACATAGCTTAAATTGCACTTTTGCATTCATTTTAGATCATTTCAATCCGTCAACTACATTTATCTTAGTTAATTTACATCATATCACACCACACATGTCCTTATTTGAATGTAACATCTAGCATTTTAGGATCTAATCTCTCTCCTTTTGGGTGAAAAAACCTATAAGAGTTAGAGAGTCCATTGGGTCCTAAAATCTATGTTTCAGTTGTACACCAATGTCTCACCATTCATTAGATTTGAAAGAAAATATTTAAAAACTATTGAATCTAATTCCTAGGTATAACAATTGGTATTATTTGATGATTTTCTTTGCTACTTTCGAATGTTTTGCTCAAATGTATGAACTTAGATTAGCCAAGCTTAGCTTTATTTAAAGGGTTAGTTGTCAAACCATATTTATATGGTAATAGTATAAAAATTATTTTACTAATTTTTCCTTTCACACAATTCAAGAAGAGAAACTCTCCTTTGTGTAGTACATTTCTTGCATTTACACCCTTACCATAAAGTATTTGTACAAACTATTGCTTGATTCTTAAGAAATTATTGTCCTCAACCTTACTTTCTTTCTATTTAGAATTTGCAGAGCTGTAGAAGCCCAATTTAGGTTGTCAAAGCCATTTGAACACGTTTATGTAGCTATCAAGAGATTCTTCTTGGTATTACATATCAAAAAGAAGAGAAGGAAAATACAAAAAGAAGGTAAAAATATACTAGATCACTGGGTTGTTAGAATAAAGTCTATCTCCATCTATTAAGGTCTCTCCAAGCTGACCATTTTTTAAGAGTGTTTTTGTATGAATAAGGTTTAAAAATTTAAAAATAATAGGACATGGTTTGTAGTTTTTTTTATATTTGTAAGTTGAGGGTTCAAATCTCCAAATCAAATCAGATTTCAATTACCACATTCAATGAATATGTATTTTAGATTAAAAAATTTAGTCACTAGAATCTCTCAAGGTTTGGGGAAAAGATAGAAAATTATTACCCATTCAAATTCTATATTGCTATAAGCAGTTGCCCTACATTATTGCCCATTTTAAATTTTTTGAAACTTATAAACAATTTCCCTACATTATTTCCCATTAAAATTTATATTGCTATACTGTCATTTGATTCTCATACATTTTATATTCACTTAAATGTAATTCTTTTATTAAGAGAATAGTTTTACTAATATTATTGCACTTATAGTGCATGTTGCATTCATAGTTAATATTCTGGAGAAAGTGAGGATTTTTTAGGATGTAAATTTTGAAGCATCATCTCAAGTGATGGCAGGTAGATCAACCATTATATTTATTTATGAGATTGATGCCCTTTATCCTCATCGCAACTCTAGGTATGGCCAATGCCCTTTGATTTCAAACTTATATAAACTAGATAGGTTGGTTCAATGTGCTCTTTGTAATGACTACTTTGAAATGTCATAGAATAATGAGTTTGATTTTGAACTAAAGTTGGTGGATTTTTTATACAACTTATAATTGGATATTGCAGATGAGAACAAGATTCTTGCATAATTTTCCAACTTCTAACTCTTATGATGGTGCCACAACTATTTCACATATTCAATATCAAAATCATATGCAGACAACTACTATTGTAAGTAAGCTCAAAATTGCATGTGACAAAAAAAATAGGTGATAAGACTAGACTTCAATGCATTTTGTGACGCTTCATGGTATGGTTTACCAAAATAGCTCATGAAATACATGGCAATAGTAATGCAGTAGATGCATGAAGTTGAGTCCACAAAACGTGAAAGTTTTTTCCTTAGCCAAAATCCCAAAATTGGGTTCAACAAAATGGGATCCCACTTAGGTTCAGGGTCCTAAGCCTAAAACTAAAATGGGATCCCATTTTTAAAAAATCAAGATCCCCTTTTTAAAATCAGGATCTCATTTTTCAAAACGGGTCTTGTTTTGAAAACTTTCCATTTTGAAATTTTCCATTTTGAAAACTTTCCAATTTTGGAAACTTTCCAATTTTGGAAACTTTTCAAAGCGGGATCTCGTTTTGGCAACTTTTGAAAACGGGATCCCATTTCCTAGAAGCATAAATTTATTTATTTTTTATTAAAATGGGATCCCGTTTTACAGAAACGAGATCCCAATTTTTAAAATATGGATTTTTGGTTGGGTTTGTGCTTTGTTTTTCAGTTCAAGAAAATACTTGGAGACCCAAACCTGAGCTTTGAACCTGGTTTGACTTGCAACTTGAAGGTCATGTTAATGTTGCAAGAAAATAGTGACTTTAGACATATGTTTGAAGACCTTTTTTGCATAATTTTTTGACAAAATTAAAACCCATTATAGATGAGATAGTGTAGATTCCAAAATATGTATTTTTTTTACAATTGGATTATTTTTTCTATTTTTCAATTAATTTTTGATGAAACTAGTCCATAAACTTGAAATATCAGGGTTTTTTAATATTTTAATAAATTTTTATTAAAATATTTTTTGTAAAATGAATTGCATGAAAACATACTTCAAACAATTCTTTTCAATTTGAAAAAAAAATCAAAAAATGATAATTTTAGGTTATCTTATGTGTGACGTAGACGATGATTTTTCAAAACAACAAATATGACTAGTAAAAAATTAACAAAAAAAATCAATAAAAAATTACAAAAATATTGAAAACGTGCTTTAGTGAGTTACAAATCTTCTCCCAGAAGGATTTAGAAAAATACAATTATTTAGGTCAAAATATAGATGACATACATGTGCATGGTATGGTAAAAAAACGTGACTTTTAAATAGTGGTTTTTAGAAATGCCTATTGAAAATCAACTTGTATCATTTGGGTATTGAAATAAATTACATATTTGGAAACTAGACTCTAAGTACTACATTTTATGATTAGTGACTTTTTTTTAAGATTCCATCTCTAAGTGCTTCAAATTTTAAGGTCAAATGTGACAAATTTTGAAAATCAAGTTAAACACTTCCACTTTTTGGGCAAAAAGTGGACTCAACTTCTTGCACACACCTAATGGAATAAAGGTTTTAAGGGGGACAATTGTTTAAGGAAATATTGAAGTCCTATACAAAGGACCTAACTGGATGAGCTAGTGGCATTTGTTACTTGCCAAGTATTGTCTAATCTAAATATTCGTACATTATGCCTTTGTTAATGGAACCTCTTAAAATGGTGGTGTAATGATGATGATATGCTATCACACCCACTTTCCAAGATTCCACTCAAGGATAACCCTAGAGATCTCAATGCAAAAGAGAAAGAGATCTTGCAATACGGTTGTCCTAGGGGCTAAATATGATCTAATGAGGGGTTCACTACCAAGTGCAAAATTGGAAAAGACAATGAAATGAAAGATGTAATACCAAACCCTAATTCAATGTAATAACCTATAAGATGACATAAAAATGCTGGTAAAATGGAACAAAAAAGTAACAAGGTGAATAGAGTGCACCTAGGAATCTGAAAGTGATTGATTGCAACTCTAAAATACTAGAAAATTTGACTTTTTGACCAACAGGGACTCATTCGCCAACCTTGGTGAATTAGTCCCATATCTAGTTTTTTTATCCAGAAGTCTGTTTTGGGAAAAAAGGGTATCTGAACCTACAAATAAATTAGGAAAATAGCTATTGTGGGACTCATTCGCCACTCTTGGCAATCAGTCCCACTCCACTTTTTTAGGAATTTAAAGTTTTAATATGCACTTCAATACCTAAGCTATTTCCTTCCAGCCTGAGTTCCAGATTTGAATCTACAAAAATACTTGCAAAACAGAATATAAAATCAATTTTCTAATGGGGGGTTTGCCTTGGTCAAACCCCTAGTTTGGTAATTAAACCTTGATAGAAATAATGAAATATGCATGAAAACCCTAGCCTTAAGTGTATCTAAGACTAGGAAATCTGAAACATGATGCAATCCTATTCTAATGTTCAAGAATATGATGTAATAACATAAATGTGAAGATGAATGACTCACTTAGAGAGATCTCTAATCACCCCAAATGAGCCCTAATGATGTGTTTACCTTCCTTTGGCTAAATGTAGAGTGATGATGGAGGATGGAATCACCTAGGAAACAAGTCTTTAGGCTTGGCTTGATGGCCAGTTGCATCTCCCCAACCTAGAATACATCATGATTCACCATTGACAACCATGATCAACCTTGAAAATGCTAGATCATGAATGAAAGTGAGCTTGAAGACCTACAAAAACACTTTAATGTTGCTCCAAGATTTCAACTTTGCTTGCTTTTGAAACTTGAATGCTCTTGTGCAAGATTTCTTGAAGACCCTTGATGCTTATCTATTTAAAGTGCTTGCTCAAAATTGCATCTAAAATCATAAAAATGGCTTGAAAACATGCTTATATAGGCATTAACACCTAATTGGTCATTATTTAGATCTCAAAGGCCGACATCCACCAAAAATTTGAATTGGAATGGTGAATTTCCTGCTCAAAATTGAAGAAGACCCCAAATGGGACTCATTCGCCACCCTTGGCGAATGGGTCCCACCTAAGGGACTCATTCACCCAAGGTGGTGAATGAGTCCCACCTTAGCTTTTTGAGGTGGTTTTTCAGGATTTTTAGTGTTTTGAATGATTTTATGGAATTTTTAAGTGAAATGAGCCTCGAGATCCAAAATAACGGGTCTTAGGGTCTTATAGATGATTATTTAAATGATAATTAATGCAAGGGTACCCAAGATAGGTCCAAATTAGACCAAAAATTATACTCTCCAACAAGGGAATACAATTTTGGTGGTCATGTTTAATAGAGAATTGAGATGCTATATAGTATGAGTCTCAGGTCAATTTCTATTTTGAATTTTAGTACAATAGTTGAGATGTTAAATATGCCATGCCAAAAATAATATTTAAACATTTTATTACATTAATTAACCTTTCTATTGGAAAACTAATATTATGTTGTTGTACACGAATGTTTCCCCATTCATTGGATTTGAAAGAAAATATTTAAAAGTTATTGAATCTAACACCTATAGATAACAATTAGTGTTATTTAATGATTTTTTTTGCTACATTTGAATGTCTTGCTTGAATTTATGAACTTAGATTATCCATTATTAGTTTTATTTAAATGGTTAGTGGTCAAACCATGTTTATTTGGTAATAATACAAACATTTTTTTACTGACTTTTCCTTTCACATGATTCAAGAAGAGAAACTCTCCTTTGTGTAGTACATTTCTTGCATTTACACACTAACCTTAAAGTATTTGTATAGACTATTGCTTGAGCCTTAATAAATTATTGTCCTTGACCTTATTTTCTTTTTATTTAGCATTTATAGAGTTGTAGGAGCCCAATTCAGGTTGTCAAGGCCATCTATACGAGTTTATGCAACTATCAAGAGATTCTTCTCAGTATTATAGATCAAAAAGAAGAGAAGGAAAATACAAAAAGATGGTAAAAATATACATGATCAATGGGTTGTTAGAATAAATTCTATCTCCATCTATTAAGAGCTCTCCAAGCTGACCATTTTTGAAGAGTGTTTTTGTATGAATAAGGTTTAAACATTTTTAAATAATAGGACATGGTTTGCAGTTTTTTTTTATATATTTGTAAGTTGAGGGTTCAGATCTCCAAATCAAATCAGATTTTAATCACCACATTTAATGAATATGTATTTTAGATTTAAAAAAATGATTCATTAGAATCTCTCATGATTTGAGGACAAGATAGAAAATTATGTTATAGTTCATGTTCATTCAAAGATCTAAATCTCATAAAAATTAGAGTCTAGAGTTGAATGCTAGGTTGTATAAGATATAAAACTAGGCTTGAAAGCTCAATTTGAGAAAGTGTTGAGATTCAAAGTCGACGATTTATTTATATTTACAATATGATCATGAAAATTCCATGAGCTCTAACATTATTATTTTTTAATATATATGTATTCATGAAGACTTTACATGACTAGGCTTAACAAAATTTGGGGTTCGAGCCCGATTTGAAATTGGATTCGTTTATAAATTTGGCCTTGAAGGGTTCAAATTTCTATTAAGACTAAGCTATCCATTATACTTGGAGATTGTTCACCCATGCACCATAAGTAAATATTCTCGTTGAAAAGAATATTGAGTCGCCATTAGTGAAGCAATACAACTTGGCAATGTCCTTATGGTAGATCATCCCCTAAGTCTCCACCTTAGACTTGGGGTGCTCTTGGAGGTCATGAAAGTTGTTGATTAAGTTGCTCTTGTTACTCAAAAGCTTTTTAATGATAACATATTCTTTTTTTATTGAGCTCAATCCTATACATGAGACTCAACAAGGCATATATATGGAGAAGTGATTAATGGTAGTACACCATCATTGGGAGAATGCTTAGATGAGATGAAATGTGAGAGTGATTTGCAACACAAGGGGTCTCCAAAAGTACCATTTTTGAAGATTCAATTTCAAAGTGCAAAGGTTCCTTAATTTATTTATTCATTACAAATAGTGTTTTTAAATTATGTTTGAATTTATTTGCAGACTGAACAATGCAATACCATGGTACAATGGAGGCATGTAGTATTCTTCTACCTATATATAATTTCTTTAACAATGTTTCCTATTGAATCCTTTTGCAGACATAATAGTTTAATGCCATCATACAATGGAGGCATGCAATATCATCTCCATGTATGTATTTACTTTCATTATTTTATATTTATTAATATATTTTGTTGTAAAATTATGCACTATATTCGAAGTAAGGGAAAAAGGATGGCCTAAGAATGGTCAAGCTCAAACAAACAAAAGATAGTTATTAATACTGATCTAGATTTAAAAAATATAGGGCTTTTCATATCTTCTACCATGTTTATTCTCATCATTGTTTAGGAGCTAAATTTTATTATGTTGATTAAATTTACTTCGAGTAATGATTAAAATAAATTAGAAGAGAAGTTCATTTTATTCCTTTTTAGATATTTAACTTACTATATTTGTTATCATAAATCTTTTTGTTTGATTAAATAAAATTCTATATTGTATTTTAATATTTTGGAAGGTATGTCTATCTTCAACACACTATTAAAACCATAAGTTACAAAGTTAAAAGTTGAAGAGAAGTCTAGTGCTATTTTTTTGAAGAGAAATGAAGATTACTATGTTAAATATAAATTTAAGTATTTACCTTAAGAATGAAGGAAAAAGAGATGTTAGTCATAAATTTGTAATCATATGTTTATAAACATATGTATAGACTATTGTCTACAATATAGTTGCAATCATTAATGTATACAATTGTTAGCATAACATTACCAAATGTAAGATAGGAATAGGCAATGTCTCAATGACTACAAAAGAACATTCTACAATAGTTACTTAAAATAAAGGGCTGTGTTATCTTTATATTTTTACAATAATGAATTGTTTAAATTGGATTTTATTTATACTATAATAATTTTCATTTAATTTCATCCGCGCACTTTTTTGGTGCATGTGTTAATATATAAGAATCGTATTTCATAAGCAAATACTAGTGTGAAAATGGTCGTGGAAATGACGGCGGGTAGATGTTGGTGAGGCCACTCCCCACAAGAAACAAGAATACTATTGTGAACTGACTTCCTCATGCTAAGCAGAAACACTCCCACGTGATCGCCGAACCCAAGCAGCGGGACCTGAAAGTAAGTGGTAAACAGGAATGTATGGAGGAGGAGGAGGAGGAGGAGAGCTGTCATAGCAATTTCACCCGCCAGTTGTTTTGCCAATTGTTGTAGCGCCGACACTGCACAGAGTTCGATGCTAGAAATATCACTATTGCAAATATAATAAAAGACTTATTGTCTCAGGCTTTTATCAATAATTATTGTTAGATAGAGTAGTTGTTACGTCTATTATAATGTATGTTGTCCTATTTATTATTGTGCTCCATGTGACAAGATTTTTCTAGATTTTGTTGAAGATAAGATTGTATATATTTTATCAATGAAGTCAGGTATTGACTGAATTTGTTAGGTGACATATCTCACCCACACATATTTTTAAATTTATGTATTTTCAATATCATGATATATACAACATTATTCAATATTACTTGAAACATTATTATGATTGATTTTCAACGATCCTATTTATTATTGTGCCCCATGTGACAAGATTTTTCTAGATTTTGTTTAAGATAAGATTGTATATATTTTATCAATGAAGTTAGGTATTGACTGAATCTGTTGGGTGACATATCTCATCACACATATTTTTAAATTTATGTCTTTTCAATATCATGATATATACAACATTATTCAATATTATTTGAAACATTATTATAATTGATATTCAATGATCCTATTTATTATTGTACCCCATTGACAAGATTTTTCTAGATTTTATTTAAGATAAGATTGTATATATTTTATCAATGAAGTTAGGTATTAACTGAATCTGTTGGGTGACATATCTCATCACACATATTTTTAAATTTATGTCTTTTCAATATCATGATATATACAACATTATTCAATATTATTTGAAACATTATTATAATTGATATTCAATGATCCTATTTATTATTGTGCCCCATGTGACAAGATTTTTCTAGATTTTGTTTAAGATAAGATTGTATAGGCCTATATTTTATCAATGAAGTTAGGTATCGATTGAATCTGTTGGGTGACATATCTCATCACACATATTTTTAAATTTATGTCTTTTCAATATCATGATATATACAACATTATTCAATATTATTTGAAACATTATTATGATTGATATTCAACCATGAAATTCATTGGGAGTAGAAATCCTTTTCAAATTAATTTATTTTGCCACCTACCCTATGTATATAACACTATTCCTTTTCACTCAAAGCATTGTTTTAATAGGGTTGACAATTTGACCAAAAAAATTAATGCATTACAATTTCTTTTCCAAAATTAAATGATAATTTATTTTTATTGTAAGTAAAAATACTTTTCAATTTTATTTTTTTGCAACCTATCATATCTATAAGAGTATTTCATGTTGGTCAAAACATTATTAGGGTTGACAACTTAGCCAAAAAAATTAATGCTTTACAATTTTTTTTTTAATTAAATAACAATTTCTTTTTGCAATGGTTGCTTCTAAAATCAACCAATAAAAAATATGCAATAATGCCAAAAAATATGAAGTATACAATAGTGCTCATGTCATTCAAACAATTAATATAGTTGAGTTTTGATTCAATGAGTTAGGTAAATATTAATTGCTTGAATGACATGAACACTATTATATATGTCATATATTTTGGCATTATTGTCTATTTTTTAGTGGTTTCAAAGTACTCCATCAAAAAAGAGACTCAAGAATGTATTTGTTTAAGTCATACAATCAAGCAAATTATTAAACATTTTTTCTTTATTTTAGTTTCAATCTATGTGGTTGCATAGCATATAGGGAATACTACAAATCATTTTTGTGAATCATGTAACCCACCCCCACCTTGCACTTACTTCCAAGGTGTTATATCAACTATATAGAGGTTGTTTAGTGGTTAGTTTCTTTCAACATAATGAAAACTTTGGGGTTCAATCAATAGTTTGGGTTTAACAGTTCATTTATTTGTTTTGTGCTCTCATGTCTAGGAATACCCTCCCAAGTCTAAGTTGAGCTCAACGTGTAGGAGATAAAACTCACTCTCGTAGAGTTAGCTTAGAGTCCCTCATAGTTCTATAGATGAAACATTTTTTTTCATTTTTTGACAACCCTAGCATACTGAATGGGCTTTGGTTCTAGGAAATGGAGTAGCGATATTGATACCTAACAAACATAATTCAAGTTTTCTATTACTAATTATAAGGTACATGAATTTCCTTCTTAAATCTTGAAGCATGGTTTCTTTCTTGGTAAGGAAATAAATTGTGTTCTCCTCTCTTTTCTACCCCACATAAGTGATTTCTAACTAGCCATGGATAGTTGGAATGGACTCATTTAACCTAGGGGTGCCTCATCATGTGTATCATATCATTCAAACCCTATAATTTATAATACATTAAATATCCAAGAATATTATGAGAATGAACACCCATGTTGTCCATATAACCTAACACAATAAATATTCATATTTATACTTTTAGGTGTTCACACTTGAGAATAAGTTAAGGATAAAGGAGCTCAAGAAGCATCCAAGATAATTTCAAAGAAGAAGTCAAGACTTGATATGATAAAAAAGGTGCCCTATTGTTATAAAGAAATAGGTAAATATTTATCTCCAATATTCCTACTTGATCCCATTTACAAACAACATGACCTTTCTTTGGTCAATTATGAGAGGTAATCTATTAAACATGGGATGTACAAATTAATGTTTAGGTATAATGGGTATGGTCATCAAGAGGGGGATGCACATACTAGAGTGTTTTCAAATTTCATGTGAAAAATTCTAGTTTGAAGATGAAGACATGTGGATGAGATTTTTTGTTAGGTCACTAACAGGGAGAGTGAAGAGTTGGTATGATGGTTTCCTAGAGCATTCTTTTTCCTCTTGCAACCATCATGTGGTTGCATTTGAAGAAGTTTTTGTATTACATTTAGACACCACTATTCTAGTCCAATAATTAGAAAACATCAAGTGGCAAGAAGGGGAGTCTAGCATGGACTTCAATAACAGGTTTTTTGTTGCTCTTTCTAGGATTCCAAAAGACTTTAGACCTAACACACCTACTTGTATTGGCATGCTTCTTGGAGCCTATGATGTTACTCTAGGTTTTGGTCGAATACAAGAAGAATTTAATTTGGTGAACATGCAAAAGGCATACATGTGCCTTGACTACATTGATGGTCCAAGAAATGATATGATTGCAAAATTATTATCTCCAAGAACAAATTTTGCTAGTGATATTTTGTTTGTTGTGGATAGTAATGGAATCGGTATTTCATGTGGCTCAAGCACAACATCGAATGATGATTATATTTTGTACCATAGAAAAAAGTATTTCTTCCTTGATTTGAGAATAATTGATGATAAATTGGACTTAATGAGGCCTTGATTTAGTGTTGTGATGCATTTTATGCATCCACACTAGGTCTTGGACCCTTTCAAATTGAATAACACACATTTATCAATGCCTTGTAAAGGTGTTGTAAAGTGTTGTAAAAGACTTTCACACTTTTCTAAACTTAATGAACCCATTTTCCCCTAATTCAACATTATGAAATGTATTTAATTGCATTATCACATCAGTCTATAAGGCTTGTAAACTAAATTTGACTTCAACCTAGTGTTGTAATGTGTTTTAGACATTCATATTGGTTCTTGTGCCTTTCTAGGCTGTGTGGACCTCATTTTAGTGTTGTAAAGTGTATTTAATCACACTTTCACATTGAATTTTGTGTCCCAAGCCCTAATTGACCTTCACATCATCATTAATAGGCCCCTATGACCCCATATTATGCATCCTAAGGCATAATTTGATCAAATACCCGATGAAATCAACATATGAACTGGAATTCCTCATTCCCCAGCAATCCAGCTGGAAAATGGACCCCATTGGGACTAATTCACCATCTGTGGTGAATGAGTCCCTTCCATGTGGGACTGATTCATCCAAGGTGGTGAATTAGTCTCATTTGGGTCATTTTTTACTTTTGAGCCAGAAAAATTGGAATTTAAGTTTTATTTTTCTTCATGCGGTCTCAAGGATCCAATTTATGAGCAAAATAGGAGAATTTCCTATAAAATCAAGTCTCTAAACCATAATTGACATCTCTTAATTCATTCATGCATCTCTTATCATTCATCCATCATCTATCTTCTCTATCAAGTCAAGCTAGCTAGGGCTTTTTAATCTAAGTCATCAAGATAGCTTCCAAAGACATTCAAGGGAAGAAGATCTTCCTCCATTCTTGCAGAAATTCAAGATCAAACATCATGAAAAGGTATTGAATTCATTTTTCATGCTTCAATACATTCTTTCATCATTTTGGTTTAATTACCTAAAAAGGGGTTTGACCAAGGAAAACCCTCATGCCCTAACATCCAACATTTATCCTTCTGTTCTTATGTGTTTACAATAGATTTAGGAATCTTGGAGGCTTGGAAATCATTGGAGATCAAGTTGAAATTTTTTTGAAGACATATCCTTGTTGACCAAGTCAAAATATCAACAAGTCACTTTTAGGTTTGGAAATCAAACTTTCAGAGGTATACACCTGTTAGGAACTGAAGAGGAAACTGAGGGCTTTAGTTTCCACCTTTGGATTTTCAAACATTCAAAAGTGGACCAATTCACCATGGATGGAGAATGAGTCCCATTGCTAGGCCTAATTTTGGTTTTCTATAGTTTTGGATACCCATTTGTCTGAAACAGGCTCCAAAATAGTTTCCTAGAACTGGGACTAATTCGCCTAAAATGGAAAATGAGTCCTTGTAAGCCAAATTTCCACATTAGTAGCATTTTAGATGTCATTTCTAGTCTCCATCAAGTTCTCAGGTGCACACTTTCATTTTCATCAAATTTTGTTACAGTTTGTTTTCATTTCTAGGTGTTTCTACATTTCAATAGTTCACTTAATGGTCAATAGTTTTTATTAGTTATTTGCATTTAGTTTATCTCATCTAGGCACATTTCCATTTTACTTACATTAGTTTGAGTGAACCACCTCAGTTTTTGGCCTATCTCTCTCCTTTTAGGTGAAAAACCCTAAGAGTGTAAGAGAAGTACATGGACCCAAAAATCTATGGTTCATTTTGGTGAACATTCTTTTTCAAACACCTTCTTTTCTGATCTAGATTCCTTAATTTCCTAGATTTGTTTGTATTAGCTTTGCATTGCATGTTGCATTGGATAATTAGCATTCTAGGGTTTCAAATTTTTGCATTAACACAAGTGCATATAGTTTGCATTTTTGTCTCTCAAATCATTGAAAAACACCTGAAATATGCATTTACATTTAGGCTTCAGACCATCCAACACAAAAATCATCAAAAACCATTGAAATTTTTTGAAAATTTTGCAAAACACCCTTATTGGGACTCATTCTCCATGTTGGGCGAATCAGTCCCTGTCTATATTTTTCACTATCTATTATAACATTAGAAACCTCATTTATGTGCTTCCTCGGCCTCCTAGTACCATATATTATAAGTTTGGAATGTTTTTGGACTCTTTTTTTAATGCATTTAGCTCAAAAACATCATTTTACACTACTCATTCTTCAATATCACTTCAATTGCAAACATCATTACATTTGAAAATGCTTACATTTCTAAAATTTTGAATAACATCGATAAAGGTACTTTTCACTTTTTCATATACAATGTTTCTATTCATACAACTTTGCATAAGTTTGTTAAAAGTGCTTTTCATTCTTGCATATTCATTATGTGCATTCTTCAAATCTTGCATAAATTGGATAAGAATGTTTTGCATCTTTGCACATACATTGTTTATATTGTTGAAAAATTGCATGAAATGGTTACAAGTGCTTTTCATTTTTGTTCAAACTATGCTAGTATCTTACATAACTAGACATATTAAGAAACATTCCCTATCTTATCCTTTTAAGAGTGTTTTTGTGACAGAGAATACAACCTTCGACATTCCTAACACTCATATTTGTTCTTCTCCTAATATCTCTCCTATTGGAAAAGAAGATATTTTGGTAATAAAAGAACCAATAAATGAGAATTTTGAGAATCCAAGTTGTTTCGCTACTCTTACCTCCTTTTGTGGACAAGACATTCATAAACAAGATAACACAACCATATGTAACCATGAAACTAACATTTTTTCTTCTCCTAGTATCTCTCCTTGTTGTGAAGATGATACTTTGATGTTAGAAAACCTATTTGTGAAGGTCATGAGAATCTTAGTTGTCCCCCTTCCCCTAAATAAACCCTTGCTGAGTGTGGCAATTGATCCCTTGATCATTCCCATTCTTGTGGTAAATTCATTTTAGAAGAACCAATCCTTGAGTGTCAAGAACATTTGATTTGTTGTTCTCCTAAACACCCTCCTCCTAGGGAGGATATCATGATGCCAAAAAAAGGTAACTCCCACATGCTAAGGGATGTTAACATTATTCAACCTCAACTCATTCTTTACCCTCCTTCACATAAAACTTGAAAACTCAAACCAAACCTAAACTTGTCCTTTACCCACCTAAGAATAATGTATCGCAACAGTTGAGTCATAATACCATTGCTCGTACATATAACACCCAAAACAATCCACAACCACAACACCCCTACCCTTTCCTAACACTATCATCCCTAATCTTATCTTACCAGGACTTCCTAGTGAAAAGAAACTTACAATCTTGTTGAACAGATAAAGAATACTCCTGCTAAGATATCATATGGGACCTCATTCACGTTTCCCCTCTTTATCACAATATAATTCAAAATTATTTACAACAAGTTTCTATCCCTTCTAACATGCAAACAAATGATCTAGCAGCCATGATTCAAGCCATAAATGCTGACATTTTTTCCACCAAAGTGAGCTCCCTTCTTTGAATGTGCAAAACCAAAATGAAGCTTTCATGATCATCACTCAATACAAATGAAAAGAGATCAAGAGAACTCTTGTAGATATCAGCTCCACTCTTAATGTGTGTGGAGTGAACCTTCTCGATAGACTAGGCATTGATAAATCCAGCATTCAACTTGATCGTTTATCCATTAGGGGATTTGACAATGTAAGCAAACATTCGCTTAGTGTGATCACTTTACCTATTACAGTTGGAGTGACCACATTGGAAACACCAATCCATGTTATGCCTAATGATCTTTAATATAACCTTCTCTTAGGCAGGTCGTGGATTCATGCAATGAATGGCATGCCTTCTACTCTTCATCACAAAATGAAATACATCCACAACAACAAAGTGTACACAGTTGATGCTAACCCTCATCCAAGAAGTTGTTTAAACATCGAGAAAAACAAAGAAAATCCCTTGAACACATTAACACCAACCACACAAGTGGACCTTGTTCAACATCTTGAACTAGTCATGAAGCTCTTAGAAGATGATTGGGGTTCCTTGGACTTCGAACATGACTTCATGGGAAAGTACAAGATCATACACAAAGACTCTAGCAAGGGAAAATAAACCACCATTTTGTTGACACCAAACTCGGACAACCCTTCACAAGCATCCACCTCAACCACTTTAGAACAATAGACATCAGGCTACACAACAAACTTTGATGAACTTAATCACATGAACAACCACCAACTTCAAAAGAAATGAAGAAGCTTTATGGAAAAGGGTATGAGTTTATGAAACAACTTGGATATAGTGGAAAATGATGTGGTGCTAATGAACAAGATATCTAAAACCCTATAGAGCCTAACACAACAAATGACTCATGGTCTTGGAAACTATCCTTTGATCGAGATAAACAAGCCATCCCTTAACATCAATACTATCACAACACATCCTTCTCAACCAACCTTAACAATAGTACATCTTGAGCTAATTGACACCACTGGTCTTAATCTTTCTCCTAAACCAAAACACACAAGGAACTCTTCGCTTATCATCAATGTCATCTTGCATAGCACTAAAAATTTGCACTTGATAGATTTTCGCTCCTCCTATAAGAGTGAGAACAAAATATTGCACTCTAAAGAACCTTGCATAGGTATGACATCTTGTCCTAAGAAAGACATCGATTTTCCACCAACAACAGAAACTACTTCTCCCATTGATCAAGAGGGTATCTTGTTGAGATTCCTCCAAGATCACTTGATATCTCTCCCTCCATGAACTCAAAAGAACTGCTATAACAAGACTTCATTTTTTTCCTATCATATAGAGTTCATCGTCATTCCACCAATGAATGTATGACCTTGAGTAGTAAAATCCAACATCTTAAGGAGTTTGGTATGCTTCCCTATTTGAGAGCACCTAATTCCTCTAATTGATACCAATTTTCACTCTAACATTCATTTCATCAACCATTTTGGCACACCCTTGTCCTACACTCAGTGGAGGCAAGGGCTTATGTATCCTTGTCCTCGTATGTCACTTGTAATTGCTTCCTTTGGCTAGTCGTTAACCTTTCATGAACATATAAGATCAAGCTTGGGATGTAGACAATGTGCCTTAAGTTGGCTCACATGTGACATACTCCTTTTTCATGAAGTAGCTTATAGGAAACATATGACTTGGGCATAGGGCTTTCCGAATAAGCTCTCATTTCTTCTTCTTTCTCTTCTTCTTTAAATCAATTGCTCATAGTAGTGGTGTGAACACAACTACTTTAAAGTGGGGGAATACATCACCACTCACATTTCATTGTGTGATTTTCTTTTTCTTGTGATCTCCTCTCTTGGAAACATTAGGTACAATGTTGCCCTAGATGAGACATTGCACTTGTCCTCTCTTGGAAACAAGATGAGACCATTTGCACTTTTCCTCTCTTTGAAGCATTAGGCACCATGTTCCCTAAGATGAGACATTGCACGAATTAAGAAAAATCCCTTTGAACATTCCTTACACCATTTTGCATTAACAATGTCTATGAGTGTCAAGCATACAAAGTTTTTCTTACCTCATAGAGCTCAAAAATCATTTTCATTGTGGTGCTTTATTAAAGTTATCAAGAGGTATAAATTTGGTATGGTTGAGCGAGAAGCCCATTCTAAGGCATGACTTTCCCCACAACCACCTTGTGGATTCCTCATCCCATGAACAACTAGAAGTTTCATTGCCTCAGAGTGAGTATGTTATGGAATTCTCACCCAATGGACAACCAAGAGTTTTGTTGCCCCAGAGTGAGTACATGCATTTTTGGAAAAACAACCTAGATCTTATCCATAATGTGTTGGAAAAACTGTCAAAGCTTGATCCGCCTCATTTTCATTTCGGGCTTCCTTCTAGTTCTTTCCATTGCATGTTTGCGTATCTTATTTCACCGCAAATAATTCACCCTTGTGTGTCCTTTTGCACTCATGTTGGTTTTACTTAGGATCTTGGATCCTAGGGGCTTGATTGCTTCATTGATCTTTGTTATCCTAGACTATCTACATTGGTACGATTGGACCCCTCTTGAATGTCTACTTTAGTGTAAGTTTGAAGCAAGTTCATCCTCTCACTAAAGTGGGGGCTAAATGTATCATAGAAAAAGTATTTATTGCTTGATTTGGGAATAATTGATGATAAATTAGACTTAACGAGGCCTTTATTTAGTGTTTTGAGGCATTTTATGCATCCACAATAGGTCTTGGACCCTTGCAAATTGAATAACACGCATTTATCAATGTCTTGTAAAGGTGTTGTAAAGTGTTGTAAAATACTTTCACACTTTTCTAGACTTAATGAACCCATTTTCCCCTTATTCAACATTATAAAATTTATTTAATTGCATTATCACATCAATCTAGAAGGTTTGTAAACTAAATTTGACTTCAACCTAGTGTTGTAATGTGTTCTACACATTCACATTGGTTCTTGTGCCTTTCTAGGCTGTGTGGACGTCATTTTAGTGTTGTAAAGTGTGTTTAATCACACATTCACATTGAATTATGTGTCCCAAGCCCTAATTGACCTTCACATCATCATTAATAGGCCCCTATGATCCCATATTGTGCATCCCGAGGCATAATTTGATCAAATACATGATGAAACCAACATATGAACTGGAATTCCTCATTCCCCAACAATTCAGCTAGAAAATGGACCCCGTTGGGACTAATTCACCATATGTGGCGAATGAGTCCCGACCAGGTGGGACTAATTCACCCAAGGTGATGAATTTGTCCCATTTGGGTCATTTTTGACTTTTGAGTAGGTAAAACTGGAATTTAAGTTTTATTTTTCTTGTGTCAACCTTAGGGATCCAATTTACGGGAAAATTAGAAGAATTTCCTAAAAATAAAATCTCTAAACCCTAATTGACATCTCTTAATTCATTCAAACATCTCTTATCATTCATCGATCATTTATCTTCTATATCAAGTCAAGCAAGCTAGGGCTTTTACATTCTAAGTCATCAAGATAGCTTCCAAAGACATTCAAGGGAAAAATATTCCTCCATTATTGTAGAAATTCAAGATAAAACATCATGGAAAGGTATTTAATTCATTGTTTCATGCTTCATTACATTCTTTCATCATTTTGGTTTAATTACCTAAAAGGGGTTTGACCAAGGCAAACCCCCATGCCCTAACATCCAATATTTCTCCTTCTCTTCTTGTGTGTTTGCAGATTTAGGCATCTTGGAGACTTGGAAATCATTGAAGATCAAGTTGAATTTTTTTTGAAGACATCTCCTTGTTGACCAAGTCAAAATATCAGCAAAAAGTCACTTTTAGGTTCAGAAATCACTTTTAGAGGCAGACACCTGTCATGAACCAAAGAGCAGACCGAGGGCTTCAATTTCCACCTTTGGATTTTTAGAAATTAAAAAGTGGATTGATTCACCATGGATGGAGAATGATTCCCACTACCAGGCCTGATTTTGGTTTCCTATAGTTTTGGATACCCAACTATCTGAAACAGGCTCTGGAAAAGTTTCCCAAAACTGGGACTAATTCGCCTAGAATGGTGAATGAGTCCCTGTAGGCCAAATTTCTAGCATTAGCAACATTTTAGATGTCATTTCTAGTCTCCATCAAGTTCTCAAGTGCACACTTTCAGTTTCATCAAATTTTTTTATAGTTTGCTTTCATTTCTAGGCATTTCTGCATATTACAATGTGTTTTCCAACAAGTTGCATTTCAATAGTTTTTACTTAATGATCAATAGTTTTTATTAGTTATTTGAATTTAGTTTATCTCATCTAGGCACATTTCCATTATCCTTGGATTAGTTTGAGTGAACCACCTAGGTTTTTTGCCTATCTCTCTCCTTTTAGGTGAAAAACCCTAAGAGTGCAAGATAAGTACATAGACCCAAAAATCTATGGTTCATATTTGTAGGTAGATAGAGGAAGGTTTTCGTGCACTGTATGATATAAATATAGATGAAGATGATAGTTTTTGCATCTACCTTTAATTATATTAGTCATCCATGGATGATGACAATGATGAAACTAATGATGTTTTCTAGTTTGAGAACAAAAAACATTCAACCCTTTTCTAGGGTCAAGGTAAACCCAAAAAAGTGGTTTATAATTCGAATGAGGAAGGAAAACTTGTAAAAAATGACCCAATGCCAAAAAATTTCATTCTAGGGTTTGAACAAACTAGTTGGTTCGAATGAACCAAAAGAAGGTTCACTTAATGCATGTGTGAACCAATCGGCCAAAAAAGAAAATGGAAACCCCTTTTTGGAAGGGGGTTCAAGAAAACCTAGGTTTGATTGAACCCCTTGGGGCTCACTCGAACCCCCTTGGTTTCAACGAACCCCCCTTTTCCTTGATTTTTGACCTTGTTCACAAAAAAAATCAAAATTTTTGCACTTTGGAGCTCGGGTTGAAGATGAAAATGGTGGAGACTTCAGAGACCCAACTGGAATTAGGTAGTCCTTGGAACGAGTTATCCAACAAATATAATTTTAATATGTTTTGGTTTTATTATGTATTTATTTTTTTAGTTTTATTAAACATAGGTTTTTCACCAAAAATCAAGCTCTATGTTCTGCACATGTGGAAAAATAGTAGATTATCAATTTTTTTTTGAAAAATATGAATGCACCAAATATTGAAGTCCTTGATCCAACAAAAAAATTTGAATTTTGATACATATAAAAAAAGTTACGTGTTATACGGTCGCGCTATGTATGAATTGTAATTGGTTTGACTTCGAAATTTGATTAAAGAAAAAAAATTCAATAAAAAACTATCTAACCAAGTGGAAGCACTAGATATCAGAGTCAAAAATCTAAATTTGAAAGAATTATAATTTTATCCTTCATGGGAAAAAAGTTAAGCGTTATACGGTGATCGTCACTTTTTAAAAATGTTGTTTTTTGAAAAAAACTAGTTTTCGAGGGAGATGGAAAAAGAAGTGCAATATGATTCCAAAAAAAATAAAATAAATATATTTAGAATCTACAGACAAAATGTCACAAAACTCTAGTTTGCATCATCTTCAAATTCCTCATGGTATAGTTGCTATAGATGCTCAAAAGTGAAGATTTAGTTTTAAAAAATTATTTCAGTGTCCAGTTTGGCCAAAAATTATAAACTAGTATTTTGGGATCACCTGTCATTGATGTGGATCTGAAGAGGGAGACATGTATGCAAGTGATTTGATAGATGAATCAACTCATGTAGCAGATTGCACAATACATGCACATGGTGGTGATGTGAAGTCTAAAAAAGAAATTAGTTTCTTGTTTGATGTAGTACCCTCTTTTTCCTTTGATGTTGAGGCTACTAATAGTTTTTCACATGACCTAATGAATTATACACAACCACATTTGGTGAAAGTATTGGTGAAATAGTTGTTAGTGCAACAAATATTTTTTTCTTGTAGATCTTTCCCTTGATGATTACATGGATGTTGATCATGTGGTTGCATATGAAAACCTATTCATTTGTGCAAGATTTATTGTCTCCATCATGCAAATTATGCTTCAATAAGGTCATATGAAAGTGTTTTTATAGAAATAAAGGTGGAAGGAGATGTGCCACAAGTCTAAATTTTATAGCACATGTGTCACAACAAGTTGCCAAGATAAAGATGAAATATTGAGATAATTTGAAGAATATAGTTCTTCACATGCGTTGTCTTATGGTTCTAATTTTTGTCTTGATGAATATTGCATCAACATATAAGTGATAGTGAGGTATATTCATTACCTATTTTTTCTTGAGATGAGAAAAGTTGAATACAAAGTTTTCCTTCTTGATGAAGATGTAGCTTCTTTTAGTGTTGATGAAAGTGTACCTAAGTTAAAGTGTTTCACCTAGGCCCAACATACATCTTATGATGGTTTTGTGCACAAAAAAATATACCAAGTTGAAGATTACTTAAATACTCAAGATTTTTATATATCAAAGCTTAATTTTTTTTAGTTTTTTGTGCATGAGAAGGAGTTTCCTTATGCAAGTTAGTAGGATGATGAGGCATAGTTTTCGTTATAGTGTGAATTGGAGGTATTTTCTTATTTCCTCAATTCAACTAAGGAGGTCAATAGCTAAGAAAATACCATATTTTCCTTTGGGGTTGATTTAAGTTTTCAAGTTGTGTCACTAGTTTCTATAGAAATAAATAATGCAATACAAGGTGTTGTGGTGTATTATGTTTTGTGGTTATCACGCAATAGAAAGATTGATGGTGGAGTTGGTATTCACCCTCTCAGAAGTAATCACAAGTTTATACATATGAGGAAGGGGCCACATTATTTATAACTGAGTGAAGAAAAAAATGGATTCACGTTGATGGAGGTTAGTTCCTTCAATAAGATGGTGTTTGACAAAGGAAAGTAGCTCCATCCATTCTTTGCAAGGTTGGCCTGCATTGTGTTAAAATTTTGATTCATCTAGTACTCTTTTTATTATCTATACATGTCATGCTAATTAGCTTTGAGCATTGTTATGTATATATTCTTGTTGTTTTTATTGCAATCATATCTTGTTTCATGTTTTATTGTGTCAATTTTTTTTGTTAACTAGAGTTTTTTTAATTTATGTATTGCTTATGGGAGGCACTCATCCCTAACTAGAATAATTGTTAGGGTCTTAAAAAAATTTACAATTTTGAAAAATTTGGAAGATCCTTTTGGAGAGCTATTATTTAGTGGTTGTGTTATGACATTTTTGTGTTGCCAACCATTTCCCTTTTGCCTTTGGCCTTGGCAAGAATTATGAAGGAGTTAAAAATATTTAATGTTGTCAATGATTTGGGCTCTAGTTCTAGAACCACCCATAGTTACTGAAAATGGTTAGACTTCTAACAAGTTTCATCGATAAAGAAAAGGTTGGCTAAGTGTTATGTTTTTCAAAGATTCAAGAGTACGTTTTAAAAATAGTGTCGAGAGCCAATACGGCTTCAATAACCTCATCATCCCACCTAATGATAATTATTGTTCAAAATAAAATTTTGTTAGAATTTTTAATGGGATTTAAAACTAGTTTCAAGAGTTGACAAGGTTTTCCTAACCTTGTCAGGGTCTAATGGTATTTTTCTAACCTTGCTTTGTGTGAGACAATAATTTTCAAAGGGAGTGTGTAGGAGATTTACATGAGTTATACAACCCATGTTGGCTCTCAACAAGGTTTTCCTAACCTTGTTAGAGCCCAATAGGAACGCAAATGGAATGGCTCTTTGGTTACACATTAAGGGTTTCAAGTGGTTTTAGAACAACTATAAGAGGTTTTCAGCTATTTTTGAACTATCATTGTTTTACAAATCTAAATATTGGGTTTCGATGTTTCTACACGGTTCCCTATTTATAGGAAATTGCTCACAAAATTTCAAGAACCTATCTAACCTTCAACAAGTGATAAAGGAAAGGAATTTTGTTTTAATGATTTTTGAGTGTTTTTGGTGCTTCTATAGCCTACCCTAAACCTTGACAAGGTTCTATTTCTATTGAAATTTCTGAAAAAAGGAAGAAAAGGTAGAATATTGTGTAATGTGAAGATTTGGCATAGTTCTCTAATCATAGGGAGTTATCAATAGGGCATGGGATTTTTCCATTCACTTAGAACTCCATAGAATGAAGATAGATGCATATGATAAAGAAAGTATAATTCCAACAACATGTATACTTAGGGTTGGATTCTCAAATTATTTTAAGGTGGTAATTATATAATGAAATCTTGATCTAAATCAAAGGGTGTTGATATAATGAATCAAGGTAGGATTTAATAATACATACTTTTTTTAGATGGGTTTTGAGTGCCAAATATAATGGAACTACTCTTAATCACCCACCTACCCATCATTGATGCAAGGGTGATCTTGTAGTTACTTGCATTAATTTCATCTACTCTTCGTTACTCTTACTGACTACTTTTGTACCTCCAACAATTTCCTTTCAATCTAAGACACCCATGTTGGATGGGAATTAGTTATTTACCATATATTTTTATTGTGTTATAGTGTTGTTGATTAGGTTTTGGTGCCCTATTGTTAATAAGGGAAATATTTGATCATTCTCAAAGAAGGTTCATATTGTTGTGTGTTTCTTGTGGCTTAAAAGTGTATTATGTTGTAGGGAAAACATAGAAGTCATTCCCAATTCTTTTGGTGGGGTACAATCTTTTGGAATCAAAGAAGGTCAATAGAACTTAGGCGGTTTATATTGCAAAGTGTTTCCATCATGGTATGTGTATATTTAAAAGGGTTTCTTAGTCACAACTATAGATTTTCCTTTGCAACATTTGTTGGTAGGGATATATTATTGAGTTATATGAGTGTAACAACTCTCTAAAAAGTTTGCAAGCATTGTAATGATCTCTCTCACAGTATATATGAATATATGTGTAGTTCTAGATCTTGGATTACTAAGAATGTTCTATCACAAATTTCATTTTCATTGTTGTATGAAAATAGACATCTCATGATTCTCTAGTTTCAATTTATATTCTTGTAATGAAATGTGAATATATTGCCCAATTATATAGACACCAATCCTATACCCATTTGACCAATCTCACATCATCAAACAAATTAAAATATTAAGTATTACTTTCATGTGCATCCATGATTGTCAATATAACCATAAAATAATTTGTAAGTGAACATTGAATATATATTATTTCATGTGGGTTGTGATTACACAATTTAATTAGCTATATAGGGGTTTTGAGATAAATAGTTACTCTTGGTTCAATAATTAGCTTTGGGGCTAGGTCAACATGTTGGGTTTGGCTGTCAGTGTTTCGATTTCCTATTTTGTTTGATTTCAATACTTGTTAAGGTATACCCCTTGGAATACCCTTGATTCTAAGCTAAGCTCAAAGAGCAGAAGATGAAACCCACTTGCATAGAGTTGGCCTTTAATTCTCTAATATTTTGATGAGTTGATTTTACTTGTGTGACGAAAACCTTGGCCTTGTGAGTGAGATTTCATTCTAGGAAGTGGATTAAAATTTTTCATATACAAGAAGTGGGTATGTGCAGGATCATGATGGGCCAAACAGGCCCTTAAGTGGCAATGAAAATTCAAAAAAATCAGAGTTAGGCAACTTGATGTAAAAATTTGAATAAGTTATCTATATTATTTCAAAAACATGTAAGAATAGAATTTGTGGGAAACTGAATTTAGTTTCTAAACTACTAGGTTAATTTTTTTTAAAACAAAA
>VDFB02000003.1:723717230-723741812 GCA_007258455.2 Sequoia sempervirens
TGACATAAAGAGAGGAACAAAGAAATGAAGAGAGAAAAGGGGGAACTAGAAATATTATAGAGAGAGATAGAGGAAGACAGAAGGGAAGACAAATATAGAGAGAAATAGGGTAGAGAGAGGAAAAGAGAGATTGAATCTCTACTTCTCCTCTCTCCTCTCTCCATTTCTTCACCTCCCTCTTGCTCTCTCTCTCTCTCTATTTATATATATCTATTTGCCTCTCGATCTCTCTCCATATCTCTCACTCATATACATACACATTCCCTATTTCTCCCTCCTTATCTCTATCTCTATATCTACCTACCTATCTTTTCCCTATCCATATCTCTCTCCTCCTCTCTCTATACCTCTCTCTAATACTTGACTATGTCTTTATCTATCTCCACCACTTCCTATCTCTATCTTCATCTTTCTATCTCTCTCTCTATCTCTATACATATATATATTTATCTCTTTTGTGTCTATCTAACCCTCTCTCATTTCCACCTCCATCTTCTTCTTTACCTCTATCTTCCTCTCTATCTCTATCTCTATCTCCTAATCCCCCTCTCTCTCATTCACCCCCCCTCTATCTCTCCCTATTTATCCCTATCTCTCCCTCTCTCCCTATTGCAAACATAACATGAACCTATTGGTAATGGACCCTGATTATATTCCTCATTAAGAAATTTTGTTTTAGTTGTGTTTGTCCTACTAATTGGACTCATAGTTGATTTGAAGCTATCACTTCTCCATTGGGACTTTTGTTGCACAAACATATTTTGCTAAATGGTCTACCAATTGACTTCATATGTTACACAAATGTACATAACTAATAGACCAAAACAATTCTTCATTGACCTTCTACACATCTTCAACGTACCCATCACACACCAAGGTGCAATTGCTAGTATCATATCAATGGTTATGAAATTTATGAGATTGACATATGCCATCTTTATTTGTTGATTTGTGCTTAAAGTGAACTACTATAAATGATTATAACTATTAAATTGGGAATACGACAAATTCATTGTTAGCAATTCACCGCCAACAATTCACCGTGGGAAAGTTCACCGCCATGACAATTCACTGCACGAAAAATTAATTGCATGAATTTCTGGCGGTTAATTTTCCATGGTGATGAATTGTTGGTGGCGGTGAATTTTCCTGCAGTGAATTGTTGACGGTGAATTTTCCATCGGTAAATTGTTCGCAGTGAATTTTCCTAGAGCCATTAAATTGAGATGTGACCTTGAATAACATATTTTCAATTTATTTCCAGATCAAATTGTATCTCTTATATAATTCTTTGATACGTACTATCAGCATAACCATTGTATTTTCTTTCGACCTGTTACGAATTTATATCATTTAATAAATAACACCATTTTCTAATATAATTATTGCTGATGAAGATTAAATGTAAAATATAAAAGTCAAAGATTACTAGTTGAGCAAGTGCATGGTGATGTAAGATTCGTCCTTGTTTGCTTACACAAGGCTGCTGTCAACAAGTGTTGTTTGCGTTCTCTCTTTTTGTTCCTTTCCACACTGCAATTTAGGATAAAATACAAAAGCAATTGATTCTTCTTAAATCCTAGGCTATAAGCAGGGCAGCCGGAAAAACTTTATGCATTCAAAGAATCATGCATTCTTGAAGTTGAAGGAAGCAAATAGCTATTTGGCACGTCTACGGCACCGGCCCATAAACGTTGTTTAATACTACTCATTCTTGACCAGGCAAAAAAAAAAAATTGGGTGATGGAGCTTGTCCACCAAACTTGACTAATCATTGGTATCTGATCAACAAAGAGAATTTTATAAACATTCAAACATGGAAATATAACAAACACACTAAAGAAAACAAAAAGGGATGTTTGGATTGATTGATTTTGAGTGTTTTGAGGATGAGGGAGAGAGCAAGAATATAGCAAACTTATTACCTTTGTCTAGTTGGGAAACATAGTCTATGTGTTCATATAAAATATGTAACAACTAAAATTAAGGCTATGCATTAATCAATACACCACAAAAGACTATGCTTTTCAGAATGCACATGCAAGCTAGGTTCTATGTATAGATTTAGAAAAAACATCTAGATGGTTGCACAATACTAAATGAGTCTACCTAATAATCTAGGAACATACCTATACACATCCTTTATTATTTTGACAAGATATCTTGTAAAATATTTACAAGAATTTTATAGTCATCCGATTGGCTAATTAATCAAAAAACACATCCAAAAATAGATACTATATACACATGGAGACACTCAATCAAGATCGAATATTCCTTTAACCATCCTATCTACAAAGGTTATAAATGTTCTTACAAACTTTGAGATGAACCCAAATCATTACAATACAAAAATAGTTATACCTAGATCTAGAAACTATAAACCTTTTGGTTGTACTATGTAAGAACTTCTCTCTACTATGCTCCTCTCTATTGAAAATGGATGCCAAGGTAGATATATCCATTAGCATGCCATCAGGAGAATATCAAAGGGTCATCCCAAATGCAAAACCCTAGCCACAACCTCATCTAGCATCCAAATGATATTTGTTCTTTGCAAATTTTATCTGACAAATAGAAGGTGTGAAATAACATCTCTAACCAATGCCATACATCTGTATTGATTGTCCTACATGGTTAAGTGTAAAGAACAACATAATCGCCCATGAAAACCACAGGAAATGGTGTCTTAGAAGTGCAACACACAAAAAAGGTCATATAAGTATTAAATGAACTATGGACACCACACAACCTCTTAGATCTATGCAAAAATTTCATAAATGCCACTAGGGAAAGTGCCTAGATCAAGTTAGGGAAGTTGCAAAGGTGGTTGAGCTTTTGATGGGGGTAGTTGAAACTTGTCTACACTATTTTTCTTGTTGTAAAATTATGACCCCCATGCAGATGAAAAAATTGACTTAGATCAAGACACGATGTGAAGAAACAAGCACATGAAGAAAATCATGACCTCATCAAGTGGAGAAAACAACCTAAGATGCTCATGCAAAGAATCAATCTCCAAGAAAATACATTTAGATGAAATGGTCACTCTCCTTGAAAGGCCAGGATGACCTTCAAACACCCATACAAAAAAATAATCTCCATTGGGATTGGGCGAAAAGTTTATATGTAAGTGCACCTCTCCCCGTGGATAGATGGAAAGTTCACATCAAATCATTTGCAAACCAAATTCTTGCCTTAGCGGTCTTCAACTTCATGCAAGTTGGAATGTTCATGTTGACATTTTTGTCAAAAGTCATTAGGAAAGCTAAAGGGGGTTCTAACAAAAGTGAATTCAAGATATTCAAGATGAGAAAATAATAAAAGTTTTTGGCCACATTTGAGTTTTAATAATTCAAAAGGAGAAAAGGTCAAAAGCTTATTTCTCTTTCAGCTCTTAAGTGAGAGATTGGAAGGAAAACAAATGAGTTTGTTATTCTTTTAAATTATTTCATTCATGTTGTAGGAGAAACTCTAGAGTTTTAGAGTTGATGAGGCATGCTGCATAGAATGAAGGAGATATGGAACATAGCTAGGATAATGAAGGATTCTGGAATGTTCTTTAGGCCACACCCACTTTGTAAACTACATCTTTATCCTCAAATCATGTCAGGTATATGTTGTGCTATTAGGGCTTTCAAATATTGTTAAAGTATTTTGAAGAAAGCTTATTTTTTTTCCTATAAAAGTCTTTGTCCTTGTCACAATTTGTTAAATATATGCATAATGTGTTAAATCTCTATCATAAACATTGTTAGGAGTGGGACAAAACAAAGCCATGATATTTCTAGAGTTATAAAGGAAAAAAGTCAGGAAGAATGAGGTCAGATTCAAGAAAAGAGTTGTATAAGAATGTTGATCTTTGTATCAAACTGTTAAGGTAGTCACAGTGATACATATGAAAAATCATGAAAGAAGCAAAAGTTTTTATTTCAGACCTCACATAGCAAGGAGTGTTGACGGTGGGAAAGGCAGTGACAAAAATTTAAGTAAAGGCTTGTTTTGCTAAAGAACATCTAAGGAGCATGATAGAGGATGAGAGTTATGGATATTGTCTATAAGACAAAGCACCTATTAAAAAGGAAGTGGAGATGGAAAATAGTCAATATGGAGGATTTCGTTCCTCTTTGTCATTAAGAAATTGAATACAAATTCTTCCAAAACTAGGCCAATGACATATAGGATTGCACAATAGCACAATCATTCAAGCTTGTTTCATTGCAAAGTGCTAGCATCCAACATAAGATATATTATAATTTTGTTTCCAAAATAAGACACAAACTTTCGATCACATGACTCATGTTGAGCTCAAGATATGATTGTGTCATTTGTTCATGCATATTTTTGATGGTGTTTTCTGCACAACAACAACTCAGATAGAATATGATATTCTATCTCTCTTGAAAGGTAAATCTCTATCAGCAAGCCTCAAGAGATAACCCCAAGGTCTCTAATGTCAGATCTTGACGAATGTAGTGAAACAACTCAGAGATAATGTGAATATTGTTGGTAATCACAAAGGGACCTTACAAACAAGTACTGGATCTCAAAGCTTATCAGATTTTGCAATATGGTGATACTTGAAATCCTAAATCTAACCCAAATGATAAAAGAAATAACAAAAGATAAGGGTTTTAGAGAGATTTCTAAGATTAAAACTAATCCTAAGATTAACAATGCAAATGGAAAACACTTGAAATGGACCAATCCCCCAAAACTAATTTTTGTTTAACCCAGATGAATCTACAATCTTACAAAAATAGTGCAATCTTCTAAGGCATTAAAGATTTTCAGATCATGAACATTCATTCATAACAACTCTATTGCAATTGAAATGGACAAATATCCATAATTGAACTAGGCACAATGAATATAAGGTCTAGGCTAACTTTGCAAAGCAACTAACAGTTAGCTAGCTACAAAAAGTATGGACCAGGGATCACTGCAAACACTTCAAACATTAAACCATAAACACCGTTAAATCATCTCTAATTCTAAATCTAACTTATGCCCAATATTTCTTAAACAATTCCAAAAGATAGAACAATAAGAACCATGCAAGATAAGTCAACACAAGAGAGATCACCAAAGCACAATGTCCTTAATTGTATTGAATCATCAAATAACAACAAAAATTCTAGTGTTCTTTGTTACAACATTTTCTCATAATGAGACTAACTCCTAACTCTAACTCTTGCTATACTACTCAATTCACTTCAAAGAAAAATTATCTAGCCCTTACAAATGAGGCAAAATGCCATATTTATAGAAACCCCCCAAGATATATCAACCTAACTAGGGTTACAATAATCAACAGCCACAAAACAAGTCAGCCCAAGGAGTTCAAAACAAAATAAAATAGCATTAAATGTTCGAGACTCGTCCAGGTTGGCTTGGGATCTCCAATGTAATTTGGTCCACTGCATGTGAAGGATGAAGAAGAGATAATCGAGAAGCACAGATTTTGATGTAACCTTGCATTAAATTTTCTTCCCCTTATCCTTATCTATTTGATCTTGCACCTTCAAGAAGATTCCATCCAATTCGGCCAAGGGTGGAGTAACCAACACTTTAAATTTCCTCTCCATAGATTTAATCTCATCCCTTGATTGATCGACAACTTTATCCCATTCCACCTTTAGGGATTGATATTTATCCATAACTGCAATGTAAGTGGCTGCATCTTCTAGCTGATGTTCAGTAACTGGGCCATCAATGACTAGAGCATATACATCTCACCACCATTTTCTAAGATGCTCTAGATTCAAATGCTTAGGAGAAAACCTTTTCCTTCCTATCATGGTCTCGAAGAAAGAAATACATTTGTTATAAATATCTGTCAAGGTGCCCTCTATTTTCCTTCCTTGCTTATGCACCTTCTTCAACACCTTTTGCCTAATTTGTAGGGCCTCATACCACTCCCAAGGTTCTGTAGATCTTGAAGAGGAGAGGATTCCATCATCGGCTAGCTTTTCTTCAGTATATTCCATGATGGTCCTAGTTTTTTGCAATAGGAGATCCACATCTTCCTTATCCTAAGCTAGCACACTTTTCAACCACTCCACAGATCTAATGGCATTTCCACCAATTGATAGAATATCTTTGATTGCATCATCTCCCTTGGTTTCTACTCCCTACAACTAGTTTTGTGTAGCATGAGTGGTAGCTTTCATCTTCTCCAATTCGGTTATGGTTTAGTCTCACAAGAGATTTACTACAGCTGATGAAAAACTGATCTAGCTGATAGACTGTAAGGGTTTCATTAAATCCTGCAAGTACTTCTTCAATTTCTCATTCTCCCTCTTTAACTCTTGCTTAGTCTGCACCTCTTTCCTCAATCTTCCCAAGATTACAACACTAGAGCCTTCATATTCTTCAATCTCCTGTTCCATGGAAGTAGGACCTAAGTTGATTGTTTGCACATTATAATCATGACCAGTCACATCATCCCTATTCTTATTAGGAGCAGGAGTAGCAATGTGAACCACTCTATTATTTTCCCCATCTCTTTCAATCTTTGAAATAACCCTAGCTTTCTTCTTTGTTTTACCTTTTCCAATTTTGGCCAGTAAGTCATCCCAATTTGGGAGAGTGTCATCCACTACAACTTGCTTACTCCCCAATTCTCTATCCAACCAAGTAGGCACAAAGGATCCTGGTTGCGAAATACCTTGCCCAATTTCACCCTATTGACCCCTAGAGAGATCCTCATTCAAATTTTTCCTTTCAGGGGTATCTACAGTCCTATCCTCCTTGTCATCCCCTAGATGCTCACTCCTTTCATCATGTTCCTTGTCCACATGTTCTAGTGAAAGAGTATTGGTGGTAACTTCCTCTTTCTTTGGAGGTCTATCTTCCTCCTAGTCAATGGGTGAGTCCTCATATGTCACCAAAGGGGACTGCATTATTCTTTCCACCTCTACCTCTGCACTATAAAGTTCACCCTACTGGATTTATTCCTCTCCTAGATCTTGATGATCCTCTACATCCTTAGATTCAGTTGGTGCATTATGAGCTTCATGAGGAGGGGCATCATCATGTTGTTTTGTAGCAGGGGCAGCTAAAGGGACATCCTTCCTAAGCACACTATCCTTGGGAGAGGGAGTTCTTGATCTTCTTGTGTATACCTTTGTTTTCTCCCTTGAACTTTCCACATTCACCACCAGTGGGCCATTTTCTTCCTTTGCCTTGGAAGATTCCTTCTTCTTTTGGGACAATCTTATTATTATCCTTCTCTTACGTACCGACAAACTACCTTCACCTTCCTTGTCCTCAGGCTCCTCCCCTTGAGCAGATGTCTTATCCTCAAAAGCAACATTTCTCCTTTTAGCACTAGGCTTCCTTTTCTTTTCCTTCTCGACTTCTACTAGAGCACTTTTGATCTTGATCTTGAAAGGAGAACCAACTTTAGCTTTACCTTTAGGGTCCTGCTCAATTGATTCCTCAGAAGTGGAATGAGACTCCAAGTCTCCCATTAGGTCATAGGTGCATTGCACACCTTCACTCTCCAATTCCCAAATCTTGTGATTAAGCCATAATTTTGTGTATTTGATCACTAGAGCCATAACTTGTTCCAACTCTGTCTTTTCCTCCTCTAGCCAGTCTATTTCTCCAACTGATTTATCCTTTACAACTTCATAATCATGGCCTTGAATCGCATCCCCATCATCATCTATCTGGTCCGGAATGACTTTGACATTATATAATCTAATCAAATTGGCTGGCAACCTAGAAAATTTCTTCTTTTTGACCTCAAATTCATCTTTGCAGTTGGCCCAGTAGTCCTCTATGTCATCCTTGTGGCTATATTCCCTACTAGCCTTCTTTTGAGCTTCACCAGTTCTATCAAATCTAGACCTTTTGGCATGGAAAGACAAGCCAAGAGTGCTAATCTCCTCTTCAGAAGAATGTGTTGTGTGTATGGAGGGGCAAGCCTCATTGCTACCTATCCTAAGGGGAAATTCATTGCCAAACCCTGTTTTGTGCTTCTCTTTCTTGATAATGGCATCAAAGTCACATATTTTCCTTGTGACTTCTAGGAGTATGATGTGGTTGGTAGGATACCTAGGAAGTCTATAAGGGGCTCTCTATCAACCATCTATCCTTATGTAGGAAAAAGTGGGGAACTGTATAAACCAAGCTCCATATCTCTTGATCAACTCCTTAGCATTGTTTGATATTCTAATATATTTTGCACCTTGAGCAACCTAGTGATATACATGGTGAATGCATCATTCACCCTCCTATAGCTTGAGCTACCTAGGTGTAGTTGTGGATAGACCTCATAGATAACATCCTGGCCGAAGGTGCCTCTGGTATCCAATCCTTTGTATGGGTGGAACCTTGCAAGTGCATAAACTAAGTAGGAGGTCATAGTGAAACTCTTTGTCTACAACACATTGCATAGTTGATCACGTTTCATAGCGCTTATGATGCCTACCCAGTGATAGTTTGTATTTTGCTCCACCCTTACTATAGTGAAGAACATCCAATTCTCAAAAACTCCAGCACTCTTCAAACCTATTACCCTGCTAAGGAGTGTGATAGCATCATAGTACTCTGGCTTGAATTTTTCCCTATATAATTGTTTTGGCAGCTTCAAGATGTGAGGCTTAGGTTTCTCCAACAAAGAATTACACAACTGTAGAGCCTTGTTTGTATCATCCTCAAAATAGTTCTTGGCAATGCTCAAGTCTAGAGCCACCACATGAGATATGTCAGGCATATCAAAAGTTTGTGCCACAGAGACAAGAGAGAAGTTAGCCAATACCCTACCTTGAGGGCCAATCACCCTCTATGTGCTCCTGTCATAGTGTCTGGCACATTCCAACACCAACTCATAGCACTGAACCATAAGAGGAAAACCAGCCACATGAGCCAATCCTGATTCCACTAACCTCCTCGCCAATAATGGGGGGTCCCACTATGTCATCCTTGTCTTGAATTCCTCATAATACCATCTTCCTACATTGGTATGATCGCCTACTTCAACCCAAGGAAAGCTTAGACTCAAGAATCCTACTCTTTATGTCCAGTTTTATTCTTTCCGCTTCAGAGATGGAGGATCCCTCAACACTTAAATTTTCTTGCTTGCCCAGTGTCTTGCTAGCCATCACTCTACTTGATTCAACCTACATCCAACAAGCAACCACAATAAATTCACCCTTTATAATATCAACATCAAGGTTAGCCAATCGTAGACAATAATTATAATCAATAAACCCAAAGCTATGATTGAAATCCCTTAAATTCATCATAAAGCATGGTAACTAAGAAATTTGGTATTTTGAGCCATCCAGGGAAATCAAGCTAGAGAGGAATTTGGAAAATTCCCTTCTAAGTGGATTTTAACAATTAAGCATGAATACCAAGAATTAATCACCTCAAAATGAAAGGAAAGCAGGCATCATCTTGAAAATTACTCATATCCAGCGTGAGGTGTCGAATACACAACATTAAATCTACTTTATCCTTCAAATCCTTCATGTTGTGAGACCTTTCAGGAAAATTCACCTGGGAGGGAAATCTACAAAATATGTGAAGTTTTGGGCTTTTTGCACACATCCGGGAAAACAAGAAGACAAAGGAAAATCAAGAAATTCTGAAGGTGCAGGAATTCTGCGAAGACCACAAAATCCCAAAAATTGTTATTTCTCTCGATTTCGCCTAGAATAATCGAACAATCATAAATTTAAGGTTTTTTGGGCTTGGATTTGATTTATTTTGAGTTGTTTATTTTTTTCTTCAAATTCTCAACTCCTTCAGAGGCCGATTGGCGAGGAATGGTGATAAATGGTGATGCACTAAACTTGATCAGTGATTTCCTAAGCTCAAAACCCTAGAATTCGCCATTAACGTAGGGAAGCTAGCTTAGATTTTGATTGTCTATTATACTAGGACCAGAAATGGGTTGTTCAAAGTAGACACGAGTGAGCTTCACCTAGATGAAATTGAAAACATGCTCACAAATTCACTTAGGGCCGACAATTGAACAAGCTTGAAAACCCTAAGATCAATCAAAACGGAAACAATCATGCATACAAGGTTGAGCTCGAAATGTAACGTGAGAGTACTTGGTACCACCAAAATCATCAATGAATTGGGGATACACCAACTAGGAAATCAACATTCATAAACACGACAGACCAAACCCTAGTTTAAATGCCTGACGCGGAATATGCAAAACCCAAAATCCAAATTCCTTCAAAGCATGAAAGTATCATTTTTCATTCAAGAATCACAAGCAAGGCAAGACACACATACTCGGATGAAGTGAATTTAGCTGCAATGAAGGCTGGAAATGAACCTCAATACCCTAGCAAGCAATTTCAACAAAAATGCAAGAAATTTGTCGCCAAATCCTTGAATCAATCGCTCAAGCCAGAAAATCACTTAAGCATCTCAAAATAAAAATCTCAATGACAACACAAATCTATTGACAACAAGATTCCTCAAAAACAAACTAAATACTGGCCGCAAGAATTGTACCACTAAGCATTAATGTCATTGAAAAGACAAGTTAAAACGCAATCCGGGAATCCGACAAGGTGACAGAGTTTCGAGAAAATCCAATCCAGGTAGAATTCTGCGATGCATGCGAATTTCTAAAAAATAGTGCAAAACATCGGCCACTGGGTTTTCAAAGCGTCCGGGGAATTCCGCCCAGAGGGTTCCCAAAAAGAGCCAAAAACTTGAAATATGTCTAAAACATAAGATTTTCAAAGTGCTTTCTCAAAAGAGGGATTTGCACGAATAGGATAATCATTTAGGCACATGCCAAGGTGGCTAAATCCTCAAAACCAAAGGGCCAAAATAGCAAAACAAAAGCAAAAGAGGGACCCTGCTTTCAGCGGGGCATGTGTACGAAAACTGCACAACACATATACCTACTACAATATGGCATTTAAGACTATAAAATTTGTTGGAAATAGGATGCCATTTAATTGCAATCCTAAACATTATTTATTTCATGTATCTCCTAATTCCTTGGAATGTGTTCATCAACACTAGGATTAGGAAGAGATTAATATTTGATGAAATAATCATGTTAATTGACATTTTTAATTAATTATAAATGTTAGGAGCATGTGAGGGCATCCATTATGAGTTCCTAAATAATAGGGGCACATGGGGCACCCACATGGTAGGTGACACTCACCTTGAGTTCAGTTAACTATTCAAAGTAAGAGATAACACTTATGAATGCATGTAAAGATCCTAGGAGTTAGGGTTTGATGTTTGCATGCATGAAGTTCAGTTCAGTTCAGTTCAATTCAATTCAATTCAGTTCAGTTCAAAATTAGTTCAATTCAATTATGGTTCAACTATCTTTAGTTAGTTTTAGTTGAATGCCAGTTGACTTCAGTTAACTTGAAATGCATGGCTAATAACTTGAGTTGCATGAAAGATAACTGGGACTACCTCCAGTTAACAGGGGATGACTATTCTTGCATGAATGGTGTTGAGAAATGTTTTAGTTAACAAGAAATGACTTGGACCCAACTTGGGCACCCAAGTTGGCTTCTTGGAATTAAATTCTTTTGCATGTTGAGATATTTCAGAAGGATCAGTTAAGTGGGACCAATTTTGGGCACCTACTTTGAGGATGAAGGCTTGAAGATATTTACAGAACAAAGGTTGAGTTGCTACTTCAGTTTGGGATGCCCAAATGCATGAAGATGAGGATTTGACATTGTTCTTCACAACATAACTCTATTTGCATGAGATAGACGTACCTTTTAGGCATAGGGCTTGAGCATTGTAATTGTAACTCAGTTGGAGTTTACAAAGCTAATTAAAGCCTATATATCTCAAGCAAGTTGAAGAGAGTTGGTATCAATTTTATTGCAGGTTGTGAAGAAGATTGGTGAAGGAAAGAAGATGCATTCTCAAGCAAGAATTGGAGCTATTGTAATTCAAAGATTGAAAATAGAATAATTCTTCATGGAGTTTTTTCCTGAAAGGGTTTCTCCACAGTACATGCTTGTGTAATCTTTCTAATATTCTGTCTACTTCTTCTATCAACTTCTGTCTACATTCTACAAACAATAAAATGGATTAATCAAGATAATCACCCACAAATAATATGTAACAAAGGAAAAGCTTATTTAGATCAGCAATAGTAAAGTTTTACAAAGTATTAAGCTAAGAAAACACCTCAATTTTCAACAAAATTAATCCTTTATGAGCACGAACAAACAAAATTTTATCATTTTCAAAGACTCAATCAGTTTATCCTTCTATATCTTTGTGCATCGTCAAATATTCTAGGTTGTTTCCTAAGTCTCTGCCATGACTGACATAAAACTATGCTATTGTTCTTGATTCTATTCTTTCGTCATGAGGTGTATGGTTATTATTTGGTATTGTATGCATTGACTCTATTGTGTTAGAATATTTTCTATTATTATTAACTTCAATACCCTATTCACAGTCAAGAAGATAAAGACTCTATCCTCTTCTATATATTCATATCATTTCTCTTTCACTTGATAGTCTTGTGAGGTCTTGAGGTGTTTAAAGAAAAATTAATGATTAGTACAAAAGGATGATTACTGAGACATGGGGGAATGTCTTTCAATGCACGTGCAATACTTTCAAATGGACTGCATAGTCTAATATGTTCAAGAGGTTTCTAAAGGACAAAGAAATAGAAAGGTAACCAAACAAAAGGGATGGTATTATATATCTAGAAAACTCAAGAACAAGCAAGACAATCATAAGTAATCTTTAAAAGGGTAGTCTTTTTCCTCTTATAAGCAAATGATAAGAATGGTTAAAAAAGAAAATAGATTGGTTAGAATTTTTTGTATGGACCTACCTTGGTTGATTGATGACAATTTCAGGGCAGCTAAGAAGATCAAAGTGACAGTCTACAATGTAAGGTGTCATGACATAGTGATTTATGGTAACTATGACCTCTTGTTAGTGAGTTATTGTTATGATCTATTCATTGTGATTTAGGGTTGATAGTGTACTTTAATAGTAATTTTGTCAATGCCTTGGTAAAATGTACAAAATATGGAATCAATGCATGTCTATGAATTGTCAACAGTGGGTTTGTGACTGATAAATAATAGTCAAACACCTTTAGGACTATGCGAATGTATGGATATGAGACATTTGACTATGATAAAGACTCTAATGGATAATGAAGTGTATGTCAATAGTTGTATCACTGTGTACTGATAGTAACCTTGTCAATGCCATGGAAAAGTGCATTTACTTTGGATATAGGACAATCATGATAATGTTAGTACAATAACCATTAATATAAGAAATAACGATGATCAGAGAAAAATGATGAGCAATAAGCTTATTCAAGACATTCATAAATATTATTTTATGCACATGAGGTATTGTAGTGTCATAAAAAGTATTCTTTTTCCACACTTAATTTGGAAATAATTAATATTGAAATGAGCCTAATGTTGCCCTAATTTAGTGTTGTAATATGTTTTTCATATTCACATTAAGTTTAGGGCCCTTTTAAATTAAATGCACTTAATTGTGCCTTATTTAGGGTGTTGTAAGGTGTACCTTTACACTTTCACACTAATCTAGGGCTTTATTAATTGAGGTTAATTTTCCTTAATTGGCCCCTTTAATTCAAATCCAAGCCTAATTAAATATAAATTCTGAGGGATAAAGCCCAACATTCATAAATGCCATTACACAACACTTAATTTTGGAAGATGTGTGTCCTAGGTAAGTGACCTAGGACCCATTCGCCATAGGGCGAATGGGTCCTCACTTAGGCCTAGGACCCTATTTTTGCATAATGTTTAACATTGTAAGATGTGTGTCCTAGGTAAGTGGCCTAGGACCCATTCACCCTATGGTGAATGGGTCCTCACTTAAACCTAGGACACCTCTTTGAAATATGTTTTTGGTGGTATTCTAATGATTTCAAATCTATAATTCAATGTCAGCTTGTGATATTTGAATTTTTGGAATTAATGTTAAGATATTTATAAATACAAGGCTATTTCACTTGGTTTCACCTAATATTTTCAAGAAAACACCTACAAAATTCAAGTGAGCATTATCAAGAGCATTCAAGAGCATTTCTAAGGCATTCAAGGGAAAATTTATAGAAGATTATTGCAGCAATCAAGATTACATTGTCATATCAAATATGTATTGCATCATGCATGTTGTTTGAGCTAATATGGTGATGTAGTGTTCAAGATCAATCAAGCATATCAAAGGCATTGTTTCACATCAAGTTTCATGATCAAGATCTACATTCATTGAGGCCACTTCATGCTAGATTGTAGATTTGTTAACCAAGGTTCAAATAAAGAGTGGTGAGTTGTGATATTGCATTTGTTCATTCATCATTACTTTCATGCTTTTATTCATTTCAACGTTTAATTACCAAAATTGGGTTTGACCAAGGAAAACCCATATTCCCTAACAAAACAACATCTTTCTCTCTTTGATGTGTGATTGCAAGTTTTAGGTTGAAGATCATTTAAAGAGCAAGATTGAATAAAGTTGCAAAGTTGTCAAAGTTGTAAGAAAAGTTGTCAAATCATCGAAATTGAGCTACAAGTTTTATTTATGGCTTTTTGACAGTGAAAAATTGGAATCTAGGAGTGCAGATTGAGTAGAACAGAACCCAGAGATTGATTTTCAGGAGCCCTATCCAGGACCCATTCGCCATAGGGAGAATGAGTCCTTAATAAGGTCTGAAAAAGCATCTTTGGTAACATGTCCACAACTTTCTCACCTTTCCAGATCTGCATTTGATAGTTCTGTTAGTTTTCAGATTTGTCTTCTATAACACACATTTTGAATGAAATTAGAGAAATAGGTGCATCATACCCCCTTTGTTTCATTTTGGTGAACCTATTTTTCTATATTTCATTATGGTGAACTTGACCCTTTGAGCATTGTAATTATCTGATTTTGGAGTCCTCTTTCATCCTAGATTTAATAGATCTTGCATTCATTTGCATCTCTTTGCATTGAATTAGGTCTCATTTATGGTGTCTAGTTTGCATTCAACTTTGCATTGCATCTAGGGTTTTTAGGATTGCATTGTTTGCATTCTTTAAATCTGAAAAATACAAAAAAGTGAGTCATCTTGTATATCATTTACATCATATTAACTTGCATTTGAAAATTGAAACAAAATTGCATATCAAATTAGGTGTTCTAGGTTATCATTTTATCACATTTTGCACTTGCATTTCACATTTAATTTCATAGAAAAATCAAACTAAAACTTGTTGTAACCAACCAGAATATGAAAACCACTTAAAATCACTTAAAATGTATAAAAAAATTATTTCAAAACCCTCATCTAGGACCCATTCTCCCTAGGGCGAATGAGCCCCTGATCAGGTCATAATTTGATTTTCTAGACATTAAAATATTTTGTTCTACATTTCTGTTTGTTGCTTTCATATTTCTATTACTGTTTTTAGAGTTTTTATTTCATTAATTTGATCATATCTAGCTTAATTTGATAAATTTAGTGCATTGTGTGATTTCAAAATTGCATTTGCAAGACTTCTTTTTCAAATTTTTGCATAGTGCAATGATAAAATTACCTTGTTTAGAATCTGAAAATTACATTTGCACATTGCATTCTAGGTCATTGCATTGCACTTTACCCTCTTTCCATTTTGGGTGTGTGCACTAAGTTTGTGAAAATTGTATGAGCTTGTGGACACGAAAAAAGTAACCCATTTACTTTTTCTCATGTTCAAGCCCTCCTAGTGGACTTTGGCTTGATTTTTCCTAGATTTAATATTGTAATGTGACCAACACATTCACATTAGGTCTTGGACCCTTGCACAATCATTAAGACTTCTAGGATGTCTTGTAAAAGTGTTGTGAAGTGTTGTATCCCACTTTCACGCTTTTCTAGGACCCTTTTATCATAATTCACTTAAATATCTCCTTTTTATCACTGATCAAGTCTTATTTCAAAGTGTTGTAAAGAGTTGTAACAAACTCACACTTTTCTAGACTTTTCATCACTAATTCAACCCTTTTTGTACATTTGCCACCTCTGTCTATACATTTGTTTGAGGATGTAATGTGTAGACTTTTTCAACTTTGTGTCCATCTTAGCCCATAGTGAAGACCAAAAATTATTGATGAATCTACTATCCCTATCAGAAATAATGCTTTTTGGCAAACCAAAATGAACCCAAACATGTTCAAAAAATAGCTCAGCAATCTCTTCTGCAAAAATCATCTTCTTACATGCCACCATGATAGCCCTCTTGGAAAACCCATCTACCACCACATATACACAATCATGACCTTGTCTGGTAGTTGGAAGCTCGGGCATAAAATCCATTGAAACTGACTCCCATGGTTTATCAAGGATATGTGGGGGTAAGTCCAGACCTATTTTACGATTTGTAGGCTTTGCAATTGCATAGGCTGCACAAGCTTGAATATATGAAATGACATCATACATTCTAATTTTGGCCAATAAAAGTTATTTTGAAGGACAACTGTGGTCTTACCGATCCCAAAATGGCCTACAACATGACTATAGTGTGCTTCCCATATCATCTTTTTGTGTTCTTCAGTGAGAACACATATATGACCAACATGACAAAGCATCCCATCTTGCAAGTGAAAATCAAGGAGATACTTGGGCCTTCTACCGATTTGTTGTAAAATTCAAAAAAAATTGTGTTTCCTTACCATATAATTGGGGCCAATCCATTGTTTGATGATCACATGAATCCAACACCATTGTTAAGCTACAATTGGAGGTCTGCTCAAACAATCTGCCACTTTGTTCTTGCTTCCGTTCTTATGATCAATGTTGAGATGTAACGTTTGGTAAATCACACTTACCAATGATAAATCTTAATCTCCATAATTATTATAAAATTGTGCGGGAAACAAGGAATAATTCAATTGCTTTCATTATTATATTTAAATGGAACAACATGCATCCATAAATCAAGTGTATCAAAACAAGGTTATGTCATTTTAAGGTATAGCCTTATATTCTTACACAAGATTTATCATTTCAACAATGCATGTAAATTCAAATATTGTAAAGTAATAACAAAACACAAATGCAACCACAAGGAATCCATAACACAGAGATTTCATGAGTGGAAAACCCTTATAGGGATGAAAAACCACTCGTCAAAAGTGCCTTAATGGCTTAATGAAATGCCTCACAGGCAGAGCCTTACTGGCTACAAATTCTCAATGATTACAAGGTGCCTTGTGGGAAATGATTATACTATCTCATTGACAAGAATATTCATTACATATTTCTGGATATCATATATCGCACTTAACAAAGGAACTATTAAAGTTCTTATACAAGTCACACAAATCTTCAAGCAACATTTTCAAGCTTTACCAAAGCATCGTCCTTGCATTTGAGACTAAGGTAATGCCAACACTATCACATATCGCTTCCAAGTATTTTCTAATAAAACAATTTTTACCTTCACTGACCTTTCATATATCACACAAGTACGTTGATAACCATAAATCAATCACATAAAGCTTTATGAAAATAATCCTAGCACTGTAAAACACACAAATGCTTTCACAATTATAAGAAGAATATTTACTTTAACTCATCGATTCATAGAAAGTTTGACATTAGGAAAATAAGGTTATAGAAGAGTTTAGATTCAAAACTTAACCATCAAAATCAAACCTTATTCAAAAATCATATGTTTAAGAAACTATAAGAAAACGCTTCCTGGTCAAGAGAAAAGATTTGAAGTTCACAAATACAAGCTTACACAAACAAAATTTTAGTATCAGTCACTAAAGAAACTTCATGTACTAATAAATGCTATTAGTCATGTTCTAAAGGATAAAGCAATTTAAATTACTGTTCAAACCTCCATCCAGGATGAAATTTAAATTGATGTTTAATAACACCGCTCTACAATATTTGCAACTATTAGAAAGGTTAAGAATGCCATTCAACAAGACTAATAAGAAACTAAAGTTGAATCACAACAAGATATTCACTATCAATAAAGTATTCAACTCCAGGGATGAAATCCTCAAAATATGTATCAGAATTATAGGGGAAGTACTTGGATTCCCAATCTTGAACATATTCAAGTTTTCGAGATTCAAATATTACTTTACAAAGATGTTTGATTACTATTGTCAATCCCTATCTAGAGCGTAGGTTTATCAAGCTTCTTCACATTGCGGAGAAAGAACAATAAAGAATTGAAACTATGAACATATTTGTTGAATATATTAACGTTCTAGTTCTACAACATGAACAAAGACGTTGGCGATAGACAGGAAATAACAAGGCCGAAATAACAATCTAAACACGGTTCCAATGTGAAATGCCAGCATATCATAGAATTTCACTATTGATCACTTGAAATAGATAACTGAATACTGGTCTATTAACAAGGCAAAATATTCCACTATCTTATCAACATAAATCACTAATGTCTCAATCAGTACTTGACCGATCTACTGCTGTTCTTGAAATGAATTTGTATAAAGAGAATTTCTAAGAGTTCTTGTAATTCAAATGTTCAACACTCTTTTAAAGCCCACAACGCTATGGAAGGTGTGCTGTCAGAGGAGAAAACAATGGAAGGAGCCAATAGAGGCGGCTTGATTTTCAAGAGTTGGGTTTCTTCTATTGCGTCCTTAGGAATGTAGTGATTGCGGGCATTGCATGATATAGCTAATTGTTTTGAGATGCCCAGGACAAAACCAGAAGCTTTTCCTTTCCTTAACTTGTGATATAATGGTTATAAAAGGAAACACATACTGCTTATTCATTAGAGTCGCTATAGCATCTGTGAGAGTGAGAAATTAAGAAGCGCTAAAATTACTTTCGAGATATTTTATAAAAAAACATTTTGACTGCAAAAAAAATGGTGATTAGCTATTATTCACTCGACCTAACAAAGAATCATAACCATTTACTTGGTTATTGATAAAGCAACAGAGCAATGGCTAACAGGTTTTCGGCTCATTCTTGTTTGGGGAAGAGAAAGAAGGAAAAAATGGAGAGCGGGAATCTCATCTGGTTCTGATCCTCCTCCATATTATCCGTCAATGCCAGATACCCATTTGAATCTCCAAGTCATGGAGGTACAAGAACAAGTGCTCCTCCATTTGCAGCTTCTTTGGAGATCAGGAAGGCTCTGTTCAAGGTGCAAGGCATACAACTCTCAGCATGTGTTGCTTCCATTGAGAAGGCGGTGAAGAGGCTCACTGGCATCCAGGCATCGAGGATGCTACCGTCAATGTCCTTCACAATAAGGCCCAAGTTGTTTACCATCTCGAGTTTGTCTATGAGGAATTGATCAGGGAGGCCATTGAATATGTTGGCTTTGAATCCACCTTAATGGAAACTGATGATGAGGTGTTTGCAATAGTTGTATGTCAGCTTCGCATAAAAGGAAAGACGTGCACTTCATGTTCCAGCACTGCGGAATTTGCCTTGAAAAAGGTCAAGGGAGGTGAAAAAGGGCTACGGTTGCTTTAGCAACAGAAGAAGCAGACAAAAAAAATGACCCCAAACTGGTTAACTACAAGCAGTTGATTGATGCAATTGATGACACTAGTTTATTACCAACACAGAAGCATTCTATAGTGGTTCACGCTCGGTGAAGCATCATTCTCTTCTTTATTTAAAGAAACAGATTGAAAACATAAAACATATATGATTAAAGAAACCATAAAATTTCCTAAATACTGAAGCTCAAATGCCCAATCCTTAAACTAGAATGATATAAAATGAGACCAACTTCAACCACCCAAGAATTTTAGTTGAATTCATGTAAACCGACAAGCCTAAGAAAAGTAAAAAGGAAGAAAAGAAGGAACATACACCGTCTGAAGACTAGCGCCATGAATGCCTCTCTCAGCCAAAATCGTTGTTGTTCCACTGAGCAAGCAAGGTCCTTCTGAATGATTTTCTCGATTCCAAAGTAGGATGCCCCCCCCGACCTGTGCTCCAGAAGAATACCTCTATCTGACACCCATTTTCAGCTACAATTCTTGCCGAGAATTCAAGATCAAGAGATCCTTTTTGTTGTTGTTTCCGTTATTGATTTTCTTCCCACATTCCCCCCAACCGAATCTTGAAAGTAAAAATAATATTTATTTTTCATTCATAATATTTACCTTTGATAATAATAAAGAATTATATTTTAATTACAACAACGTAATTTACCCACAATAAATAGTGAGAAAAAGCTATTTTTAATTGCAAAAGAAATATTTGTCCTCAATAAGCAAATAAAGAAATATTACTCACTTGCAAATTAAATATTTACTCCAAATAAATAATAAAGAAAATTCATTCAATTGGAAATGAAAATAACTATTCTAAATTAACCAAGTATTATCATTTATTTGGAATAATTAAAATATATAATTAATCATTTTATTTCATTATACTTTTATTCTCCTACGAACTAATTGAATAATATAATCATTAATTAAATTAAATATTAATGCATCAAAATTGTATTATTGAATTATAAATTACTTATCAAAAATAGGGGTCATGACATGAGATGAAATTGTTGTAGATAAGCAGACCACCTTTGATGGTTATCATTCTGCAACTTCCCTTGTGTCTACAAAAATTGAAGGGGTTTTGTGATCCATATGTATAACAGTCTCCTTTCCCAAAATGTAATGCTTCCACTATTTGCAAGCCTAAATGATGGCATATAACTCCTTGTCATATGTGGGGTATCTACAAATAGTAGTAGAAAAAGTATCACTGTGGTAGGAAATTGGATGACCATGTTGCATGAGTATAGTGCCAAGGTCATACTCAGATGCGTATGTTCCTATTTGAAAGGGTTGTGTAGGTCTGGAAAGGCGAACACTAGTGTTAAGCATAGTCTTCTCTTTAATTCCTCAAACGCTTGTTGCTTTGCATCTATCCAATTAAATTTTTCTTGTGCTCCACCCCTCAATGACTAATTTAGAGGCCATGACAAATATGAGAAACCAAAAATAAACCTGCGATCTAGAAGTTTGCCAGACCCAAGAAACTACAAAGCTCTGTCAGATTTTTAGGCGATGGCCAGCCCTTAATAACTTGAATCTTTTTAGGATCGACATGAACACCCTCATTCTCAATAATGTACCCCAAGTATTGGATGCTTTGCATACCAAATGAACACTTTCCTATGTTGGCATAGAGTTTTTGTTTTTGCAGAGTTGAAAGCACTTGCCCAACATGTTGCAAATGCTCCGTCCATATTTTTCTAAAGATGAGTATGTCATCCAAATACATAACCACAAAAGAGTCAATGAAAGGCCTGAGCACATCATTCATCAGTGTCATAAAAGTGGCAAGAGTGTTAGTTAGCCCAAAAGGCATGACCAACCATTCAAACCAACCTTCCCTAGATTTAAAAGCAGTCTTCCACAGATCTGATGGGTCAATTGGTACTTGGTGATACCCAAATTTTTAGTTAATTTTGGTGAATAAATTAGCCCCTTTGAGTTGGTCCAAGAGGTCATCAATCCAAGGAATGAGATATTTGTTTTTCACAGTGATTTTATTTAATGCTCAATAATCAATACAGAGTCACCATGTCCCATCATGTTTCTTCTTAGCAAGAACAATTGGGCTGCCACATGGTGAAGCACTTAGATGAATGTGTCATTCTCCAAGATTGATGTCCTATACACTCTAGTTCATTTGGTAATACTGTCCCTAGCACTATATCAATAGTATGTTTGACTTGACAATGCATTGTAACCCCTATGGGTGAATTGAACACATTATGATATTGCTTTAAGATTTGATCCATTTTCCTTTTACTGGTCTACTATTGTGGCCACTTTAGCATGTGTATTTGAAATGACTAAATTTTTTTCCTCAAAATGAACCACGAGCAATTAAAAAGCTCTAGTTTGATCAATCAAATGTTTACATTTTTAGCACTAACCAAAGATGTAGATTATTTAGGACATGTCTCTGGTATATGATACTTTTGTTCACCAAGCTTGATTGTGATGTTGTGTGGTTTAGACTCGTATACACCATGACATTGATACATGTATGGTTTCCCCAACAAGACATCGCATACATCCAAATGTGCTACATCACAAATTATTTCATCCTTGAATTGCATATGACAGCCGCCACTATTTATTCACTTGAATATCTTGTCCTTGGCTTACCCATCCCATGGAGTATGGTTGTAGATGTTTTTTTGTTTTTAGATTTAGTCTCTTGACTATCTCCATAAAAATTAAATTCTTTAGGCTACCACTATCAACAATAAAATGTAGAGCCTTTCCATCGACTAACATTTATGAATGGAACCGCTCTTCATCCTCATGAGGAAATATTTTAGCAGTTGCAACTATGGCATATGGGTACATGCCTCTATGATTTGTTCATTATCATTCTATTCAAAAGGGTCTGTTAGTAGTGATTTAGTCTCAGATTCCTCTCTGTGTATCTCTATCATCAAATTCTTAATGGTTTTACAATCCTTGGTGTTATGAGATGCACTCTTATGTGTTTCACACCACATGCTTGTATCTTGTGTCTTCTTGGTACCCCATGTCCTCTCTGCGTAGGTGCAAAAAGATGGGGGGGCCAAAAACTGGCCAACATTCTTCTTTTTTTTTTTTTTAAGTCATAACACGAGCACATTATAGTTGTTTATAACAAAAGAGACACATTTTCTCATTTTGTTTTCTATGTTTTCCTCTAAACCTACAGCCTTCAAACCCTCAAGAGTGCGCTCACATTATTGGAGACCAAATTCTTCATCAAAACATTGTTGAATCTTTTCCAAAATGTCACCATGACATTGAGGAGATCAAAGGAGTGATTTTTGTTTTTTTTTTTGTGTGTGAATTTGTTTCTTTATAAATAGGTAGATTTAATAGGTTTTTGGATACATAAATTTATTTAATTTACAGGAAATGATAGTCAACCTCCTAATCCTCAAAATCCTCCTTCACCTCAACCCGAAATACCTACTAAAGAACAACCCCAACAACAAACACCTCCATTAATTCCTCAATATGCCCCTAAAACACAATAAAATTTAATGGGGAAAATTGAAAAAAAAAAAATTGAGGACATAATTGCAAGGTTGAAAGATCCTACAAGTTTATCCTCGCATAGATCCACGCTTACTCAATCTCTTGAAGCTAAGTTATCAAATGTTGATTCAATTAGCAAGAAAATATCTACTTGGTCGGATAAGAGCAGAGATATTAGACAATTCTATGTAGATAAGTTATCTTATAAACAAGTCAAAAATAAAAAAAATTACAAAATTTGACTTGTGTTCCCTTTTCACAAACCCACGAAAAAATCAACCTCTACACCCTACAAGTAAGAGGTTCCCTATCCATTGGTGCAACCACTAAGGGATAAAGAACCATTTTTAGCAAAGGTGGAAGATGGTTTTTGACAAGCCTCCATGCAACAGTAATGAGATCCCACAATATTTTTTGAGGAAACTCTATTGTGAGTTTTTCCTCAATAAAGTTCCAAACTATTTTGATATGTAGGACTTCTAGGGTAGAGGCAAGGGCTCTGCATAGGATAGACCAAGGGTACGTCTTGACCCACAGTGACCAACGAGACAAGCACTTGCTAGACCAGCCTATGAGCATGTGGCTATCCCTTTTTTTGTGAAGGAGAGTGTTGAGGTCGAGACATTGTAGTTCATTAGTTCCTTGACCCAGAGCATCATAGAGCATTCCAGTTCTGCAACACAACATGAACTAGGGGAGTCTTCGGGGAGTAGGGTTCCACACCATATTTGTTAGGCTTACGGGTCACCTTGTGGTTATGAACCCATGGATAGTTAGGACGTAGGTGCATAGGCTACATCTACAGCTGAGCAACTGGTGATGACAGATGCCCTCCTTAATGAGGCTTTTGGCCTTGAAATTCAGGTAAATGTTATCAAGTTCATTTAATTTAATTTGGGGTATGTGTAGGATAACGGTGGGCCAAAAAGTGGCAATGAGGAAAAAAACACATCTTTCATCGACCCAAAAACATGAAAATACCGTGTTGACTTTTTTTAGGCTCGGGTGTTAGTACACACCACCAAAGCAAACACCAATCCTAATTTTCCATATCGGATATCTATTCAAATCAGATATCCGATTTGTAAAAAGCATATATATACAAAATTTATCGTTGTTTTAAAGTAACGGTCTACAAATCAGATATCCGATTTGAAACAGATATCCGATTTGTAGACCGTTACTTTAAACAATGACAAATTTTGTATATATATGCTTTTTACAAATCAGATATCTGATTTGTAGACCGTTACTTTAAAACAACGACAAATTTTGTATATGTATGCTTTTTACAAATTGGATATCCGATTTGGATCGGATATGCGATTTGTAAAAAGCATACATATACAAAATTTGTCATTGTTTTAATGTAACGGTCTACAAATCGGATATCCGATTTGGATCGGATATCCGATTTGTAAAAAGCATACATATACAAAATTTGTCATTGTTTTAATGTAACGGTCTACAAATCAGATATTTGATTTGTGTACACATAGACCTAAGGGTTAATGGTAGATGGTAGAAGGTTTAAGGGTTAAAGTTTTAGGGTTTAGG
>VDFB02000003.1:723741912-724005983 GCA_007258455.2 Sequoia sempervirens
ACTTGGAAAAAAATTACAAAAAAATATGTGTCACATCCATACATGAGTCCTCTACTTATATCTAAAATATTATAAGAAAATATTATCATTTTATTGTGGTTAGGGTGGTCAGACAGACACCTACTTTTTATTTTTCCGCTGAAATTTAAGTACTACTGCATTGAAATTTCAATTTTTCACCAAATAGACTTTTAAAAAAATAAAATAAACTTAGTAGTTTAGAAACTACATTCAATTTTCCACAGATTCTTTTCTTACATATTTTTGAAATAATATAGATAAATTATTCAAATTTTTATGTCAAGTTGCCTAACTCTGATTTTTCTAAATTTTCATTGCCACTTAAGGTTTTGTTTTTTCCATGATTATCTTGCACATACCCAATTATTAAATTTTAATTTTGAAATGCAAGATTAACTAATTTAGTTTAATGATTACAATGAAATTTCAAGGTCATAGTGTTCATTCCATTTTCAACGGTCCTCCACCTTTGTATTATGCTATGACATCTACTGTGGAGGTATGTAACTAGTAAACAATTATTAAAATTACATGTGAATAGCATTGTTATATGAATGGTATTACAATATCTAATTATGGATGTTGAATAGGTTAATCTTGGAGATTTCACGGCAACACCTCCCAGTGGAGGTGGACTTCGAAGCTTCACTCAAGTAATAAAATAAAGAGTTTAACTAATAAATTATACTTAATAGATTTTTGTAGTTTATATTCTTATCGTTGATTACATTGCATTTCACATCTTTCAAACTCGAATCATTACTTCACATTGCATAACTAATAACTAGATGTTGATAGATGACAAAATTTCAATTACAATATAGTTTTTTAGAAAGTCAACATAAGCAATCGAAAAAACTATGGATGCGTGGAAAAAATATATCAAAGCAGAATATTAAGCAATAGCATAGAAAAGGAAGTAAGGTGTTTGAAAAAATGCCTCAAAGAAATGTGGTCTCATGGTGATGGACATCACCATGAGACCACAATTCTTTGATGTTTGAAAAGCTCACTTCCTTGTCTATGCTACCACATTTTCCATATATGTCTACCAAAGAATTTTATCAAATAGTTCACTTCCTTGCTGCTATGGCTAAAAGCCTAAAATAGGTGCTTTTGAACAAACTATGGACTCTTGGAAAAAATATATCAAAGCATAATAGTAAGCAATAACATAGACAAGATAGGGAGTTGTTTGAAAAAATGCCTCAATGAAATGTGGTCTCATGGTGATGGACATCATCATGAGACCACATTTCTTTGAGTATTTTTTTCAAATAACTCATTGCCTTATCTATGCTACCACGTTTTCCATACATGTCTACCAAATAATTTTATCAAACAATTCACTTCCTTGTTACTATGGCTAAAATCCTAAAACAAGTGCTTTTGAACAAAGTTTGGATGCTTGGAAAAAATATATCAAAACATAATAGTAAGCAATAGCATAGACAAGGCAATCAGTTGTTTGAAAAAATGCCTCAAATAATGGACATCACCATGAGACCACATTTCTTTGAGGCATTTTTTCAAGAAACTCATTGCCTTGTCTATGCTACCACATTTTCCATACATTTCTACCAAAGCATTTTATCAAACAGTTCACTTCCTTGCTGCTATGGCTAAAAGCCTAAAATAGTTTCTTTTGCACAAACTATGGATGCTTGGAAAAAATATATCAAAGAATAATAGTAAGTAATAGCATAGACAAGGCAATGAGATGTTTGAAAAAATTCCTCAAAGAAGTGTGGTCTCATTGTGATGTCCAATACCACGAGACCACATTTCTTTTCAAGGAATTTTTTCAAACAACTCACTGCCTTATCTATGCTACCACATTTTCCATACATGTCTACCAAAGAATTTTATCAAACAATTCACTTCCTTATTGCTATAGCTAAAAGCCTAAAATAGGTGCTTTCAAACAAACCATGGATGCTTGGAACAAATCTATCAAAGCATAATAGTAAGCAATAGCATAGACAAGGTAGTGAGCTATTTGAAAAAAATGCCTAAATGAAACCTGATCTTATGGTGATGTCCATCACCATGAGACCACATTTCTTTGAGGCATTTTTTCAAACAACTCACTACCTTGTCTATGCTACCACATTTTCCATACATTTCTACCAAAGCATTTTATCAAACAACTCACTTCCTTACTGCTATGACTAAAATCCTAAAACAAGTGCTTTCGAACACACTATGGATGCTTGGAAAAAATCTATCAAATCATAATAGTAAGCAATAGCATAGACAAGGCAATGAGCTATTTGACCTGCTTGCAAATAGCTTTGACATGCTTAGGAGTAATAATCCATGGCATATAGCTGATGGAAAAGGTCCAGCTTCAACAACACAGTGTTCATGCTCTTGTTTACATATGCCAATAAAAGGAAACATGTATATACAACACTATTTGGTTGCTTCTAATTCTATATTTCTTTAGAAGGGACTGTAGCTACCCGCATCTCTGGTTATTGATTGCATTCAATCCATATATTTAACATGTTTCTATATATATATATATATATATCAAGGATCTTGATATATTTTCATTGTTTCTTACATCTTACTCATGGATCCTTGAGGGCATTTTCTCCATGTACCACAGAGATAATGTTCCTTTCTCTAGACATACATTACTGCACATTATCTCTTTCATCTTTCATTGACTTTATTGAACCTATCCATCCATTTTAGAATACTTCTATTCTTTTTCCTACATGATTCATAATGATTATACATCTTGTATGGAAAATGAAGAGGAGGTCCTAAACCTACTTTTTTATGATACATCATGGAATCTTGCATCATATGATGTTATACTTAGGAAGCATATTCCTTTTACATATCATTATAGTTTTCCTTTGACATCCAAAAACTCTACTATCCATGTCTTTATTCCTACATCTTTCCATGAGGATCTTAGTAATGCATTTGTTTATTGTCATACTATTGATAAACTTTCTAGAGATGCTTTAGGTTTACCTATTGTAGTGTAGAAAAATGTATCCCTCTATGTTTTCACACTTTTTTGGGCCCTTGTATGATAAATGGAATATAATTATGCCTTATTTAGGGTGTTGTAAATTGTCTTCTTGCACTTTCACACTAATCTAGGGTTTTTATTAATTAATTGAGCTTCTTTATGCCTTAAATGGCCTTATTTTGCATCCACAAGCCTTAATTAATTCATCTTTCTGAGATTAATCCTGGCATAAACTAACATCCAGTCATTATTCAAGTGTTTTTGGATTGTATGACCCAGATTTATGATCTAGGACTCATATGCCACTTTGGGCGTATGGATCCCACCTAAGTTTTGGGGCTCTGATCTGTATTTCACATGTATCTAAGCCTTTCTTGAAAAATGTGTCTCATAGCCTAGCCTAATGGGACTCATACACCACTTCAGGTGTATGAGTCTTGTGTGGCTTAAAATTAAATTAAATTCAAATTCTTGGTGGGATTTTATCTTCCTAGGTTTGATGTTGGCTTGTAGTGTTGTAATTTTGATAAATTTAGCATAAACAAGTATAAATACAAGGTTATTTCACTCATTTTTTACCTAGCAAGCTTACAAGTCATCAAGCAACATGCATTATAAAAAATTGGTGATTTCAAGAGTTTACAAGAGCATTCAAGAGTCTTCAAGTGCTGATTATCAAGTATTTTGGAGCATTATTCAAGTATCAAGCATCATGTCAAAGTCATCATGCATCATGTTTGTGTTTGAGCAAACATTGGCATGAATGTAGAGTTTCATGATTCAAGCTAGCATTCAATTGAAGATCTACTACATTCAAGCAAGAGTCAAGATCTATATCCATTGGATCCAATTCATACATGTTTGTAACACCTTATTCTAGGGTTTGGCGAGTTGTAACATTGTTTATTTGTTCATTCATCATTCCTCCTTTCCATTTGATTTCATTACAAGGTTTGATTACCAAAACGAGGTTTGGCCAAGGAAAACCCCTTTCCACTAACAAAACAACATTTTTCCCTCTCTTTAGTGTGTGATTTACAAATCTAGGTTGAAGATGTATTGAAGAGAAAGATTGTGAAGAATTTTTCAAGTGTGCAAAGTTGTCAAAGTTGTCACCTTTTTTGGAAGATCATTGAAAGACATCTACAAAGTAGAATTCAGCATTTCAGATTTAAAAATCAAGTTGAGAAGATAGAGCATAGATTGAAGAGAAGATTTAGGTATTGATCCTCCAAAAAATACAAGTGGGACTAATACGCCACTTCTAGCGTATGAGTCCTAGCACAATCAAATTTTCAAATTTCAAGAGTTCCAGACTTGTCACTGCCAAATTCATGTTCCTACCCAAAAACCCTAATCTGGGACTAAATCAACCAATCTAGCATATGAGTCCTAGTGTGCATTAAATTCAACATATTCAATATTTTAGGTCTTCATTCTAGCTTCTACAGGTTTCTAGGTGCACCTCTGTACTTTTCCAGTTTATTCTTTTGATTTACATTCATTTCTAGGTCATTTAGTGAAGTTTTGCATATCATTAGGTTTAATCATTAGGTCTTGCATTCCATTTGTCTTTCCAAGCCCTATCTTGGTGGTTAACCCTTATTTAGTCATTAATCATACCCTAGCACAACCTTTAGTAGATCTCTTTCTCTCATTCTATCATTGGATTGAGATCTCTAGGGTTGTTCTTGAGTGAGACTAAGTGAAATAGGCCCCCAAACCCTTGTGCTCCATCTCCTAAAAGGTGGGGTACCCTATTTCTAGAGGTTTCATTTTGGTGAACCTGCATTTAGAACATCTTAATTCTAATTTGGAGTGCATTATAATCCTAGATCTAGCATGCATTAACTTTACATTAGGGTTTGCATTAATTAATTTTCATCTAGGATTTCTAAATCTTGCATTAGTGAAAGTGCATATAGGTTGCATTTTTGCATCTTGCATCACTGAAATTGACTTAAAATTTTCATTTGCACTTAGCCTAGACATCACCCAAAACATAAACATAACATTTACACATAATTTGCTGAAAATAATACAAAAACCCTAATCTAGGACTCATACACCCCTCTATGCAATTTAGTCCCAATATAGGTGATTTTTCCTTATTTTTAGGTATTTTTTGGTGACTATTATTCAAAATTTAAACCCCTGCAAAACTCTGATTGGGACTCATTCGCCCCTCTAGGCGATTTAGTCCCATTTCATATTTTAAACTACAATTTCCAATATTAAAAGCTTTTTTCTATGTTTTTTTTGCTATTGTTAGTTCTCTATTTCAGTTTTATTCATTTCATCTCATCTAGCTTAATTTCATTTGAATTAGAATTAGAGCATAGCCTTTATCTTGTATTCATTGCATCTTGCATTTCCTTGATTATCCCTTGTATGAGTTGTAGTGTAGAAAATTATGCACTCTTGAAGAAAGAGGCAATTTCAAACTTAATTTGGACCTATTTGGCACCTTTTCATTAATTATATTTTAAAATCACCATTTATAGGCCTCTAAGACCATTATTTCGGATCTCAAGGCTCATTTCACTCAAAAATCATATAAAATCACTTAAATCCCTAAAAAATCCTGAAAACCCACCTCACAAAGGTAAGGTGGGACTCATTCGCCACCTTGGGTGAATGAGTCCCCTTAGGTGGGACCCATTCACTATGTGTGGAAAATGAGTCCCATTTGGGGTCTTTTTCAAATTTGAGTAGGAATTCATCAATTTAATTCAATTTTTTGGTAAATTTCAGCCTTTGAGATCTAAATAATGCTCAATTAGGTGTTGATGCCTATAAAAGCAAGCTTCTAAGTCATTTTTATCAATCTCTAAGCACTTTGAACAAGCATTTTCAAGAATTAAGCATCAAGAATCTTCAAGTAAAGCTTTCACAAGAGCACTCTCATTCTCAAAGAAAGCAACGTTGAAGCATTGGAGTAGCATTAAGGCATTTTTGCAGGTCTATAAGCTTACTTTCAATCAAGGTCTAGCATTGTCAAGGGTTGATCATGGATGCCTATGGTGAATCATGATGGATTCTAGGTTGGGGAGATGCAACTAGCCATCAAGACAATCCTAAATACTTGTTTCCTAAGTGATTCCATCTTCCATTTTCACTTCACATTTAGCCTAAGGAAGTTATAAGAATCATTAGATCTCACTTGGGGTGATTAGAGATCATCACAAGTGAGTCATTCATCTTTACATTTTCATTTTCGTATCATATTCTTATACATTAGAATAGGATTGCATCATGTTTCATATTTCTGAGTCTTATACACACTTAAGACTAGGGTTTTCATGCACTTTCATTACTTCAATCAAGGTTTAATTACCAAACTTGGGGTTTGACCAAGGTAAACCCCCCCATTAGAAAATCAATTTGAATTCAATTTTGTAGGTGTTTTTTGTAGATTCGGATCCGGAACTCAAGTTGGAAGCAAAGGGAAGGTGTTGGAGTGCAAATTAGAGCTTTCAATTTTTTAAAAACTCGAACGGGAATGATTCACCAAGAGTGATGAATGAGTCCCACTGTAGCTTTCTACCATATTTATTTGTAGATTCTTATACCCTTTTTTCTGAAACAAGCCCTCGTGCAAAAACCCTAATCTGGGACTAATTTGCCCAGGTTGGCGAATGAGTCCCAATTGGTCAAAAAGTCATTTTTTCTAGAATTTTCATAGTTGTTTCAAGTCACTTCCAGGTTTCTAGGTGCACTTCATTTACTTTTTCATTTTCCTGTTATGTTTTACTTGCATTTCTAGGGCATTTTCTAGGATATTTTGCATATCACACTATGTTTTGCAATTCATTGTCTTTTCCAAGTTTACACTTGGTGGTGAACCCCTCATTAGACATCATTCAATCCCTAGGACAACCCCTTTTCCATATTTCAATCTCCTTTGCATTGAAATCTCAAGGGTTTGTTCTTCAGTGAAGAGTAAGGAAATTGTCTCTCCTTTTAGGTCCAAAACCCTAGAAGCAAAAGAGAGCCCACCATTTTCGTCTTTTCATTTTCGTAAACCTAAATTTAGAGCATCATGATTCTGATTTGGAGTGCATTTACATCCTATATTTAGCTTGCATTGACATTGCATTAGGTTTTTGCATTGGTTAATTTGCATTCTAGGGTTTCAATTCTTGCATTAGTGAAAATCTCATTTAAGCTTACATTTTTGCACTTAATTTTATTAAAAAGTATTGAAAAACTACATTTGCATCCTAGATCTAGGTCATATAGCATCTAGAAAACATAAAATCTGAAAATTTTGAAAAAAAGTCCTTACTGGAACTCATTTGCCACCTTGGCGAATCAGTCCCAATGCAAATTTTGAGCTATTGTTTTCAGAGTTAAATTTCCAGTTGTTAAACTTTTGTTTTCTCTCAGCACTTTTATATTTCTTTTAAGTTGCTTTATGTTATATTGAAGTCATTAGAAATAGAATTATTTACATTCATGGCAATTATGGATAGCATTAGATTTTTGTAATTTTCATTTTCAGCATTAGTTCCTAGTTAACTTAGATAAGATTCATTAGAAAATGAAAACTAAAAACTAAAAAAATCAAAAATAATTCAAAAAATTCTTAAATTCAAAAAAAGCATAAAATCCAAGCCCTTTAGTAGTGATAAACTAGACATGTTAGATGAATCCCTTAAGGACTTCCCCTCACTAGGATCATCCACTAAGGCTTGTTATGAAAAACCCAAACCAAGTGAAGTTAACTTAACCCTCAAGCCTTTTAGTAGTGATGACTTTAACATGTTAGATCAAGCCATTGAGGGCTTCACCTCACAAATCCCATGCACTAAGGCTTGTTATGAGAAACCAAAAACAAGAGAAGTTAACATGATTCAACCTCATCTCATCCTTTACCCACCTTCGCACAAACCACAACCTAAAAACAAGACTAAGTTTACCCTTTATCCCCCTAAGAATAATGTATTGCAGCAACCAAATCATAATATTGTTTCTCATACATATAACTCTAGAAATAATTTGCAACCACAACAACCAACCCCAACACCCTTACCTTTGCCTAATCCCATTGTTCCTAGTGCTCCCTGTTTAACTTCACAAAGTGGAAAGGAGTACAATCTCATTGAACAACTTAAGAATACTCCTGCAAAGATATCCATATGGGACTTAATTCAAAATTCACCAAACTATCACAGTATGCTTCAAGTAGCCTTACAACAAGTAGTGGTCACTAGTAGAATTTGGAAAATAAACGACTACGTGACTAAAACTTTTAGTCACATGACTAACACTAGTAGAATATGGCAAATAAATGACTAATCTGGTCATTTATAAGTGACTAATTTGGTCATCAGGTAAAATCATAACTAAATGACTAAATAAATGGCTAATATCAGACAAATAAAAATGACTATTACTCCTCTATTCCTTTCTCTTTCGAATTTGATCATAATCCATAGAGCTTAAGCCCCCCTCATGGGACCCCTACCTAAGCAAATACCTATTGTGTGGAAGGCATTGCCTCTTGGTGCAATCTTAAGGCCTTCACATATTTTATAAAAAAATTATAAACATTTACATTCTTTAACTTTTATTACTCATTATGTCAATGAATCGTTAATGTTTTTAACTATGATTTGAAGCTAGTTTGATTTTCTTGTTGTGTTAGCATGTCAAATGTATCAAAGAGCAATTGTGGTCAATTTCACTAATAAAATATGATTTAAACAATCCAATTGTAATAAAAATGAAGATTGATTCACTTCTATCTTTGCTTGTTGATATACTCAACCATCTTAATAATACAAAATACAAATAACAATGACCACTTTTGGTATGCAATTTTTTTCTCTTTCAAGCTTTATATTGTTAATTTTTTTTTAAAATAGAATTATTTTATAATCTATGAAATCAATTTTGTGTTCATTGGTATGAGTTTTCCACAGTCCATTGAAGATAGATAATTGTGTGTTGATCATTTTTATATATGTTATTTTTTATACAAGTTTGAACTCTAGTAATTTTAGGAGCACATCATTCTTATCTTAATTTTCACAACCTATATTAAAATGACAATGTAGATAGATGTTTTTTTCCCCTAAAAATGAAGATTAAGTTTCGCATGCCTTCCACGCAATAGTTTTTTTTAGTGCATTTTAGCAATAGGTATTTTTGGTAGACAAAAAAAGAATGTATTTTTGGTGCCTTGGTCGATTGGGTCATGTATGCATTTGGAAGGAATCTTAGGTAGTTGATTTTTGGCGTAAAACATTGTGATTGCACATTGGAGGGAAGTTTCAAAGTTTAAGATTTCAACAATTTGGTATTTCAAATCTCGTGCACGTTTTAAGGTTTTCCATAACAAAAGATATCAAGCAAAAGCTTCGGTCTGAGAGTACATTGCAAATATGAAGGAAACAACCATTGAATGCAAAGAGTGGTGGTTTCCATTTTTGTAATGCTAGAGCTTGTTGAGCAACGTTTTCTGAGTTGCAACACCAGTATCATTCAAGAAAGGGCGAGACATTAAACAAGTTTACAATCTAAAGGCAAGTGGAAATCTTGAATCCTGAAACCTCATGTTGATCGTCATCCTTTATGATAGTGATCTTAATGTTGCATGTACTGTTCTTGCTTTCCATTACTTCATTGTTGTTACAATTTTGTGCTTTCACTAATATAATGATAATGCTCTTTGACATTGAATGAATCTCATTGAATTTGACCCCTTTTCACTCTTTTCCATGGTATTTTACATCTTCTTTGTGCATGATATCAGGTCACATGGCATTCATAACAACTTTTATTATCTCCTTCATTTTGCTATGATCCTCTGACACTCATATGCTTTGATATAACAGTGATCATTTGCAACTATTTTCCCTCTATATATTGTCTTTCATTCCTATCCCTTACATGCCTTGGACTACTATTATCATGCATTGAAAATTGGAACTCTTTATTCATTGTATTGATAACTCATTGGCACTATCATTGTTTGTATTCATTGCTATCTTATGATGATTATTCTTTATAGTCAATCCTTAAAATCATTGTTCTAATAAAAACATATTTTTTCTCTTTTGTTTTTACATTATGATCTCATTGCTTTGAACCTTGTGCTTTGTGATTATCACATATTTGTTACAATCTCTTCAAGGACTGAATTTCTTCCTCTATTGACTACAGGAGACCCCTTTGATCTTACAATCCCAAGCCTCTTAAAGAAAACTTAGAATCAATTGGCAACAGTGAACAAAAAACCATCATAGCTAATTTTATTTCTTTTCCAAGAGCATTCAATGAAAATATAATGGAAAACACACATCACTCTATGGGATAGGGTTTATTTGATTTGAAAACCTACCTTCAACATCCAAGTCAAAAAGTCAGCCTACCAAGTCTGTGTCGAGTCCTCCAAGTCTTAAGTCAAAAATCAACCCGCTAAGACTATTTTATGTCCATGTCTTGTATCTATGATACAACTATGATAAATGTTTGAAAATATTGTACACAACTGTATGATACAATGCATAAATTTGTATGCTTTCTCATTATAATATCAAAAACTTCAAACTACAACTCACAGAAATTAGAAATGATTTATAAAAAAAACTTATTGTCAAGTACAATTTGCTCCAACTCAAAATTGCATTATCCAATTTACATAATTTTTTGTTTAATTGATTTTTGTGGGAAAAAACACTTACTGTACAAAGTAAAGCAAGATTTTCTTTCCAATATTTCAAAGGCCTGTTGTTCACAAGGCCAATAAGATCATTATTAACCATAGCAGAAACCACCTACACTAATAGTGTTAAGTCAAAAAATATTCCACAAAAAGTAATATATTTTAGATAAATAGAGCCAGTTAGCCTTCTAAAATCCAGATAGTTGAATAAAAGGAGGGTAAAAAATAAAACATTAAAATACTTTAAGACATTGCAAATGCCATGTAATTAGTCTAGAAGCATAACATTAAGATAGGAACAATTCATTTTTCTTAAATATTCATCATGAGTTTTCTCCCGTAAAGAACTCCCCCAGACATGAGCAATGAGAAGTGCATCTTCCATCTTGTTTGCTGATAGGCATTGCATGACTACTCCCTTATAATCACCAACAACTAAAGAACTTTGAATGGCTTCATCTCATTCTAAGTATTCAGTCGAATCTTTAGTACCTTCATGTTGCACCTCTTCTCCATTGCCTAGGGTATCCTTCCCAACAATAAAATCATTTTCAGTGAGAGGAAGTGAGGAATCTTCTTTCAGACTATGAAAATTATCAAAAAACTCCTCACCATTATCTCTGGGGGATGTAACATCTTGTCCACCTTTTGACTGAACTGATGGATCTAATTGTGTTGTATCATCAAGATTGACATTGTTGATTATTTCACTGCTAATATCATCAATGTTGGTAGATTGAGCTTCCTATAAGTCTTGATTCTTTGTTGACTACAATTGAAATCCAAGGTGCTCAAGTAGCTTTGTCCTAGCATTGCCTTCATCTTCAAACATGACTCTTCAGAAATTCCATGTCTCCCTCTCTTCTTCCAAACTAAATCAATGCAGAAACCAAAAAATTGCAAGTGAAACAATACAAATGAATGTAAATTGTTATTAATCCCATTCAAAAAGTATCCACAAATAACTAATTGAGAATCCTAAGACTTCGTATCACACAAAGCTCGCAATGATGATTTCTCACCATCTACTATTGCAGCTTCAAACTCTATTGAACGAAGCACCAGATTATCCTCGGTAATGAGATTGTGTATATATACCTATGAAAATAGTAGAAAAATAAGACCATATATCATCTTAATGACATGTACCAAAGAATAAATTGTACTCTACCTCAGAAGAGCCAACAACACTCTGTGATGTTGTACCAGGCCGAAATGAAGCAAGCTTTCCTCAAAATCCAAAACTGACACCAACTGGTCTCTTCAACCACTTAGGAGCTTTCAAGAGTGCACCTAAAAAGGGAAAAATGAAAAGATAGACATCATGTATTTGCATAGAGAATTCCAACTCATTGAGAAAATCTCATAAGTGAGATTCCCATTTCTTAACTAAGTCATGTATGGTTATCACATAAAGCAACACTTACCACCCACTTTATGCTTGAAAGCAATTAAAGCACTATACTTGGATTATTCACAGAGAGTCATTATTCAAGTAGTGTAGGAAACAAATCATGGGAATATCAAACTAGTAGAGCATAGATAGCAATAGTGATCATGCATAAATCTCATGAACAAATTTGCATCAATTAAGGTAGACGTATTTCAATAATGAAAAAAATCTAGATGAAATAGACCTACCTTCCTAACAATTTCACTTTTGCCTATGATTTTTTGGATGTTATGGTTGTGTTGTTGATATGTGGTTGTCATTGATGTCAACACTATTAGCATTGATTATATTGAAGGTTGTATATGTCAAGGATATTGAGAAAATTGTTAAGGGAAGAGTTGCAGGTTGCCAGTGGAGCAGTGAAGATCATGAAGGTGTTTTGTTTTGAACGTTGAAGATCAGTTGTTGTGGACTAAAGGGTTTATTGTTGAGATTATCTAGTTCATCTACCAAAAGTTTCAGAGGTCCACATGAAGTTTTGATCGTGCTATGAACAATTGTGTTCTGACAATATTTTTGTGGGTTTTGTTAGTGTTCCTAATTGAATTTTATGTGATTTTGGTAATCTCAGTTGTTGTGGATGCTTCTCTATTAGTTATTGTTGTTTGTGGATGCTTCTAGATAATTTTCTATCTTTTTTGTACGTCCGCGTTGATCGGAGTGCTCGTGGTCAAATATTTTTATCGTGTATGTTCAGGTTTTCATGTTCTTGGTCGACATGGTTATTGTAACGTGTTGTGGATCCTTGAAGATTTAAATTTGAATGTTTGGAACGCTCAAGGATATTGTTTTGGGTCACATCATAATATTGGATGACAGTGTTTGATTCGTATTGCAAATTTATTTGTAAATTTGGGCCAACATTCTAAATATGTTTTATATTTTTGGTCAACGAAGTTGATGATGTAATTCCATGTTGCAGATATATAGTGTAGACATGGAAAATATACCGACATACTTGATCCCGATTACTAACACCAATTCATCCCAAATCATCCCTCGGTTGAACCATTTAATTGAATACCCTTATTTGATTAAATTAATCAATTTCCTCTCTTAATTAAATAAATCATTTTATCTGATTAAGTCATTCTCTCTTGTTAATCAAATAAATCTATCTGATCTAATTAACCCTATGTCTCTATTTAATTAAATATTTCACTTTATTTAATTAAATCTTTAAAGTCTATCTATTAAATTAAATAAATTAAAACATTGTTTAATTTAATCTAACCAACCATCCCCTTTAGTTAAATAAAACAAATATTTATTTAGCTAGGCCTAAATCACATTCTTCTCATCTTTTGATTTAAATCAACCCATAAATCTAAGTAAAATTTGTCACATCATCTAATCCTTCATTAAATTAATTAACCCTTGGTTAATTTAATCCTGATTCATGTCCCACCCTCTAGCTTTTGCCACTTGCACATGAAAATAGATTTAATTCATTTATTAAATCCCTATTTTCTCTCAACATGGCATAATAGGGGAATATTTTTCCAAATTTGAAATCTTTCCAAGTGGACTTTGTCCTTCCAACAAGAAATTTATTTCATCTAATACGTCCTTTTGCCTTGAGCCAAGTGGCATTTAAGACATTCATTTTCCCTCTTGTCATTTCACTAATTTCAAATATCACCTAATTGCATTTATGGGCACATTCATCAAAATGTGCACATCATCCTTCATCCTCTCATCTCTTGATAAGTGGCATTTGGCCATTGGTTGAAACTTAGTCCCACATTGCTCCATTTTGGGCATTTCTCCATCTTACCATTCTATAAATAAGAGGCTTCTCTCCTCATTTCATTATCCAAAACTTGAGAAAACTTACTATAGTCATTTGCATCTTCAAGCATTAGCATTTTCATCAATTTCATCAAGCCATGACTAGGTTATTGTAGGTTTTCTCCATGAAGTTCATTTGAGGCAATCACCAAGTGGATCACATCTTTATCAAATCATCACAAGCTTGCATAGGATTTGGGAAAGGGCCAATTTCCACATCAAATTGGCACCAACTCCCCCATAAGATCAAGATTTTGCATGTTTTTAATAGGATTTGATCTATTTCCTTGCTTTTTCATTGTGTTCTTGCTTTTATTCCTATTTTGAGCATTGGTAATGGATTTTATGGGGAAATTTAATCTTGGATTGCATTTGAATCTTCTGATGTGATTGTTTATTGTCTCTTCCAGGTACTAGGATCTTGGTTCTACATTTTGGCGCTAGGAGGGCAAACCAGAAGTTTAAATCACATTTTTTCATTAAATTCTATGTTTTTTTGTTGTTTTTGTGTGTCTACAGGGAAGTGCACCACTAGCAGACCAACGTCACAATACAAAACTGATGGCATGCTAGCGTCACCATATAGCACTGCTTTAAATTCCAAATAGCGACGCTCTGTCTTTCCCACCCAAGATTCAAATTTCCAAACTGCACCACTAGTTCTATTATCACACGCTGGAAATTTTGAATTCCAAACTGCACTGCTGGTGAAAATGGTGACACAATCACACTCTTTGTCCCTACTGCAGAACAATGCTAACTCACAAGCTGCGCCATATAGCACCGCTGGATTCTTTAAACTACACCGCCTATGCAAACTCCACCGCTGAAGGAAAGTAAAAAGTAAAATTTAAATTTTTTTATGACATGTGCTTTTTTAATTCTAATCATTTGGATTAGTAAATTCTTTCCTGACCTCTATTTTGCAATGCTAACTGGTTTTTTGTAGGTTGGTCAAATTGAAGTGGAGGAAAAATAAAAGATTGAAAGAGGCATAATGACATCACTATCTCATGCTACCAAGTGTTTTTGAACACTTTAGTGTTTGTTTAACACTCTTAGACAATTCTCAATTTCTCTTAAAAATTTGTTATCTTTCATGTGCTTAGGACCTACTAACTTTCTTTTGGGGTCTAAAAAGAACATTTCAATTTTTGCTACAAAGGGTTAAAATGAACTTTAGGACAAACTTACTAGATTTGGTTTGAGGATTAACAATTGAACAAGGCAATCTCCACATTTCCTTTGGTGCTTAAAAAGAATTCATTATTGCTTTGTGGACTTAAAATGAACAAGTGCTACTTTGTCTTGTAATTGCTTACTCAAAGTAATACCATCGAAAGGACGTATGTGCTTCTCTCATGCCTCACGACGATCTCGAGAATCAAAAGGCCTTTTAGTGATCTTAAGTTGGTTAGAGTAATTGTCTCCATATTTCATTTTGGGACTAAAATTGAACAAAAATTGCAAGTGTGAGTGGAGGGTATTGCGTACATTCTCTCTCTTTGTGTTGCAACAAAGATTGATCGAGTTACAAATATTACTTGCTCACTTTTGTTTATCCTAGAGGGCCTACCTTGTGGGAAAAAGTATTCACCCAAGGGAATGACTCAACTGGTAACACACTAATGCCAAGTGTATTTCCAGCCAGTATATAAGTGTGGATATTGGAACAAAATCCAATATCACGTAGTTGGTTTCAACGAGAAGGGTAGAAATGGTCTCTCGCCACATGGATCAATCCCTACAAATGGAAAATCTGAATTAAAACCCTTGTTTAGAAAGGACAAAATCCCTATCTATTTGTTGGTGCAAGAACAGTCATTTTGAAGCTGCCCCACACTTTTACGATTTTTAGTAGAAATGGAAAGTATTCCATGGGAGTTTCATGGGTGTTGATGCTTGGCTGCCCCGTATAAGTGTGTGTCATGGAGGGGAGCCAGTGGGGTAAAGCATCTAACTGTTCGCTAAAAATAAGCATAGCTAGACTTGTCCAAGTGGGGATTCAACAAATACAGTCTTTCATATCCATAGGGTTGTACTTGTTCCTGGTTACAAAACACTTTGCTTGTTCGTAAACATTGGGAAATAAACATTCAACATTTGTCATCAAAACTTCAAACCCTTTAGGAAGCAAATACAATTGACCAAATTTAAGTGTTATTGCTTGCCCTAGGGATTATATCCCTAGAGGTTTCTAAATACTTGATTTACATCTCAATTTGCTTGCTAGAGTCAACAATAGGTAACTTTTGCCTTGAATTCATCAAAGTTCCACATAATACACTTTGTGGAATGAGAAGAAGTTAAGACATTAGACATCTAGTTCAAAAGCTAATCAAGAAGTGTTTTTGGTAAAAAGAAGTCATTAAGCAAAGTTAAAAAATAATTAAATCCCACACATGTGTCTCCAATGATTTCAAGAAAAATAAAAATTCAGAAACCCAAGGTCAAAGCTCTTAGTCCAAAAGACCATCAGAAGTGTCTCTCAACACTATACGAATTTAGACAAAGATTACTTTTCAACTTTATAGAAGAGCGTCAAGAAACAATCAAAATTTGTATTTGTTTTATTATTTTCAGAATCTGAGACTTTTTCAACAATTTGAACATCTCGTTTAGAGTAAAGTGTGTTCTTCAATACTGGGGTCTTGTACACAAGAGTCTTTTTTAGGTTCATTTAGGATCAAAACCAATCACTTTCATCCATCCAAGCATCAAACCAAAAATCATTTCACCATCAAATCTTGAAAATCTTGAAAAAATCCTCCATGTTAAACTTTGGGAAAATCAAAACCAAATCAAATCCCAATCATCTCTTTTTATTAAATGTGTGTAGATCCATCCTTCTCCACATGTTTGATCAAATTATCAAACCTTGTAAACAAATCTATCCCTTGATAACATCCAACATCTTGGGATTTAGGAGTTCATTATCCAAAAATCAAAAATCAATTCAATCAAAATCATCTTGTTTGGATAGGTGTGTTTAGATGAATCATTCTTCTCACCTAGACAAATTAGCATCTTGTGAATAAATTTACTCTAGGACAACATCCAACCTCTTATATTTTATGAGTTCATCATCAAAATCAAAATCAAAATCAAATCAAGTCCTAAAGTTTAACATACCCTTCAAGATTTCTCAAAAGTTCAATCATCCATATCATCCATTCTTTCACATACCTCATTATCACCTTTTGATCCTTAAAATTATCCTAAAAAATTCTATTTTGTGCCTAAAGATATATCATTCTAAAGAATTAGAGCTTCATCTCTTATATTCTTGAAAAATCAATCCCTATTTTATGGTGCAAACTAGATCTCAACACAAGAGGAACATGGAAGCCAATAAAGAAACATCAACTTCAAGTGATCTAAGTCAAACCAACTCTGAAATGAATCTCATTGGATCAAGCAATCCCACAATCAATCTTCCACTCCCTCAAGAAAATCAAGAGGAAGGACAAGTGGAAGACCTCACAAACACTCCTTTTGGGATGACTCAAGATGAAATCACTAAGATAGTTCAAAATCCTGAGAATCATAAAATTGTCAACATCATGATGAAGCTTCATCCCTCACAATGCATGCTTGAATTAGAAAAACAAGGGGCTAAACTCCCATTTGATTATGATGTGAGAACCATTATAGAACAACCTCTTGGGATCACACTCCCAATATCATCCACTCTCCCCATTTCATCAACAACCCTATTTCAAAACATCATTTAATCCATCCCACAAATCACATCATCTATAGCTCCAACTCAACCCATCATTAAGAAGGGGAGTGCATTTCTCAATGCATTACAAACACACCCCCTTGCAAACAATCAATATTTGGACACAAACACCACTTTGGGTCAATCCATCCCCCAAAATCCATTACATACATATGTCCCCCTCACCTTTCATAATCCCAATGACCCATCATCATCATCATTTCATGTAACACCTAAAATCTCTCTCCCCATGACCTCGCGAGGAGAAGGTGACCTATTTGGACTAGGGGGAATTTTTGACCCATCATCCTCATCATTCCCCCAAGGGAGCATGCCACTCACTTTCCCACCACTCCCAACCTTGCCATTAACATTTGTATCACCTCTTGGTTTTGGGCTACCACCGCTCATTCAAAGCAACCCCCTGATCATGAATCAAGGCATCATACTGAATCCTCCCATCTTTCCATCGATATCACAACAACCGATGGTGACCATCTCCATAACACAAGAAAACAACACATCATCTATCATCCCTCAAAATATGGTCTCTCAAGGACCAAACATATCAATCGCACCATCCACCACACAAATTCCCATCACCAATACAACAATGCCTCTCATCACCATAGCAAGCACCATCCCAAATCTGCCACCACCACCACAATCAAACACACTAAATCAATACAGCATCATGTTGCAAGTAGCTCAAGAAGCTTCCTACCAAAAATCACTTCAGCAAATACAAAATTAGCAAGTTGCACAACTAGTTGATCAACAAGCTGCGCAAGTTGCCCAAGCTACACTACAAGTGCAACAAGCACAACAGGCTACACAAGCCCAAGCCTTATTGCAAAAACAACAACAACAAGAAGCCACTCAAGCTGCCCAACAAGCACAAGCCCAAGCACAAGCACAAGCACAAGCACAAGCACAAGCACATGCACAAGCACAAGATCAAGCTCAAGCACAAGCTCAAGCGCAAGCTCAAGCTCAAGTGCAAGCCCAATGCCAAGCTCAACAAGTGCAAGCAAAAGCACATTATCTTGCACAAAAACAAGCATATCATCAAGCGCTAAAACAATACCAAGAATAGCAAGAAGCAATCCAACTAGCAGCTCAACAACAAGCATGGTTGGCTCAAAAGCACTAGTAAGCTCAGCAATAGGCACTATTAGTAGAACAAAAACAAGACCAACAACAAGCATTGTTGGTACAACAACAATTAAAGGAATATTTGGCACAAAAACACATGAAAACACCATCCACCAACAACACAATCAATCCAACCATCCCGCCAACACCTCCACCGCTCCAAAACAAATTCACTCCACCCCCTAATCCACAAGACGATGTATCAACACAAATCAAGTTTCTCTTGCAACAAGTGCTTGTTCTTTAGTCAGGGAAAACCATAAAAACACCCAACAACTTGTGTCCTTATCCATTTGACAAGAGTCTTGCAATGAAATTGTTCCGGAAGGGATTGGAGATCCCCAAATTTGGTAAATATTGGGACGAGAAACCCTGAAGATCATGTTGGTAGTTTTTACTGTAACCAGGGTAGTCTTCTAATCTACCTATGGAATTTCCAATTCCAATCAAGGGCAACTCAAAGGACCTGGACCAACTAACAATGATTTTAAACACCTCCTACACTTTGGGCTCTGCAAGACCCAGGAGGGTGATCCCTTAATGCATTTACAACCTCTGCACCATTATCATAAACAAAATTAACAACAACAGATAATCTAATTTAATAGCTCAACACAATAGGATAATACTGAATAGAATTGGTTGTTCATCAATAATATCAACTATTTGGAGCACGAGATAACTACAACACATTTCACAATATAAAATAGTCATTGATTTGCAATTTGTAGCAAGCTCTAGGTAAATACAAACAAATATTGAACCATATGAATAAGTACAACTTAGATCAGTGCCATATATTCATTGGGGGAGTCAAATTCATAAGCATCTAAGGGTTTATGATAGATTTAACACATAACATATAAGATCTTTGATAGCATTGTTTTACAATCTCATCAACATGTATTCTAACCCAATACTGCTTATCAAATCCTTATTCAAAACATATCCACCTACAATCCCATTCAAGCATTTTAATTAATTCCTTGAATTAAAGCTAAAACAAGAATCATACACACCACAATAGTGAGATGAACGAGACAACCCTTGATCATCTTATTCAAAATTCAGATATGCATGTACAATGGAGAGACATGAGTTTGAATTAATCATCTCAATTCAAATGCCAGTATTGTCATAAAACATTAAATCCCCATGAATTCAAAACTTACTACAAGATGACTCAAAACCTAAACTGTATTTTCCCTAAAACCATCAAACTTTACAATTTTCTCTACACTTCACCTAGACTTGACCAAAAATATCTCACTTGCTAACCCGTACTTCTGGCCTTGAAATCCTTGTTATAGAAAAGAAGGAGAAAACAAGCATCGGGCCAAAAATCACACACGTCACCAACCAATTGGACCGATTTGTAACATTCCAAAAAATTTTTACAACAGCAATTTCCTATAGAATCCTCTTTTTCATCGTGCCCGCTGAGAATGGTTGACGCAGCAACAAAAACTTCAAGAATTCTGCACAAAAACTATCACCAAAAAAAAGTAGAATTTGTTGTAACCGCAATAGCTGATTTGTCAACTGTTAACATCTTACTCCTTTTTACTCCTCCTCGGTTAAATATAAATTTACCCATTTCTGGTATTCTTCATCAATTGGCCAATCAAAATTGATTACCTCATTCACCTTGACACTATAAGGTGTATACTTAACTGCCACCTTATTCACTTCTCTTTCAAAAGACTAAGAATGAACTGGTGCTAATAATTTTGTCCATACAACTCACCAATAATAATAATTTTGTCCATACAGCTCACCAATAAATATTCATAATCTAAGTCATCAAAAATTAATCTAATTTGATAATTGATGACTTCATTTTCCTAATCCTACCACTGTTGGAGTGAACTAATATTTCTCTGCTCATCAATTATGTTAGGTAACTATTGACGGTCCTTTTGGCACAATCAACATGCAAACAAAATATTGCTATCCTGTTTCTCCTGAAAGAGAAAGATGATCACATGGATACCTCAGCTCGCAAGGTCTTTATAGTTGGGTCTCAACTGTGTTGATGTCCCTCAGTGGTCAATGTAACAGTAATGTTCAAAGGGCCTGCTGGTATGAGCTTCTGGATTATTATGAGATCAAACATGAACAGGAAAAGGAAAAAGACAAAACAAAGGAAAACTAACTAAACCAAAAACTAACACTAACCTATCCTAATCCTAAAATAACTCAAAAGATAAGCTTTACAAACACAAAACTGTAAAAATTTATACATTGACTTGATCGATTTTTCATTATGTGCAGCAATCTTAACTTACTAGGCACAGTTCTAAGGCTAGCAAATTTATCTTTATACTCAGAAATATAAAGTTTATAGGAAATAAGTTCATTCTAAGGGCATAAAGCTTGAAATATTATCAACTGTGGGTTCTCAGTTTTTTCATGATTTACCCACAAACATGTTTTACTATCCCCAACGCCATAATCAAACTGAAAATTATTAAAACATAGAGAATAATGAAAGGACACCACCTGATTCTGAAGATTTCTAGTTACCAATGCAGGCTTGTGTTGTATGATCTCCTCCTCACAAGGTCTCAGCTCATGGAACACCACTGAATCAAGGTTCGTCTTGTAGTTAGGATATTCACTTACCAGCATCTCTGTATTCATCTCGGGCATGAAGTCAATTTTTTTTTGAATTTCTTGAGATGAAGTCTCACTTTCAACTTTCTCTTGAAACATGTCATCCCCTAAGGTTTGAGAATCTGCTTCTAGCTTATCACCATTGATGTCAGGGATACTTGCACATGGTAAACAAGGATTTCCTTCGAACTCATTTGAATGCATGGGGTCAGGGATAGGAAAACACTTTCTCAATTCACATTCCTCCACCAACACACTTGAGTAAATAGAACCAAAATTAGGAAAACACTTCCTGGTCTCATTCTCTTCATCACATTGAAGAGATTCAACTTCTAAGATAGCCTCTTCGTCGCTTCCTTGGCATTCTTCTGCTTCATCCAAATGTACCCCTCCATGAATTTCTTTAGGGAACACTTGACTGACCTTAATATCTGCCTGGACTTCTTCTCTTAAGATGTCATTTTGGCATTTAATTCCTTGTCTTTGATCACTAGGTTCATTAGCAATCTCATCTTGAAGTTTGCTATCTATTCCAATCTGTTCACTACTTAAATCAGCAGAGTCATCCTCTTGCATTAACCCATCAAGGTGTGTCTCTTCCTCATTGACCATCATGAAAGAATCTATGAATGCATCGATGAATCCATTCTCCCCTTCTATCAAGTCTACACTAGGTAGAGGAGTTTCATCAGTTGTTGAATCCATCTCACTACAAGGATCAAGGTCATCGAAAGATAGGGAAGAATTAAATCTCCTCACACAGTCACTCTCATCATTTTGGATGAACTGATTATCATTTTCATGTGTACTAGTTGTCTCATCCTCTTCATTGTGGTGCAATGAACTATGCTTTGGAAGATGACTAAAAAGAGATGATATGGTCACAACCTCATTGATGAGTGGAGTACCTAACTCTATGATTGGATTTTGTAGGGATGAGTTCTCCCAGTGGTCTTGTGTGCGATTGACCTGATATGGGGTGTTGGGGAATGTAGTCCTTGGAACCTTAGGAAGGTCGTAGCTACTTGGTGCAAATGATTTCATCTTGGCAGGGATGGTGGGTGAAGCGACATATGGCTGCAGACGATGGCAGTTTGCAAGCAAAAGAGGACTATAACCCTGAGTTTGGCTATCTGAATTTCTAGTGTCACATCCAAATTGTGCCAATAAGAGAGCTTTTTTCATTGCATCATGCAAGGATGTAGCCTCACCACAACCTCTGACCTTGGTTGCAAATGAAAGGTTTAAACCCCAATAATAATGTTCTATCAGTATATGATCATCTACAACCAAATCTAAAGATTGAACCCTTTGATACATGAACAAGAATCTGTGATTAAATTGATAAATGGGTTCTAATGTATCCTTTTGTAGTTGCAAATTCATGTAAGGGGTGTAGAGCATGAGGATCAAACTGATCTAAAAATAAGATTTCTAGTTTTGTCCATGAATAAATAGATTTTGGCCGCAAATTATCATACCATTGCCTGGCTATACCTTGAAGTGTTATGAGGAACAATTGACAGATGACATCCTCATGCTAAAACTGGAGAAAAGTAAGTACACTTCTGCAAGTTTTGACATGTTCAGAAGCATTTTTCCTACCATTAGGGAAAAATAAAGGAAGTTGATCATACAGGTGACCAGGGATTTCATGGACAGATCCTGGTATATACAAAGGGCTACCCATTAGAACTGGGTTTTCCAAGACCTAACCCAATCCAACTCACAGCAAATTAAAAATTTTCTCGGAGCCCTCCTTCTAGCGCCAGTTCCTGTTGACGGTCATTTTGGCACAATCAACATGCAAACAAAATATTGCTATCCTATTTCTCCTGAAAGAGAAAGATGATCACATGGATACCTTAGCTCCCAAGGTCTTTATAGTTGGGTCTCAACTGTGCTGATGTCCCTCAGTGGTCAATGTAATAGTAATGTTCAAGGGGCTTGCTGGTGTGAGCTTCTGGATTATTATGAGATCAAACATGAATTTAAATCTACTCTAACTGGGGTTTTTAAAGAAATAGAAAAAGATGGATCAGGGCTTTGGAACAAAAAAGAATGATACTTCATCCAAATTAACTAGACCTGACACCTTCCAAGGAATTCCTAACTAAAAATGCAGAACAAAGTCAACTTGTGACTAACACACAGTTTCATTCATTCAAAGTGTTGATTTCAACAGCAGATTGTGGGTTACCATTTTAAATAAAACACCAAAATAACATTCCATTCCTTGAAGACTTCATAGATCAAATGATTAACTCAAGACAAACACCATTCTGAAACACAATCTGAAGTAGATTAAGATCTGGTTGCTTCTACTGTCAGTGAGATAGATAAGCAACATTTACAAATCTGGCACAATCACTAGTGTACAGAAAATGTGTGACTCCAAATTGTTTCCATTTACACTAAGAAAAGTAAAAGGTATATTAGTCTTCTACTAAATCTAACTCCTAGCTACCAGTTCTATTCTACAAGTCCTTTATCTACTACTTTCTAACCCTACAAAGTTCCCACTCCTACTACTTTTTGTTTTCTAAACTAGAAGTTCTAACCTTTACAAAGAGGCAAGAATGCGTTATATATAGAATGCAACAAAAAGAATGCGCTATCCCACTGTATTATGGTTTACAAAATATCTTCTTGGTTGTAGGAAGGTCGGTTCCCAGATCTTTCGAAGAGAGTTGGTTGTGCATTCAATGTGAATCCTCGTTGTCCATGCTGATGAAATATTTCTGGGAAAGATCCGTAGATCTTTAGCTACTGCAGCATTAACTCTTTATCTTCGTGTCCACCTTGAACTCTGCTCGGGGCCGCCTTGAATGCGCAGAATACCATCATTAATACTAATCCACCTCTTTCCAGTAGTCACTATAGCTGTCCATGTGACTCATAGTTTCTTAATTCTTCTGGCCTCCTTCGTGTTCTAGACTCTTCTTGCACGTTGACCACCTTCAAAAGCACCATCGAGTCTCACTTTAGATCTAAACTTTTCACTCGAGTTGATCTATTTCGCTTTCTAATCTTAGAATGAATTTTCCTTGTTTGCATTTTGTTGGTCTTCTTCAAGGTGGCAGTCAATCAGCCAATGGGTCATCCCAACTCCTTCTGATTGGATGATTATATGCCACACCAGACTCCTGAGCAGTCAAAAGCAATCCACCTTAAATCGCATGTCAGTGAGACACTTATTGTGTCTCCCCAATGTGATCTCGTCTCATAACAGTTATTGGCATAGTGCGGACCAGTCGATGAGACCCTTCGTCAAACTTCAGAAGTCACATCGAGCTCACTTTATGTCAGGAAGACAATCCTATTTTGGGAGACCTCACCCCGAACTCCTCTTCTCTTACTGAGCCCACTTTGTTGTCGACAAGACTCCTTACTGTCGGCCAGAGGCTACGGTGAGTTATCCTTGGTTATACCGATGCCTCCTTCACTGGGGAATCCATCGCTGTTGGCAAGACCTTCAGAGAACTCCTTTTCATTCTCGCCGAGTCCACTTTGCATTGGGAAGACCCTATCAGGTTGGCAGGATGCCATGTCGAGCTCAAGATCTTTCATCGAGCTCGTTCTGTATCAGCAAGACTCCTTCAATCTTGGGGAGACCTTTCATCGAGCCCCTTTATGCTTCTGGAGTCTCCCTGATTTCCTTTGTTTTGGCGTGACCTTCATGAGTCAATGAGACATTACACCAAGTCCCATATCCTTTGGAGAGCTCATCTTATCAGCAGGACAGCATTCCTTCAGTAAGACCGCATGGCGAAGTCCTTGTGTCGGCGAGCCCATTTCTTTATGTTGGGGAGACATCATCGGGTCGGCAAGACATCTTACCGAACTCGTTCCATTCATTCAGAGTCTCCCCGAGTTCCTTCAGTTTCCCCAAGCTTAGCCTTTTCGGTGTGACCTCCTCATGTCAATGAGACTTCTTGCCGAGAGCATTATCTTTTGGCGATCTCCTACCATTTCGGGAAGACATCGCTCAGTCACCAAGACCTCATAGTGATCCCAAATCACTACGCCGATGCTGCTTTTATCACTGTGACCTCACCCCTTCGGCCAGACTTTATTCCAAAGGCATAACCTTTTTCCAAAGGTTTCATTTTGGGGAGACCTCTCTGTTAGTCACGCCGAAAATTTGTTTCACATGTGTTGGCGTAACATCCTCTTGTCGGGGAGACTTCCTGTATATACCCTATGCCTTCGCCAAAAAATCTCCACATGCTCACTTATGGTTGCAATGACAATCTCATCCTCTCACCGATGAAGCAATATGTCGGTGAGACTTTATGGGTTGGCAAGACTGCCAGACCTCACTGTGATAGACCTCCTCTTGTGCTTTGTCGACGAGACCCAAAGAGTTCGCCAAGACATCTCCCCTTTGCAAAGGCCTCTCATCGAAAGGCATATCTTTCTTGGTGGTTGGTGAGACATGAAGCCTTCGGCAAGAGTTCTTGGTGAAGAGAAAACCTCCCGTCGATGTATGGATCCCTTTGCTACCAGTCGGTGAGACATTGAGATCTCGTCGAGACCTTTCCCCGAAAGAAAATTCTATGCCGATGGGAAGCTGATAGTCACCGGGACTCTGAATGATGTGTTGCCGATAGGCAACTACATGTGAACTCCAATCATCGTGACATCCATGAGGTCTTTCCGATAGGAAATAAAGACACATACTTAGCAAAATGCATTATAAGTCGGGGAGACTTTGATGATCTCATGGCGATATGACTTGTAATGTGGAGTATCCGGACTTGATGGAATCTAGAGTGCCAAAGGGCCAGTTATGGGGAAAATATGCTCATGGTGGAACTTTTCTAGAAACTTTGCAAGTATGGACAATATGTAATGTCATCAAAATTTTGTAGTTCCAACACCTCCTTTGGATCCTTAGCAAACAAAGCCAAGCCACTAGTCGGTGAGAGGTTAGGAAAGTCTTGCCAACTTTTGCCTTAGCAGATTTTTCATGACCAACTGGATTGAGGAATGCTTTCCAACTAAGCTCTCCCTGAGAAATATCATCATGTGTGTGTTTTGATCCTGAAAAACAAAGGCTTCCATTAGCCCCCAATGGATATAAAATATATCAAAACAAACTATCATGTTGCTTATGATTATTTCATTGAATTTTCAGCAAGAAGAAAACCAACGCAAGTTGAGATAGAATCATAATTAAATCAAGTAGATCAAAAGTCAAAATTAGGAGGAAAGTAAAAGAATCCCAAGAGCAAAGTGAATAACAAAGAAAAGAAACTAGAAAGAGAAAGGGGGGCCCATTTTGTTCCAGAATAAAATGGGGTGGTTATGCAAGGCATAACAGTAACAATGTGTCGCTCTAATCATTAAAGTTCTTCACCAACTCTCTAATCTTCCTACTCAAGTCATTTGGTAAGGTATGAAAACCTTGCAATGACTTAACTAACATCTGAGTAGGCTTTAATGATTGGGGCCTATTATTTATATCAAACCTTGACGCTTTATACATTATATCTAGATCATTAGCCCTAGGGATCCAATTTTCAATTAATGGTACTACTACCTCCTAATCCCTATCAATATTCTTTATTGCACTCAATAATAAAGAGTATAAAGAATACACAGATGACAATTTTTCATCAACTTTCTCATTGAAGTGTCTCAATACAAAATTTGCAACCTCCCTTTGCTTTATAAATATTCCCTCCTCACTCACCTTCGAGGATGCCTATAACTCTACAATTTTGTGCATTAGCTGCTTCTTCGAAGGATCAACAGAGCATTCCATTTATTCATCGATTAGCTCTAAAGTAGGGCTGAGTGAAAGAGTTTGACATGGAGACCCTAGTGTAGAAATAATAGGAGGAGCAGGGGGCACTAACCTTGATGTGGAAGGCAATGTTCTAATCCCTAGAGCATTTGATGTCTCCCCAATCTAATTGTTCTTTAACCTGTCCACCTCAGTCTACAACTCAACATTCCTTTCTTGCATCTTGCTATATTCCCCAATTATGACATTGTATTTCTCCATTAGGCTTTTCTTTTCAGCCTCCTCTTTTTTAGCAGTCTTTTGGGCCAATTTGGCCACATTTACAGTCAAATTAGTAGCCTCTGTGGTTGAGGTTTCTGAAGCTCTCTTTATTATCAACCCTCCTTTTAAATTTGGGTTAATATCAGTAACATTAAGTTTTCTCCCTTGAGGGGCCAAAGCCCAATTTGCTAAGGTCTCGTACTCTTCACTAAAGGCAAAATCTTGCAACGCTGCCTTGACCTCTTCTTCAGAATCTTGTAAGGGATGCTTGGACTTTAGTATAGCATTAAAATCTACAGCATTTGCAATGTCCCACTCAAGCAAGATCAAGACACCAGCTTGATTTACCAGTTTTATCCCCTCCTTAGGAGTGATGCTTCTAAACTCTTCCATTAGTTCAGCTTTCATTTCATCATCATTCTCCTAGTCTGACCTATCAGGTCTCAATTCTCTTCTCCTCTTGCATTTATCTTGATATTCTTCTAATTTCATTCTACACACTAATTGCAAGAAGACTGGAATTTTTACAAATGCATTATCATTTAGAAACTCCTTACATGCTTCCATTCTTGCATCTTGCACACATTTTCCTTTCATATCTAGATCAGAGAGAACCAATTCAACTGGCCTAGGAGGGGAAGGCATACCCATCTACATGTCTTGGTCAATGACAACAATCTCACCCACCAAATCATCTTGTGATTATTTAATTATTTTCCTTTTAGGGCTTGGTTCTGATGGTGATGGTGAGGGACTATTTTTGGGTGATGCTTCCAAATCAATAATTTTAATTTCCCTAGGAATTTTGAGATTTGGACCTTTTTGTGTAGGAAATTTCATTATTTTATTTCCCTTTCTATCCTCTTCTTCCTCATCACTACTATCATTTCTCTTCCTTCTGTAAATAGGCCATCTCTCTGAAGGTTGGTAAGCTGGCATCACTTCAATTGGCCTGGCATCTTGCTCCTGTATGCCCAAGTCCGACTCAAATTTTACCTTCTTGGTCATCAAGGTGCCCATGATTTCTTTAAAGTTTCCCATAACAAAGTCAATTTTCTTATGATATGTACTAAACTCCATCAATGGATCATACTTTGGATCCATTTTGTGCACAATATCCAATAGCTTGTCATAAGCTACCCATTTCTCCTTATTCAACTCCTGCCTATTTAGGTCAAATTCATTTCTAATCAATTATTTAGGGAAGTTGAACTCATGCACAAAATTACCACCGTTTATCCTTTTTTCTGAAAAGAGCAAAGAAGCCCTCAAGATCATGTTGTCGCTTGGGACCACACCTCAAATGGTATTCTTCAAGAAATTTACCAAAGTGTACCCAGCCTCCCTTCTAAAAGAGAAAATCTGATACCACTGTATAATCTAGGAAAAATGTTCATTTACCTTTCCCAGTAAGGTTTTCCTCATGGATAGGGCGGGGCCCTAGCTTGGTGGGCTAAGTAATTCCGTTGTGGCTCTGCTGGTCACGAGTTCTAGTCTCCCCCGTCCCGTGGTACCGGAGGGCGTGTCACGCCAGCGCCGCCGGTCACGTTAAAAAGTTTACCAGGCACACTGCAGTTTATAGGGGGTCGTGCTACCCGATTCCTGCAGTCTAAAAAAAAAAAAAGGTTTTCCTCATGGATACAACCAATCTGCCACATAACTTCTACAAATCCCACTCTTGGTGGCACATTGTATGGCAATATATGAGGGGTCCCTTGAAAACCATACACCCTCAAGACAGTGCTAACTAGGTATGGAATAATATCACCCCAATTATGGAAAGCCTTCAATTTTGGCTTCCTCCCCTTTGGTCTGAGGAAATCATGCAACTCCTCAGGAATCCTAGGTACATTTACCATCAACCTGGCTCTCAATCTAGAAGCAAAACAATTGTCAAAATGCACATAACTAGCATTCTCCCTGTTACATGATAAATCTGCAGTCCATACCTGCACTGGGAATCTTTCTCCATTAACCCACTGCCTTAACTCCATCTTCTCATAGAAGAATTCAACATTCTTATACAAGAGCATATACATTAACATGGAATACTAGAAGAATGGAGTACCTGTATCATTTTTTTGCAACTTCAAGAGCCCTTCATGTATCTTTTCGGCCAACAAAGAAGAAAAAACATAAATCACTGAGAAATTAGGGTGTTGTATTTGCACCCCCATGAACATGTAAGCAATGTTAGAAACCAATATCTGAAATGCAAACAAGAAAAGCCTTCCACAGAAGAGAAAAATAGAAAAAGAAAAGCTTTGCAAAATATGTGCAAAATATTATTATTTAGGAATTCATAATTATATGAGATGATTTGCTTTATAAAAGAAAAGTATGCATAACCCTAATCTTATCTTGAGCAACAAGATAGCTCAATAAGATAAGGATGAGAATAATTAACCTAGGAATTAAAATATTACCTAAGTAAAGTTATGCAAGTGTAATTAAATATTAATTACACTAACAAGCAATAGGCATCGCCGTGTTGGGGTGAAAACCCCAAATCTGGCATAATGAGTAAAAGGTGGCCTAGAAATTATTTACAAAGTAGTTCAATCTAAAAGGTTCTTGGTCATTAGGGCTAATATATAATTTTGAACCCCTGCCCTAGCCAAATCAGGTGGGAGCAACTTCACTTTGAAAAGTGATTTCAACCTCCCATATTCCTATTTCATCTCTTCAAGATCAATAGGAACCAAGAATGTACTAGGCTCACTCAAATCAAAAACCTATCATAATTCCTCTATGTTGATGCTTAACAGAACCTCTCCATCATTATCTCGAATCACCCATGTGACAGGGTCATATCGTGCATCCACTGCCCTAAGCAAGTCTATATCAGGGAACACATTCGGTACCACCAACTTCCCCATATCATACATCCAACCATTAGAAAAGGGATGGGGCAAATTCCTTTTTCCAAACCACAATCTGAACATCTCTAGACCAGTAAGAGGAACCATAGCATCGGCAATGTTGGAACAATTATATACTAATCCCTCCCCTAGAGTTTTTCCTCGCATCAAAACCAACCCCTTCTTCCTATCATTCGTTGACAATGGAAATTGATCCAGGAAATCATCATTTAGGTTTCTACTTAAATAATCAATCTAGCCAGAGTGTTGCTTTATCGATGCCATCTTGAGTAAACTAGGAATTCCTTGCTATTTCAAACTTTAAACAAACTAGGACTCAACAAAATATGAAATTACAAAACAGAACCTTGAAATTTCCCACAATTCAATTAACTTATAGCCCTAAAAAAATTATCAACAAGCCCTATGACAAGCATACATCAAATTTCCCCCAAATTCAAAATTAGAATAACCAGGAGATACATAAATCAACTCACGACTTTGTGTTTGCAGAAACCCAGATCTCTGCTGCAATAACTCATAACTTTGTCCTTGGCCTTGAGATTGCTCCTCAAAGATGTTTGAATGCTTTGTGACACCAAAATCAAAAGAATATTTGCTTTATTTTGATCAAACCATGGCAGTAGATGTCATTTCTGCCATTAAAGCTTACTCGTGCATTGCACGAACAGCTCCAATCACATTTGATGCAAATTCAAATACTAGCCATCAATCCTTCACCTTGGTCAGATCATCAAACAACTGCCTTCAAATCAAACTGACACAATCTCCATCATCACAACAAGGGGCCCACCATACTATGCGTTGCCAATGAAATCCACGTGGCACTCGCCCGCGATATCGCAATCGATAAATACCTTGCAACTTCTAATCACGTGATGGCAGACAATCGTGGATCTCAACCATTGGCAATCTAGTTCATCCAACACAGTCGCCAACTTTGTCCTTAACCATTGAGCACCTTTCCTACTGAGATTCTAACATCTTCGTTGATTTGAAACATGTGCATCCCATAAACGCTTTAGTAACCCTCTACATAATGTATTAAAACCAAATAGATGCATCAAGGTATTTTATCATCTCTTCGACTTCACTGAACGAGACACGTGGTGCTGGCCTGTGATATCGCAATCAACCAAAATAGTGTGGTGGGGTCATCATGGGATGGCGGGGAACGACTGAGATCAAACGATGATTGATCTACGATCATGCAAACTTGTCCCTCTGCAAAATAAAAACATTTATTAAAGGAATAAGGGGACATCACTATGTCGACGACAAACAATGACATAAGTTTTCATTTAAACAAGGGAGCATGAGACCATCCAAGACTTAGGAAAATAAATTCAAGCGAAGGAAATAAAATGATAAAACAAAAAGGGGCCTAGCCTAGATGAAGCGATGGGGCTTAAGTTGTTTTAAAAACCCTCCCCAAAAGTAACAGACAAATAGATCCCACCCAAGGCGTAAGATGAGCACTAGGGTTTTACATGAAGACAAAGGTAAAAACCCAACCTTAGGCTTTTCCCAAACACCATAGATGACCAAAGACATAAGGCAGGATAAAAGGGAACACAAAGAACAAAACTTTGAAGTTCCATCAGATCACATCAAGGAATTCTAGGTTCATTGCATGGAAGTCACATATGACGATACCTATCTGATGTGGCTATTTCCTAGAAGTTTGGCTAGCCAAGCCATGGAGTGGCTCTCTCACCTTCCTCCAGGCATAAAAAAGTTCCAAGAAATAGTAGATGAATTCATAAAAAATTACACCTTCAACATCGGGATGGATGTCAGTCTAGAGGAACTATCAACTTTGAAACAAGGTAAGAATGAATCATTTGCTTCATTCCTACAACGATGGTGATCCAAGGCTAATCAAAGCAAATGGGCCATGCCTGAAGAACAACAATTTTGTACCATTATATCCAATCTGGAAGGATCCTTGGCATTCCATCTCAAAGTGCAAGGAATCACCACATATGACCAATTGATCTCCAAGGCGCTCAACATTGAACGAGCCCTTATTGTATAAGGAGGATCACTTGCATATCCTGAATAGAAAAATAATCACCCATCCACCAGTTACAATGACAAACCTCACACATGGGAAAGAAACAAAAAAATCACCAACGATGGTGTTGTCGATGCCAAAGTTGTTATCAACGTTCCTCGACAAAACACACCCACACCCCAATAACAACCCCAAAATCACCATCAAAACAATCATCAAGTTAACACTGTGACACAAAATCCAAACAATCAAACTATCAACAATGTGAACGATCAAAGGGGACCACCCCAGTGAAACAAAAAATCCCCCAAGTAAAAGTGCACTTCCCTTGGGGAACCACTCGAGGTCATCATGAAGAAATTGATAAACGATAAACCTCATCAAGGATCCCACCTATGAGAATTATCAGGAACTAGATGTGAAACCACCATGGTACAACAAAAACCAGCTTTGTGACTTCCACAAAATCAAAGGGCTCACAACTAACAGTTGCATGAGGTTAAAAAACCTAATCCAGGATCTCATTGATCTAAAAATCATAAATGTGGAACAACAAGAAGGAAATCAAAACCTCAAAATTTACATGAATCTAATGCCTGACGATAAAAATGGGAATAATGATAAAGACAAAGGAAAATAAAAGAATGTGAACCATGTGTATGAACACATTGTTGTAACACTTAAGGAATATGTCCCCATCATTAACATCAAAGGAGCCCAAGTTGATTGTGGAGTCACCACAAGAGGTGGCAAGATCACCATCATAGGGTCATCTCAACCAAACAGAGCATCCACCTCAAATACAAGATTTGTTCCCCATGGCTACAATGTACTAGACCAGCTAACAAGAACACTTACTCAAATCTCCATCATGGAGTTGCTGAAGATATCTCCTTCCCATAGAAAAATACTTGAGCGAGCATTGGCTTCATCCACAGTCTTTGCGGATCTAGATGTGGACCAATTCCAAGCTATGGTCAAAAATATCACCACACCAAATCTCCTCACATTCTCCGATCAGGACTTCCACGCACAATCATCTCACAATAGTGCACTCCATCTGAAGGTCCTAGTGCATAAAAATAAAGTCAAGAGAGTCTTGGTGGATGGGGGTGCTGATTTAAATATTTGCTCCCTCAAGCTCATAAAGAACCTAAAAATCTATAAGAATTCCCTAGAAAAAGGAAAAGGCATCACAATTAGGGCATATGATCAAGAAAGAGTGTCTCAAGGCACTATTCAACTCCCTATTCAAGTAAGGCCAGCAATCATGGAAACTACCTGTTAGGTCCTGGACCTTGATCTGCCTTATAACATTCTCCTGGGACGTCTGTGGATTCATGCAATGCAAGAAGTAGCATCAACCTTCCATAAATGTGTCAAATTCACATATGAAGGCCAAGAGGTCACTATCCATAAAGAATCCCAAACCATTCTCTTACTGCAAGAACCTCGAGGAAAAATATTACAAAATCCCTCAAGTTCCTAAAAATGATGAAGGCCCATCAAATCCATACATTGACCCAACCACTCTCGCTTCCAATTTTGAAACAGAGACACCCGCAATCCCCACCATCTCTAATATCAAAGTCATCATCTAGGACAATGGTTGCAGAAACTATACAATTCCCAAAAATGCTTTTGTGGTAGGAGAGTTACCACAATCTCTTAGATCATGGGGATGACCGCAATCAAATGAAGCCTCCACATCCCAAACATCCACTGAAGGATATTCCAACTTCAGAAGTTGGGGAGATCTTGGCTGAGAAGTAATAGAGGAGGACTTATCCCATCTCTTGTATCAAGACAATAGACCTACAACCGACCTACCTATGGAGGATAGCAACAAAGGCTTGCAAATGATGCTCACCATGGGATATGACAGAAACTAGAAACTGGGACAAAACGACAACAAGCTTCTAATACCCATCATTCCAGAGACATGAATGAGGCATCTTGGCCTCAGATGTACCCCTCCGAGTATAACCATACGTGGCCAAAATCCCTCAGTTAGAAAAGTCAAAACTCCTTAGCAATCTGCAGCCACTCTTTGGTTATCCACAAGTCAAGTCATATGCAACTTCATAACTGACATCTACAATAGTAGTGATGATGAGGAATCCATTGCCAACCTACCCATGATTTTTGAGGACACCACCCTTCTCATGACTAGTACCATGACATTTGAGTCAACTAGTCAAAACCATGAAATTTGCCTAGTCTACCCACAACTCATCGATTACGACGAATGAGGACCACCAATTCTTGACACATTCAAAAATGATGAGGCACTCTCAGAATTCATGGAACTGCGGGATAATATTTGATGTGGGGATCATAAATCTAGATTCATCATTGAGGTGGATACACATGCATACTATAGAGAAATAATTGAATCCCTCAGTTGCAAAAGCGAAAAACTAAGAATAATCTCTAGGTCCTTGAGTGAAAACCACATTGTGGCACTCTCTGACCCGGAAATAGTAAAAAGAAAGGATGCATCTGATGGTGAAAACCTCTCTAAGGTGCTCGAGGATGGGGGATTCAATCTTCCTCTCAGAGCTCTACATCAGGAAAAATTAGTGGTCCTAGCCAAAAAATGCAACCCAGTCAACTTGGAAACAAAGCAAACCCCACACATTACTATCAGAAGAACAAGATCTCCTAGCAGCCTTCTTACAAGAGAGACAAGTTAATTTTGCATGAAGCTATGTAGACATGCTCAGACTCGATCCAGAGATTGTGGTTCATCATCTAGCAGTCTACTCCGAAGCAAAACCGGTCAGGAAAAAGCTTAGAAAAATGCATCCTCAGATTTCCTTGCTAGTCAAAATGGAATTGAAGAAGCTTCTTGATGTAGGATTCATACAACCAATTGACTATCTCGAGTGGGTGTCCAATCTGGTTCCTGTTTCAAAATCTAATGGGGGCATCTGAATCTGCACAAATTTTAGAGACCTAAACAAAGCATGTTTGAAAGATGATTTCCCATTGCCTAACATTGACATGATAGTGGACATGGAAGCGGGACATGAAATGCTTTCTCTAATGGATGGTTTCTCTAGGTACAACCAAATAATGATTGCCAAAGAGGACCAACACAAAATGGCCTTCACTTGTCCATGGGCGACCTACTACTGGAACATGATGCCATTCAACCTAAAGAATGTTGGGGCCACCTACCAAAGAGCCATGATGCTAATCTTTCATGACATGATCCACAAAACTATCAAAGATTACGTTGATGACATACTAGCAAAATCCAGAAAGAGGAGAGATCACATAGCAACATTGAGTGCTATTTTTGATAGGCTGGAGGAATACAAGGTCCACTTAAATCCAAAGAAGTGTGTCTTCAGCATACAGTCAGGAAAACTATTAGAATACATAGTGTCAATAAGGGGTATCAAAATAGATCCAACTAAGGTGAAAGAAATCCTCAATATGGAGGCACCCAAAACATTGAAACAGTTGAGAGGCCTCCAAGGCATACTTCATTCCATCTGAAGATTCATAGCACAACTGATAGAAAAGAAAATCCCATATTCTATCCTACTTCATAAGGGAGTAGCGTACAAATGGGATGACAAGTGTGAGGAAACAAAATCAAAGAATATCTGCTCAAACCTCTGGTCCTCATGCCACTGATCCCAAGAAAGCCACTAATCCTCTATGTATCAGCAATAGCAGCAGCCCTCAGTGCTCTCCTAGCTCAACACGATGAAAATGGGATAGAGAGTTCCATCCATTACATCAGTTGCACAATGGTCAAGCATGAGTTAAACTACTCATTCATTGAAAAAGCATGTCTAGCAGTAGTGTTTGCTTCACAGAAATTCAGACACTACATGTTGGCACACAAAATCAAACTCATCACCAAGATCGATCCCCTCAAGTACCTACTGTCAAAGGAAATGCTCACAGGAAGGATGGCCAAATGGGTCATGATACTATCAGAGTATGACATTGAATGCATAGAGCAGAAGGCCATCAAAGGACAAGTCATCGCAGATCAGCTTGTAGAAGCACCCATGTATTCAAAGAATTCACTCATATCAAAATTTTTAGACGAATCCATCTTCAATCTCAGCATACCCGATCACTAGAAACTCTACTTTGATGGTTCCTACACACAACATGGATCAGAAGTTGGTGTCTTCTTCATCACCCCACAGGGGGATTGTATACCTGGATCCTACAAATTGGCATTCCCCTACACTAATAACATTGCAGAATATGAGGCTTTAACCATAGGTCTCAGAATAGCAATGTAGTGGCACATCATGGCCCTCAGAGTATATGGAGACTCCTAGCTGATAATAAATCAAGTGAATGATGAGTACCAAACAAAGGATGATAAGCTGACTCCATACAAAAAGTTGGTAGAGAGCCTCAAAGAATCATTCATTGATATCATATTTGAACAGATTCCCAGAGCAAACAACAAAGCAACAGACGCCATGGCAATTATTGGATCCCTACTGGACATCACTCGCAATGTCTTGAGACACGAATTCTTGGTAGAGCAACTTCTCGTGCTCACATTTGAGGTTCCAGAGTCAAAATTTGTGTGTGAAATTGTTGGTCCCGGAGATCCCTGGTACCATGAAATTTATACCTACTTGTGAATAGGGGTCCTACCCACTGACTTACCCTCAAGCCTAAAAAGAACCTTTGTCAAGAAATCATCTCAGTTTTTCATCCTATGAAATATCCTCTACTATAGGAGCATAGAAGGAACCTTATTACGCTGCCTAAATGTTGAGGAGGCATTGACCGCCTTAACCAAGGTGCATAACGGTATTTGTAGTTCACACTCGAGTGAAATGACCTTGGCCAAGAAATTGTTGAGGATGGGGTATTATTGGCCTACTATGGAAAGAGAAGCACATGACTACATCAAAAGGTTCCTACAATGTCAGCAGCATGGGGACCTCATCCATGCTCCAACTCAAGAGCTCCATCCTATTATCACGCCTTGGCCCTTTTCATAGTGGGGGATCGATCTCATTGGGAAAATCACCCCCACCTCATCGAGTGGCCACAAGTTTATCATAACCACCACTACATATTTCACCAAGTGGGTGGAAGCCATACCAATGACCTACATAATGGGGAAGCAGATATCAAAATTCATCCTTAACTATCTCATATGTCGCTATGGTGTTCCACAAGCCATAATCTCAGATAATGGGACACCATTCAAAAATTAGGATGTTCGTGACCTATTGAAAAAATCAAAATCCAACGCTGGTATTGGCATGGTCTAATGGTTTAAAGGTGGCATTGTTGTTCTTGCCATCAAGGTTCAAACCCCGTTGGGGTGGTATTGTTGAATGGTTGTATTCTAGTTCATAGCTCCAATCAAAAGTTTTTACCCCTTGAATAAAAAAAAAATCAAAATCCAACATCGCTTCTCCACACCATACTGTCCCCAAGGAAATGGCCAAGCAGAAGCCACTAATAAAACCATCCTGAAGATCCTCAAAAAGATAGTCAATGACATAGGTCGTGACTGGCATCTACAGCTAAATCCTACCCTCTAGGCCTATCGAACCAGCATCCTCACACCAATAGATGCCACCCCCTTCACCCTGGTCTATGGATCAAAAGTCATACTCCCCATTGAGATCAAGCTTCCGTCACTCATAATATCACTACAAAACCTCATCACAGATGATGAATACAGAGTATCAAGACTGAATGAGCTGGAGCTGCTAGATGAGCGGCATATAGAAGCATTGAATCATTTATAGGTCTATCAAAACTGACTCAAGATGAGCTATAACAAGAAGATTAGGAGCAGGATCTTTCAAGTCAGAGAACTTGTCCTAAAGGAGAACCAGAAGAACGTCCCAAATCCAAACAATAAAGGAAAATTTGAAAACAACTAATTGGGAAAATTCATCATCACAACAACCTATAAGTCAGGGGCATATCAGTTATCAATACCCAAAGGGGAACCTCTGTAGGAGACCATGAATAGCTCCCATCTCAAAAAGCTTTATGCCTAAATCTTGCAAAGTATAGAACCAAAAAATAAATAAAAAATAGAAAATGTCCTAAAAAATGGTCACCTTGGTGAAAACCTGGCAAACAAGCATCTTGGTGACAACAAAAAAATAAAAAAAGCAAAAAATCCCAAAAAAAACAAAAAAAGGATTGAAAGCAGTAAAGAGAAAAAAAATGTCCTCTAGTGAAAACCACTTTGGTGGCGCTTTGGGCAAGTACATTGGTGAAAACTTGGCAAACAGGTGCCTTGTGTAAATAAGCACTTTCCATCCACCAGGATCTTCACGACTCATTCTGCATGCTTCCATCATCCATCACAATCCATATCTTCATCCATCATCCATTCACATCTGCATCATAGCTTGGTCCTGTGTTTCTATCATGATCCCTCCTAAGTACTACTCAGCCCATTCTCAAGGTCAATTTGTCTTGCCTATATCGGAGTAGTCTATTGCTTCTCGTTGGGGGCATGTTCTCATCGGATTGGATTCATGTATGTTCTTGAAATCCAAAAATATCATAAAATCATCAAAAATCCAAAACATCAGAAAATCCAAAAATCCAAAACATCCAAAACATATCAAAAAATCCAAAATAGGTCAAAAAGTCATTCAAAAATTCAAAAACAAAGTCGTCTTGTCGAACTACAAGTCTCTAAGCCTTGAACATAGGCAAGGTTGATCTTTGATCATCCCTCAAGACACTTAGGCCAGTTCTTTAGGAGTCTGTCATAATAAACTGACAGTCCATTTGTTCATATGTCATCAATAATTGAGTATGTGTCAGTTGAACTACGTGGTCTCTACGTATATAACATAGGCAAGACTAATCTATCAATCAGCCTCTAAGGACCCTAGGATAGGTCTTTAGGTTAGTCTCTTGGTCAAAATCTCAAAAAACTCTAAAACATTGGAAAATTCAAAAATCAAAACATTTGAAAAATCTAAAAAAATACCAAAAACGGCCTCAAAACATTTCAAAAAACATCAAAAACATCCAAATATTTGAAAAAATCCATCCATCTCATCTCACTTTCACCTGCAATAAACATCACTCATAATAAATCAAACATCATCCCCAATCTTTGGTGAAATAGTCAGAAAAAAGTCTAGCAGGTTAAAAGTGGAAACTCAAAACGTCAAGGTCTCAAGTCTAGGTCAATACATAAACAAGTTAGTCAACTCCTTGTGTCAATAGCCTATTATCCAATTAGTCCCATATCAAATCTTCTAGTATCGTCATGTCCTAGGATGCATCCTTCCTACAATGGACATCAACATCAGGCATCACCGTAGTTTAGTCTTGGGTAGCGGTGTTGAAGAACATTAACTTGTTTATTTACTTTATCTTTTTCTTTTCATTTATCTTTTTTCCACTCACTCCAAGGACCTCTTGATGATGTCCAAACAAAATGGTTTAGAGAGATAGGAATGGGCCAATGATCATTATCTTTTATCTATTGTGCTTATCGGATATTCTTGTAATATAACTTGGGCATGTGTGCTTTGTTTAGGTGTAGGGAGGATGTTTTAAATATCTTGTTGACCACATAGAAAGGCTTGCTTTTCTATGTTTTGGTCTGAGATGTTTGGAATATCTAAACTGCATTTTGAATAAATTTTAGTATGTCAGGTGTGAACAAGAATACTCCTATCTGATTGTCGATTCAAATTCCATCACACTAGGTACAATGCCATCTTGATTCTTTATACCTTGATGCATTGTACCTATATGTGTTATCAAACATAAGGTAATTGGCCCTTTGAAAATCCTAACTCCTCGGAAAGAAATCATCATCATTATCATCATCTCATGTCTTTTTGGAATCTCTTGCTTTCTTCTATCTCTTGCTTTTCATGCTAGCATGGTACCATGACAGTTAATCACAAATCATTATCATTACATCCATCCTACATCCATAAACCGTCAGCATATTGCATATTGCATATCATATCATATAGAAACATAAACCATTACACATGCATTGCATTTTTGTCCATATATAATATAGATTGGTTAATCTAAGCATCTCATAAATCATACACTTGCACTCATCACATCATAAACATTTGCATCATCATATCATACATTTGCATTCACCATATCATAACAATGCATAATCATCTCATAACATCATAAACATCTACATCATCATATCATACATTGGAATTCACCATATCATAACAATGCATAATCATCCCATTGCATCATAAATATCTGCACCATCATATCATAACACATACATATACTGTTTCAAAAAACATCATCATGTCATTACCATAACATCATAAAATGCATATCATACATGAGAACATTACACACATTGCATAATAATATAGATCTATTAGTCTAAGCATATTACATATCAGGATTTTGCATACATCCTGAAAAATGCATCAGAAAAGATACTGAAAAATAAGTGCATCCATAAACCATCATATCATCATATAGAATCATTGCATAAGCATGTAGAAAGTAAAAGCATCCACAATGCATCACATATCATATCATATCAGATCAAAATCATCATCTAATATATCATCGAAAATAACTACATTGTCATGATACAAAAAATCAAATTAATGTACATGTATCTGTCAATAAGTACAATGGCCCATGGGGCACAAAAAGTATCTTGTCTCTAATAAAAAATAGGCCTAACCCTGCTGGGTACTGCCCTCACCACCTGCTCTCTTTGTGCTCCTATGTGGGCCTATAGCCAGTCCTCTGTGAGAAATCAGGCACTCGAGCTACTCGCGACACGACCTAGTAATAGTACAATCTGTAGTAGTCAGCCTCTTGGATGCCCTCCGTATATGATCGAAGCGATACTGTGCTCCGGGAGGAAGGGGAAACCATGCTCTCTAACTATTGTTGTCGGCCCATCTTGGCTATTGCCTGTAGCTCTACAGCCTACCTCTGTTGGACTGTCAGATCCTGCTCTGCTCATAGTTGATCTCTCTCAGCTATCAGTGCATGTACTTGCACCTGCACCTGCAAAATCTAACAATCTCTAGGGTATGGCTGGGGAGGTGGCTACAAGGTTGGCTGGTCCTGGTCCCTGTCCCTAGGTGGTGTTAGGACTATGTTATGATATGGTTGATCCTGGTCCTATTGGGGGGCGTCTTATCTCTGCTCTCCCACCTGTGGATCTTGGTGTGGCTGATCTTGAGGTCCATGATCCCAAACCTAATGAACCGGTGGTGGCCCACCACCTCCCTAATCCTGCTCTTTGTCTCCCTGGCCTCGTCTTGCTCCCCTACCTCTGGCTCTCTATCAAGAAGAGGGTGTCCCTAGAGTTGTAAGCCTCAGCAGTGGCCGAAACTAGTCTCTGTAAGCTTGCGTAGTCCCTGGATCAGCCTATCCCTGGTCATATGGCCATGGCCTAGCCACCAACTGCATGAAACTCTAAACTACCTCATGGGTAGGTATCTACTGCCCCCAAGAGCTCTGGTTCATATTCCTCTCAAATATGGCCATGTATTGATCATCTGGTCGATCCTGTGCCTCCCTGAACTATCTTTGAACCCTACCCAACAAGTACATCTCAATCATCGTATTCTCTTGCCCCTGCATCAGCCTATCTTGTCAAGCAAAGAAAAGTTGTTGTGCATCATCAAACCATGTGGGTTGTCCAAGGTATAGCCTCCATGTGAAGGAACACATATAATCTAGGACTCTCCACAGTGGGGAATCTTGTGTTGTCTTGTGTGGGTAAATGAGACACCACCTTTGTACTGCCACACATTTGGATCATCTAGCTCCATCAAAACTGCAACAACTCTCATATGAAGCACAAAGATGTGCTCCCAGGCCCAGATGTGTAAAAGTGTAACACCTACCCAAAGTGCTCTACTATCCAAGTAGGAAAACTCATAAAGGTCCCTGTACAATGAGGCTAGAAGAATTGGCCCCTATGCAAACAAAGATTGTCATCAGACCATCCACTCCCAGATGAACCCCCATATAGGACTGAAGTATTGACCCCACTGATCTGGTGCGATGAGACCTGATATGATGGCCGCAATGACTAGGCGACAAGGTGACATAGTGAGCCTATAATGCTATAACTCAATCTAGCCCTCACAAAAAAAAAATTGATTAAGGCCCATGATAGCGTAGTAGGCTCCCTCCCAGCATATGTATCGTATATTACCCAATCTCGGTGGATAGGCAATATCAGAATCCACCACACATCCTCTAGTGTGATTGTAGCCTCACCAGTCGGGAGGTGGAAGGAGGATGTCTCGTTGTGTCATCTCAGTGAGTGTTGTCATCATGCTCAAGTGTGTCTGCATAGGTGGTGCGTAGGCGATATACCAAAATCCCATCTATCCTAGGCACTCCTGCTATCAATCAAACAGATCATCCAAACTGTCAAAAATCTCTCAAGACTTGTGCTCACGTTAATATATCTCTCTCACCTCCTCCTGCATTAGGAAGGTCACCGTGTTAAAATTCATTGAAAATAATACTGATCCTGGTTTGTCTCAACATCCTGAAACAACCTCAATGTTGCTATTTGTGGGTGCAGTGCAGTTTGAAAACTTCCAATTGCGACATTGGATGTGTTTGAATCTTAAACCCCACCGCGGTGTTGGAGTTTGAGAAGGCATCACAGTTTGTCCCAAACCCTAAATTTTAAAGCGCATCATGGCAGTGCACTTTGTGAAGGCGCCCCAATTTGGAATTTGAACCCAAACTCGAAACTGTGCCATGACGTCGCTACTTGCGATGGCGTTGCAGTTTGATGTCGTGCGACGCTTTTGAAATTTCTAGCAATGCGATATAGGACCGCTCCTAGAGACCTAGTTTCCTAAGGCATTAAATGTGCACGTAAATTGAAAAGATAAGTTGCGTCAAGTTGAATCACCAATGGTCCAATACTAGGAAGCCTCTAGTATGTTCATACTTTGTCAGAAATGTGAATGGGAAGCTGTCGTTGAGCCATTTCTCTGAAGGGTCAGAGCTCAAATTTGCAAAATCTCTTAAGGTTGAATGTGAAAATTAATTGGAAGTGGCCCCTCAAGGCCTATTCAAGCCTGAAAAATTAGGGTTTTTTGACCCCGTTTAGCCGTCCTGTCAAGGTTTTGGTCCCCCGATCCCATTTTTTCTATCTGAGGGTCATTTTGTATCATTTTTTGGTATTTTATCTCATTTTTGGCATCTTGGAGCCTTTCTGGACCTGTCGGGCACCTTGTCCTCTTTTTTTCATGAGATCACCAAAAAATCAAAATTTTCATTCGATCTCTCGAAAGGGGCAGTATATCAACATATTTCTCTCATCAAGGCAACAGTCGGGAAAGTTTTGAAATAAAAAAAATTGGGCTTTTGATTGAGACAGTTTATTCTTTGAATCAATGTAACAAGTACTTTGCTTCAAAGAGTGGCAAAATGTAGACATGAAAAATATATCGACATACTTGATCTCGATTACTAACACCAGTTCATCCCAAATCACCCCTCGGTCTAACCATTTAATTGAATACCCTTATTTGATTAAATTCATCAATTTTCCTCTCTTAATTAAATAAATTATTTTATCTGATTAAGTCATTCTCTCCTGTAATTAAATCAATCTATCTGATCTAATTAACCCTATGTCTCTATTTAATTAAATAATCAACTTTATTTAATTAAATCTTTAAATTATATCTATTAAATTTAATAAATTAAAACCTTTTTTAATTTAATCTAACCAACCATCCCCTTTAGTTAAATAAAACAAATATTTATTTAGCTAGGCTAAATCACATTCTTCTCCTCTTTTGATTTAAATCAACCCATAAATCTAAGTCAAATTTGTCACATCATCCAATCCTTCATTAAATTAATTAACCCTTGGTTAATTTAATCCTAATTCATATCCCATCTTCTAACTTTTTCCACTTTCACATGAAAATATATTTAATTCACTCATTAAATTCCTATTTTCTCTCAACATGGCATAATAGGGGAATATTCTTCCAAATTTGAAATCTTTCCAAGTGGACTTTGTCCTTCCAACAAGAAATTTATTTCATCTAATAATTCCTTTTTCCTTGAGTCAAGTGGCATTTAAGACATTTCTTTTCCCTCTTACATGTCATTTCACTAATTTCAAATATCACCTAATTGCATTTATGGGCACATTCATCAAAATGTGCACATCATCCTTCATCCTCTCATCTCTTGACAAGTGGCATTTGGCCATTGGTTGAAACTTAGTCCCACATTGCTCCATTTTGGGCATTTCTCCATCTTACCATTCTATAAATAAGAGGCTTCTCTCCTCATTTCATCATCCACAACTTGAGAAAACTTACTATAGTCATTTGCATCTTCAAGCATTAGCATTTTCATCAATTTCATCAAGCCATGGCTAGGTTATTGCAGGTTTTCTCCATGGAGTTCATTTGAAGCAATCACCAAGTGGATCACATCTTCATCAAATCATCACAAGCTTGCATAGGAGTTGGCAAAGGGCCAATTTCCACATCAAATTGGCACCAACTAACCCATAAGATCAAGATTTTGCATATTTTTAATAGGATTTGATCTATTTCCCTACTTTTTCATTGTGTTCTTGCTTTTATTCCTATTTTGATCATTGCTAATGGATTTTATGGGGAACTTTGATCTTGGCTTGCATTTGAATCTTCTAATTAATGTGATTGTTTATTGTCTCTGCAGGTAATAGGATCTAGGTTCTACAATAAGAGTGATTTTTTGAGCGAAGTTAGTGTGTATGAAGTGAAGAAAAGCCAGAGAAGAGAAAGTGTGTGAATATTGATCTATTCATTCGATTGTAGAGTAGAGTAAGAAGAAGTTTGAGTGAAGTGTGAAGAAGGTTTTATGTGCTTAACTAGAACTATAATCAGGCTTGTGTAGAAGCTATTTTCTCAGTTCATAGCATGTAGATCTAATCCATATTTCTGTGTATTATTGGGTAGTGAGCCCTTTTGTATTTGAGCAGTGAGCTCTAGGCAATGTGCCTGAATGCATGTGCATTCCTATTAGTTTTCATTATACTTTTAACAAGGTATAATATTGTGGACTAACATCCACCGTGGTTTTTCCCCTAACAAGGTTTCCACATAAAAATCTTGGTTTTCTTTTTGTTTTTGATGTGTTGATTGTTTATGGTTTATTGTTCATTCATCAAATCTGAGATTAAGTAAAGTAAAGTTTGAAAAGTTTATATATTCTGTGACAATTGATTCACCCCCCTCTCAGTTGTTTGTCCTTGTTTTTCCAACAATTGGTATCAGAGTAGGTTCATCTGAAGAATTTTAAAAGCTTGAGGTGATTCGAGATGGCATCATACAAGAAGGATAGTCCTAGATTTGATGAAACAAACTACTCATTGGGGAAAGCCAGGATGGAGTGTCATTTGAGGTGTATTGGAGAACCCTTCTAGAAGATTACAAAGAATCCATATGTTATTCCTCATAATGGTCCTTCCACTACTGATAAGATTAAAGAGGCTAAGAATAATGTCAAGGGTATTCAAGCTTTGTTGAGTGCACTGATAGATTCGGAAATGAAAAATGGGTTAGGTTTGAAGACAACTCATGAGATTTGGACGAAGCTGGAAAATTTGTATGAAGGAGATGTACATGTGAAGATGGCTAAGCTACGGATTTTGAAAGGAAAGTATGAAAACTTGAAGATGGGTGAAGATGAAAATATTTCTTCTTTTATGCAGAGATTAAATGAACTTGTGATGGGTATTAGATGTGTTGATGGTACCCTAAGAGGAAGAAATTGTAGCTAAAGTGCTCAGATAATTGCCTCCCTCCTACAAAGCAAAGGCTCATGCTATTGAATAATTAAAATCAGTAACAGATATGTCAAGGGATACACTGATTGGTAAACTTGTTGCCTTTGAGTTGAGCGAATTTGGTGAATTTTTTCCCAAGACTGAAACTACATTTAGGGCTTCTATATCCGAAAGAAACAAGCAAAGATATGATCCAAGAGAGTGTTCCATAAAGTCATTCAAGTATGAGGAAGAAATGAAAAAGCTTGAAGATGAAGAAAGAGAGGTAGGAGAGTTGGAAGCATTGATTGTGAAGAAAGAAGGCAGAGGACAAGGTAAGTATAAAGGAATGTTGCCTATTAAATGTTTATCTTATAGTAAAATAGGTCATTTTGCATCAAGATGTCCTAAAAGAGTTCCTAGGTCTAAGCCCAAATCTAGATTTCAAAAGAAATGTTACTACACTGAAGGAGTGACTGATGAAGAGTCTGATAAAGATAATGGAAATGAGGATGAATGAGTGTTCATTGCTATCAAGGAAAATGGTCTGGTGGCTACTGAATCTACTAAAGTTCAGAAAGCTCTTGCAGCCCAAATTGAAGAAAAGGATGAGTGGGTTATTGATAGGGGATGCTCACATCATAGGACTAGTGACAAAATAAAATTTGTAAGTCTTGAGAAGTATGACTGTGGGGTTGTAAGATTTGGAGATAATAATGCTAGTGTGATTCATGGCAGAGGATCTATTTGTCTTTGTGGTAAACATAACACTGATGGTGTCCTTTATGTTGAAGGATTGAAGCACAACCTATTGAGTGTTGGACAGATGGTGAACAAGGGTTATGATCTTCATTTCAAAGGTGGAAGATGCAGGATACTTGGAAGTTCTAGAAATGTAATTACTTCAGGTAAAAAGACAAAAGATAATATTTTTCACCTAAATGATGCTAGTGAAAGTTGTTTAATTGCTCAAGTAGATGAAAGTTTGTTATGGCATAGAAGGTTGTGTCATGTGAAATTTGATAACATTTTCAAAGTAAGTTCCACTCAAGCAGTAAGAGATCTACCTAAGCTAGTGAATCCTACTAACACAATTTGCAAGGAGTGTCATATGGGAAAATAGACTAGAGTTTCTTTTCGGAGCAAACAACATCATTCAAATGGATTACTGGAGCTGGTCATATTGATCTGTGTGGTCCCTCTAGAGTTAGAAGTTTTCATGGAGAAAGGTACTTTATGTTGCTTATTAATGATTACTCTAGGATGATATGGGTTTCTTTCTTAAGAGAAAAATGTGAAGCATTGGAGAAGTTCAAAAGTTTCAAGGCTATGGAAAAAAATGAGAAAGGTCTAAAAATCAAATGCTTAAGGTCAAACAGAGGTGGTGAGTTCACCTCGAGGGAGTTCAATTCTTTCTGTGAAGAGCATGGATTCAGAAGACAGTTATCTGGTCCCCAAACCCCTCAATAGAATGGAGTTGCAAAGAGGAAGAAAAAAAAAATTGGATGCTGCTAGAAAAATGATGATAGAAGGAAATGTGCCTCACATCTATTGGAGTGAAGCTATAAGCACTGCTATGTACACTTTAAACTAGGTAAATGTCAATGGTAATTTTGGTAAGACTCCTTTTGAACTATGGTTTAGTTATAAGCCTACAGTTAAATATTTCAATATCTTGGGAAGCAAGTGTTACATCAAGAGATATGAGGAAAAAGGAAAGTTTGATGCAAGGAGCGATGAAGGAATCTTTCTAGCTTACTCTACTAAAAGAAAGGCCTACCGGTGCTACAACAGAAGACTAAGAAAAATGGTTGAGAGTGCAAATGTCAGAGTTGATGAGGACTCTGCTAGATCATCTAGATATTGTGGACATGATTCAAATGATCAAGAAAATAACACAAACAAAGGGAAAAATGCTCAGACATAGAATCAACTTCAAATTGTTGCATATTTTTTGGTAAAACAACTTTAATTTGTTTTGGTAAATCAAGGTAGTCAGGAAGCAGAAACAAGTGCAAGTGCAAAAGAAAGAATAGAAGAACCAAAAGTTCAAGAGAATCTTAAAACTCTGAGGTATGTAAAGCTAAATCATTTTGAAAATAAAATTTTAGGAGACAATAATAAATGTGTGCAAACTAGAAGAAAGATTGCAAAAGAGTATTTCCTGATTTCCAAGATTGAGCCTAAAGATGTCAATGAAGCTTGCAAGAAGAAGTTTGGCATGGATGACTCAAAGCCTGTTGATACTCCCATGGTAACTGGATGCAAGTTAACATAGAATGATGATTATCCTAAGGAAAATCAAACAAGATACAGGTCAATGATTGGTGGATTGCTCTATTTAACTCAGACTGGACTTGTATGTATGGTTGCTAGATTTCAAGTTGATCAAAAATAATCTCATGTGACTATTGTAAAGAGAATCTTTAGATATCTGAAAGGAACAATTGATTTTGGGATTTGGTATCCTAAGGATGATGATCTTACTTTGAATTCATATACTAATGCGGATTGGGCAGGAGATGTAGAGGACAGGAAGAGTACTAGTGGCAGTGCCTTCTTCCTAGGAAAGAAGTTTGTGTCTTGGTTAAGTAAAAAGAAAAATTCCATTTCTCTATCTACTACTAAGGTAGAGTATATTGTTGCTGCAAATAACTGTACTCAAGTAATGTGGATGAAACAAATGTTGAAAGATATCAAAGTAGTATATGATGAACCTATTACCATATACTATGACAACTCAAGTGCAATTAACATATCAAAGAATCTGGTGCTACACTATAATACCAAGCATACATAAATCAAGTTTCACTTCTTGATGGAGAAAGTGAATGAGAAAGAAGTCAAACTAGAGTATGTACCTACCAAAGAGTAAGTTGCAGAAATTTTCACCATACTATTGTCAGAGGATACTTTTGAGTATCTCAGAGGGATGTTAGGGGTGATTAACCCTCCTGATATGAACTAGAGATGTATTTTCTTGCATCAATCTGTGTGCTTCATAGATATTTCCTGATCTGGATTGATGTTTCAGTGGCTGCTACTCAGGGGGAGTAGTCAGATGTGAAGATATGCGGCTCAGAGCTTGTATTTGGGAAGATAATGCTTATCTTTGCCATTGATTTCAAAGGGGGAGAAGAGTCATGTGAAAAACTATTGCTTATCTGGGAAGAAGAGTCTTGTGGGGAGTTCATTTAGAAGAGGTTAAGGAAGAAGAGTCAGAATCTAAGGGGGAGTAAGTGTTGATTGAGAGTTGTGTTGATGGTTTTTTTCACATCATGTGTTTCCATCAATGCCAAAGGGGGATATTGTTGGATGTTGTGGTTGTGTTGTTGATATGTGGTTGTCATTGATGTCAACACTATTAGCATTGATTGTATTGAAGGTTGTATATGTCAAGGATATTGTGAAAAATGTTAAGGGAAGAGTTGCGGGTTGCTAGTGGAGTAGTGAAGATCATGAAGGTGTTTTGTTTTGTACGTTGAAGATCAGTTGCTGTGGACTAAAGGGTTTTTTTTTAGAGTATCTAGTTCATCTACCAGAAGTTTTAGAGGTCCACATGAAGTTTTGATTGTGCTATGAATAGTTGTGTTCTGACAGTATTTATGTGGGTTCTATCAATGTTCCTGAATGAAGTTTATGTGATTTTGGTAATCTCAGTTTTTGTGGATGCTTCTCTATTAGTTCTTGTTGTTTATGGATGCTTCTAGATCATTCTCTATCTTTTTTGTATGTTTGCATTGATCAGAGTGCTCATGGTCAAAGATTATTCTCGTGTATGTTCAAGTTTTCATGTTCTTGGCTGACATGGTGATTGTAATGTGTTGTGGATCCTTGAAGATTTAAATTTGAATGTTTGGTGCGCTCGAGGATATTTTTTTGGGCTGCATCATATTATTGGCCGATGTTTGATTCACATTGAAAATTTATTTGTAAATTTAGGTCGACATTGTAAATATGTTTTATATTTATGGTCAGCGAAGTTGTTGATGTAATTCCATGTTGTGGATATATAAGAGTGATTGTTTGAGAAAAGTTAGTGTGTATGAAGTGAAGAAAATCCAAAGAAGAGAAAGTGTGCGAATATTGATCTATTCATTCAATTGCAAAGCAGAGTGAGGAGAAGTTTGAGCGAAGTGTGAAGAAGGTTTTCTATGGTTAACTAGAACTGTAATCAGGCTTGTGTAGAATCTATTTTCTCAGTTCATACCCTACGGATCTAATCTGTATTGCTTTGTATTGTTGGGCAGTGAGCCCTTTTGTATTTAAGTAGTGAGTTGTAGGCAGTGTGCCTGATTGCATGTGCATTCCCATTATTTTTCATTATACTTTTAATAGGGTATAATATTGTGGACTAACATCCACCGTGGTTTTTCCCCTAACAAGGTTTCCATGTAAAAATATTGGTGTTCTTTGTGTTTCTGATGTGTTGATTGTTTATGGTTTATTGTTCATTCATCAAATCTAAGATTAAGTAAAGTAAAATTTGAAAATTTTAAATATTTTGCGACAACTGATTCACCCCCCCTCTTAGTTGCATTTCCTTGTTTTTCCAACATGATTTTCATTAATACCGAAGGTATATGTAGATTGGGTAGGTACTGTTGGGCTCTAAAGTCCCCTTATTGTGTGATTAAACAATATAGAAAATTGGGGAAATGTCATTATATGTAATGACATAAGTTGAGGTTGAAGGTATTGTTTGATGCTAATTCAAACAATGGAGGCTCTTGTTGAAATCTACCTCTACCTTCTCATCATGGCAAGGACAGTGAGATGTAGTTAAACCATGGAAGTCGTGCATATATTTTGATGAAAAAATGAGCCTGGGCCATCATCACTAGTGTTAGGTCTCAATAGTGTAGGTTTTAAACCATAAGGGGGTGCCAATCCCTTAATATACCTTTGGCCCATGAACAAGGTAAGCAGGAATGATTACCTTCTACTCTACAAGCTCTGCCAAACATAGGCGGGTATACCTGAACAATAAGGCATATTTGTAGATAGATATGGTTCCTAGATTGAGAAATCTACTTACTATGGCATGTGAGATGAAGTAGATACGGAGTTTTAATGACTAAATACTAGTGAGAGTAATTGAGAGTTCAATTTTGTGAGTTGTATTTTGTATGTAATATCTAATTATGACCAGTGCCTACTTCTATTGGGTGGATGGAGTGGAGGGATGAATAATTATTTTGGAGATAGGGTTTTGTAAGATAGGTAGATTCACTTTTTATCTTAACTTGAACAATTGGGCACTTTGAATTTTTGCACCTTATGCAAACGTGAAAGTATGTCAGTTATTTGGACTCTTCTTAGTAATCCTAGTGATATCCCTTTATGCTACTATGAAGTTGTGAAAGGATTTAATTCAAATGTGAAAGGAAACCAATTAAGAAAATCTATTCAAAAGGAATTTAATCCAAATAGGAAACTATCAAATTTTATTTCTTAAAATGAATTTTAATTCTTCTGCACACTGAAACCAATCAACGTCACACAACTACAACAAATGTGTATTGAAAAATTAAATGTATTTCCACACACTCAATTTGAATAACATAAACAACCACTTCGGAGACAGCCAAATAACATATAAGCATATAAATCCACACAACAATTGAACACTTGAAAGCAAATTAACAATTATGCATAACCTTCTCTATTATATTTATCTTTGAATAATATGCATTATAACAATAGTTTTTTATATGAGATGGATGGGAGAAATGGTGCAATCTATCTTCTTACTAATTCCTACCCTAAAATGGAAATGATGTGATGATGATCTATTCGGGTCTTGGTCTCTCTTATATATGTGAGAGGCTACAAGCTATAGACCCGTTACAAAAATTCATGTTGTTTGATAACTAAACATAATTAAGAAAATGAAATATTGCAGCAACTAAATGCATCAATCAATTAATCTCCAAGTAGAATCCCATGACCACCGAAGATATGTTCAAAGCTTCTACTCCATGATATGGTGCTCATGTTGTCAGCTGACTCCTTTCATCCTAATGGTTGCCATGTTGTGTCTGGTGTATCCATAGTTTGGTTGAGGAACAAATTGATTACAGAGAGGTAATGGATGTATTTTTGTTCAGCACAAGTATCTACATTGCATATCACATCTATCTTATCATACTCCCTATACATCATCTTCTTGAGCTGCTTGTGAGTATTTTGTAAAATCATATCCTCATCATTGATCTCTTGTAATGCAACAGTCAAAAGCGCATTAAAATCTTCCTTCCAATCATCATATTCTCGAGGATTTCCCATATCATCATAGAGTGTCAGAGTCAAATTGAAGCAGTTGAGATCCTCCATGAGCCTATTATGATATCCATTGTGTGTTTCTACCAATTTTTTATGTTTCTCCATTATCTGTCCTTTCAGGATTTGCTTGTCTCGAAGCTCTTCTCTCTTTTGTTTATTCTCCCCTATAATCATTCATTCTCCTCTATTGGCGAGTATACCTATTTAAATTTCCTCCAATATTCATCTACACATTTCATCATCTTATTGAATCTTCCCTTGATTATTTTAGATGTAGTATTATACTTGATGGTTTTGACATCCTTCTCCAATTATTTACATTTTTCCTGAGATTTCAAGTGGTAATTATTCCAATAAGTTGTATCAGCCATTGCATCCAACACTCTCTTATCTTTCTCAAGCCATGCAGAATACAATTCAGGTGTAGAAGAGGAAGATGATCTTTTTCTTTGATGTACTAATTCCTTCTTCAACCTGTCATTTTATTTAACCAGCTTATCAATTTGTGCCTTGATGAAATTTTCCACATTGACATTCAACTATGTTGTCTCCATGGGGTTGGTATCCCCTACTCTTTGAACCAAGAGATGTACAAACATTTGGTTTGGATTATCAATCATAGTTGGTATTTTTTCATGGGGGTATAGTGACCAAATAAGCAAGGTGGCCTCATCTAGATTGTATCCAAATTCTGAATACATCTTGTCACTTTCTTCCTCTGTTAAATTCATTGTTTTATCTCCTCTCTTTCTAAAACTATCAAACAAAATTTTAGAGCTTATATCCCATCCGGGAAAAAGAAATACTCCAGCTTCTTGTAGTAACTCTCTCCCTCGCTTAGGAGTGATGGACTCCATCTCTTTGTCTATTTATTTTTTCAATTCTTCCAAAACTATAGCTTCTCATTTAGGAGTGACATCCTGCATCTCTTGTCTCATTTTCATGCCTTTATATTCATAAAAAAATGATTTAAACTTGGGAGACTTAACAAAATCTCCATCAGAAATGAACTCTTGTCTAGCCTTGACCCTAACATCATCTAATAATTCATCTGATGCTTCAAATATTACAACATTGTGTTCCTAAGGAGGCTCATACTATGCAATTATAGGAGCACTTATTTGTTGTACTTTCTCTTCCTCCTTGTCACTTTCCTCATCACTCTCCTCTTCTTCACTCATATCAGTATCTACAAAAAAACTCACATCAGGAGTTGGTTGTGAATAGATATAATCTAAGAGCTCTATATCTTCAGCCTGCACACCTGAATAGGTTGCATGAGGGGCATCAAAGACAAATGAAGAAAAATTCTTTACCACTTCATCTATATGACCAAAGAGTTGCTAAATCCTTGCTAGAGGATCATGTATTTCACCAAATTCCTTCGAATAAGATGGGACATTTCTTCTTTCCAATTCCTCTACAAGCATAACCCTATTATATGCAATCACTTTTTTGGTGGTAGAGGCTTCATCGCAGTTTATGATTGCATCTCCATCTGAGAATACATGCTCATATCCTGATAACCCATGTGATAACCTTGCTTTGTGAATAAATCCTTCTGCATCAAAATTTTTCCTTTTGTTACCTAGAGGGAGGTTATACTGTGCTAATTTAGCATCAATTTCCTCATATCCCTCATTTGCAACCACTTTAAAGTCTCCAAAACATAAGGTACTGGGCATGATCAATTGTTTGTTGTGTCCTTTGAGGTGTTTGGCATCATATTTTTCCAATTGCCTCACAATTTCTAAGTAGGCAATTCTATCAGGAACTACTCGTGGCAACAAGTGTGGAGTTCCTTCAAACCCATAAACCCTAATCATTGTACAGTCAAGAAAAGCATACCAGTCTCCCCAGTTATGATTCACCTTATTCCTTGGGTCATTTTCCTTTGGTCTTAGAAACTTTTTCACTTTTAGGGATAAGTTATAATCACTTGGATATCCCAACAAATTCATTAATGGTTTCACAAAAAAATCCTCAAAATAAAGATAATGAGATCTACCAAATCGACTATCCCACAATTAAGTTCACATCTATATAGGTTTGAGGTTCCCATTTTCATCTGTATCTTTTATAATTAATTCTTCACTCTAGACCCTTCTAACATGTCCTTCGTGCATGAGAAAATGCATGAACAGATAATAATGTTTGAAATGAATATATTCACTGTTGTTTTTAATCTTTTCAAGCTCCTGGTTTAAGGCATTGGCCAAGTATCTAGCATAATTGAATGACCTGGCATCATTGCTTTATATGTCTGCAGCTAAGACCATTGGGGCAATAGACATGAGGGGTGGGACCTCTATCCCCAAGACCTGACCAGTTGAATAATATGTGTATCTGAAATATTCTTCAAACAAGTCCTCATGTAAAGGAGGGTTTTCAATACTTGAAAATCCCCTGAGTTGGACTCCATTCTTAGGCCTATGCAAGGGTAGTTTCCATCATTTGTAGCTCATATCCAAATGGTGATACTCTGTCAAGAGATCTCTAATCGTGAATGGAAAGTTCATAGGACACTCCAACTGAAACACATTAGAAATTAAATCCTTAGAAATAACAAGCATGTTAGCCCCATTATGTGTTTGGATGGTTCTCCTCTTGGGGCATATCTACTAGCCAGAGCTTTAATTAATTCATTTATGAACACATTGGGTACCACAAGTCTTCCCAAGTTCAACCTCCATGGGTTGTAGACAGGATGAAACCTAAATTGTTTCCTATAATGATAAATGAAAAGCTCTTACCCATGTCGTGGTGTCCAAATATCCCCCAAGCCTTTATGTTTATCTAATAATCTATCCATTGAAGGTTTCATTTGAGCACTCCTCCTGGGTTTTGTCCCTGTCCCAAGGCATTGATCTATTAGGTCTTGATTCAAGGGTCTCTTCTCATTTTTTTGTTTCTTAGCTTTGGGTTTTTTTGCATTTTCCTCCATTGTTCGAATTATTAATCTTTTGAAAAATAAAACTTCTTAGCCAAGATTCATGTACTTACTTGGGTCTCACCTCCACTGGTTTCTACTATGTGAGAACTCCAAGCTTTTCCTTTCTACTTATGTCCTCAACGAAATCTTCTAGACTGTGCAGCAATTATGTGATCAACTTGTGATATAATTCACTTCAACTCTAGCTCATAAATACACCACCTATTTTAGTCTTGTCATTGGAGGGAAGAAATTATTTTTAAATATCTTGATAATTCCTTGAGATGTCACATCAATTAGTAATCAATCATCATCATTGTATCGGCGAGACTACAATCCTTATTCCACCGATGAACAATTTTCCTTCGGTCTATCAGTAGGATGCCAAAATATATTACCCTAATACACATTAATTCCCCAATATATAATAATTCTTGATAATTTATGATCACATTAGGCCATCAAGGGAATGTAGACATTCATTCCAGTGATGTTCATGTGTTACAAAAATGTGCTTACTTTTGTTGACTCTATCAGTCTATCAGGGGAACGCCTTAGGAGTTAGCTCGTTAGGATGTTGTTACACTGATACTAGGTTATGAACTATTTTCATCGAGCCATCAATGAGGATATGATGGGGGTTCCATCGATGATACATTGTTAGGCCAATAGTGCTAATTTTTACTTAGTAATGAGGAAAAATTATGGAGTCTCAAACTTATTTATAGGTGTGACAATTTGGCAATGTGGGCTATAAAATGGATCTTGTCACACAAATTTCAACAATATGTGTTGATCATAAAATTAAAATGTGATGAATTTTTGTGGAATGTGGAGGATTGGTGGGTGGAGGCTAGTGAAAAATGTGAAAATTTTCAATTCTAACAACTAGCACAATGAAAAATAACTTGCATAGATCATACAAAAAACAAGAGAGAATAAGAATCAGTAATGGATAACTAAATAAAGCTTGTTGTCTCCAAGAAGACAAATACCACATATATATGATGTTCATTATTACCTAGCTTGACTAGATCAATGTTAATCCTTTAATTTATAATATTCTTTATAATATCCCCATGTTACTACAGTTCTACCAAAGAATTGTGACAAGATGAATGCTAGTTCTTCAATAATGAAGATATCGTTTCAAGCTAGTTGCAAATTTGTAATGGTTGAAAAAACTCTTTGTTAGAGAGACAAATGAATCTACTAACATTTCTCACGATTGAATAGGCTCTGCTACACTTGAAATTGCTAATGCATGCATATCTAGTCAGTTGAATTATCCAAAGTACTTCTGCAAGAACCAACTTAGTTGTTTTCTAGATAGCATATACATCGCATTCACTGAGCATACCTCCCACACCCTCCTATAACCATAGTTTTCAGGGGATTTCTCATGGTAATTTGGAAGTAAATTTTGGAGACACTCTTATAAAGAAAGCATGACTTCTTCATAGAGTTGTGTAAACATTTCAAATCCTTATCCCCAAAGCCACTCTACCAAATAGAATAAAATTATAAAAAAAATAAGGATATATTTTCCAATTAAAGAATTACTCCAAAATATTACTCGATGAGCCACCACCAAACACAGCCTCTCTGGAATCCATTTGAGTACGGGCTTGAAATGGATGCACATCAAAAGAGACAAACCCACATTAATTACAAAGATGTTCCTTATGAACAAAAAGGAACACAACTAACTCACCAAGGAAAAAACATATTAGCATCTGGCATGTAATTCTAAGTTAGGTGAACCTAGAGATAAGCTTGTCAAGAAATACTTGCAGCGTGCTGAAATACTTGTAGAAGATATATAGCATGTACTTCTAAGAGATGATTTTGAACACAAACACTTGTGATCCAAAATCAATTATGAGTGTATGTCTATGTTAAGTTTGTCCTCTTTGACAATCAGACAAAATAATTTATACTAAAGACAATCAAACAAAAATCAACCATAAATGATAAAGTTTTTAAAACAAGAGTGCTTGAGATAAATGAAAGACTCTTCAATAAACCCATGAAGGATAATTGTCATGATGACATGACTTTTCAAATTTAATAATCCTTTTGATTCTCTAAATAAAGTACAAATGACTCTTGGCCTTCAACTCACTTATATATAATAAATCCTTATGTCACATTTACATTAACTGATTAACACCATATGACTATTACTAGTATATTTAAATATTTTGTATCACCTCCACTCATTTATGACCCACAATGAACATTACATTCTAGCACTCACCATAATGTTATCTATGGATCAATCCACTTTCAAGGCTCAATCATGTTTTGGCTTTAAGTATCTAGAATTTGCAAGATCCACATCAATCTAGGTAAACATCTGGACTTATATATTATCACCCAACTTTCCTCACATTGACGCAATTTATAAGGACAATATCAAGCATCTGAAATCAATTCTCCATTGTTGCTCCTTCTGTTGTTATAGAAATATTCTAATGCAGTAGCTTATTAAAACCCCCCAACTAGCTAATACAAAGTTATGAGTAGGAATTCAAATGCATCTGTCATTTGCTTTCCATTTGTCAATATCAGAATTATGAAAACAAGCTCAAATCCTTAAGAAACAAAGATAGGTATAATCAATTATCAAATGTGGATTTTTATCCACTCAACCAATCAACTAATTTAAGATATGTTTTCTAGATGACCATGTCAATGAAGCCCCATCAAATAGAGAAGTAAGAAAATAAGGCTAATATCCAACTAGATTGGACAGCAAAATGATAAACAAAGGTCATCAAGGATTACCTTGAATAGCTCCACATAGGCTTGCAAATTCATTCAACATAATTGAACTTCTAGTGTGGTTTGTATCATTAAATGTGAAACTCATATCAATCAATCAAAAGGGTAAATCCCTTAAATAATAAAACATTGGATATGATCGAGAACTCAAAACACATACAAACTAATAAAGGATCAACACAATAAGAAGAGAAAAAATCTACAATGTTTAAGTCTCATAAATGTTCAAATTTGGTGAGGTTACCCTACAAAACCCATTTGTTTGCACCAATCTATAGAGTATTCAATCATTGTCTTTTCCCAAGATTTCATCCTTATTTCTGATCTAGTTTTACTTCTTTAAAACCTAATCTTAGTCTTTGATGTTTACAACAAAATCAAATAACAACTAACTTGAAAGTCAAAAGCACAATTATAAAAAGTTTGGGTACTCCAATTATCTTACAGAAACAAAGTAGCCAACCTCAGTGTTGTAGTAAACCTAGAACCTTTTGACTTAATTCACACTTAAAGTTATGATTTTTAGATTTTTACAATTCATTTTCTGCCTTGAAATTCTAGACTCACAAATCACCTAAGATTGTATCCTGGGCATGCCATAAACTTCAATTTTTACCTGGATAGTTATTTACTTATAATCCAATAACTTTTTTTTGTTAACAGGCACTTTATAAATGTAACCAATCATGGTGAGAAAATATTTAAAAAATTATTTAATATTCAATTCATAATTTGTATTTTTGACTTGATCTTAATTGGTCTGTATTTCCCCTAGTGTACATGAATTTAAAGATCCCATGTTTTCAATCCTTATCCATCACTCATCCTGATGTTGTGTCAAAAGAGTGGCTCAAAACATTAATTAAATCTTCTTCCATAACTATAATGAAACACATCTCAACCTTCATATTTTTTATTTTGATTTTAAGACTTAAATATAACTAAAACAACTAAAGACTCAAAGAGAAAACCTTTCACATGAGAACACCTAATCCTCAAATGCAACTCAACCTTCATACATGTTTTTTTTTTTTTTTTAAGACTCAAAAGTCAAATATCACAAAAACAAGTAAACAACTAAAGACTCAAATCTTATCAGTTGGGGCACTTTCAAGTTTTACTTTCATAACACAGCCAATGCAAAAGAAAGAAATACATAAAGCAGCTCAAAGGGATATGAAAGTACAATTTACATGAGTAACAACAATGAAAACAAACTAAAAAAAATAGTTGTATTTGCTAAACTCAAAAATAGATTATAAGTCAGAGACGAAAAACCTTAAATGTTATTTATCTAGTGGTTTACATAACTTGTCTATATTTATAAGTCAGACAACTTGTAAAATGTATAATTGTTGGCATGGGAATGAAATTGGATTGTTGTTGATGTTTGTTATTCTCATGGACAAGTATTGAAGAACTTGCATGGATGATAAAGCTTGTTTGGATAGGACCTGGAGACTTTTGAAAAGGCGGGCAAGGAATTTGAAGTTTACTCCAATGATTTTGAAGTCAGCGAGGCCCTCTATAGTGAATTTAGAGGTAATTTGAAACCCTCATTGCTGAAAGTAAGCTGATAGGAAACATAGGCATATTCCATTCTCAGTAGGTAAACTTCAAATGAATGTAAGATAGATCTCAGAACAATGACTCATTATATCCTCTTCTTTTTGTTATGGTCTGTACTAAAAGTGACTACTTTCAACAATGTTTTGGCATCTATGTTTTTAGATTTATGTTTTTTTCTTTAAATCAGAAACTAAATTAATATGGAATGCACAATATTACAGATGGATCAGCATCAAAGGTTGACTACGGATCAATATCATGCATATGATGAGAGAGTAGCTAATGAGAGGGACATTGACAAATATCCATGTCCATGTAAAAATTGTCTTGGTGGAAAGGTGAAAAAAAGAAATATGATTTATCGACATATGATAAGATATGGGCATAGTGGTATAAGCCCTTGGGCTTACAATTATTATGAAGATATGATAGAATGGAAGACTGTGAGAGATGAAGAGGCAACAAACATAGATGAAGTGGCACCAAACATAGATGAAGAGGTAGAAATGTTTGATGAAGGGTTTGAAGTTGATAGAATGTTGAATGAGGGTCTAAACGATGATTGGTCCAAGTCAACGGATGATGATTTAAAGCCCATGTATGCTACAATCCTTCAAATTCTTCACTTGCAAGTGGTGCATGGTTGGACAAATGAGAGTGTAGATTAGTTATTGGCATTATTAAGTTCATTGTTAATAGCTGACTCCACATTGCCAACAAAACAAAGTCAATCTAAAAAGAAAATCAATAAGTTCGACTTGGGGTATGAAAACATCCACATATGTGTGAATGGTTGTGTATTATTTCACAAAAATCTTGCAAATGAGAGTGAATGTCTAAAATGTCATGAACTAAGGTATATACAAGGGTTGAAATCAGTAGTGGTTCCTAGAAAGGTTCTTCGCCACTTTTCGATAATCCCACAATTACTCTGAATGTATAGGTGCAAAGACATTGTTGATCTTATTTAGTAGCATGCCCAAAATAAGAGCACTAGTGGAAAACAACGACATGTGCCTAATTCTAATATGTGGATGGAATTTGATAATAGGTGGCCTGATTTTTCTCAAGATCCTCATAATATAAGGTTGGGTTTGGCTCTAGATGGGGTGAACCCATTCTCAAATCAAATTACTAAATGGGCAACTTGGCCAGTGTTTCTAATAAATTATAACTTTCCTTCATGGTTAGCAACTAAACCATTTTTCTTAATATTATCATTGATTATACCAGGAAAGAAAAGTGTGACTTAAGATACAATAGATTCTTATCTAGAGCCATTATATGATGAGCTAATGGAATTGTGGAAAGGAATTGAAGCAATTCAATCTTTAGGGGATGGTCATTCAATCAAATTCACTTTAAGAGCTTCCTTATTGTTTACGATTCATGATCTTCCTACATATGGCACATTGGCTGGTCTCTTTGTTCATGGATACCATGGATGTCCTGCTTGCAACATTAAGGATTTTGTGAGGCACTAAAGAAGTTTGTGTAAGTGTATTTGTTGTGGACATCATGCTTAACTTAAAATGGATCATCCATATCATCGAAAAAAAACACGTTTCAATGGTCAAGAAGAGAATCGTGAAGTACCATTGCTAATAACAAGTGATTAAATTGTTCAGAATGGACAAAAAAGAATGTCATTTATTGAAAATGATGGGATTTCTGGCAGTAGATATGATCCATGTAATGAAAGTGGTGTAAAATAGTTATGCATATTGTATAAGTTTGCATACTTTAAGGATATAGCCATTAGGCATACTGTTGACTTTATGCATACTAAGAAAAATATAACTTATGCTATTATAGAAAATATTTTTGGTGTTTTTGATGCTATTTCATCATGTGAATACTTTTGAGAAATAAAAATTCGTCGAAATCTTTGGGTTGAAAAATATGATAATGAAAAATATAGAAAACCTAGTGCTCCTTATGTCTGGAGAAAGGAATAATGTGCACAATTCTTACAGTTGACGTCTCAGACTTGCTTTCCCACTGGATATGTAAGTAGCAACATCAAAAGCCAAACTGACATTAATAGCTTAAGAGGCCTCAAGACACATGACTATCCTGTCATATTAATCGAGAATATTTTACCTATTGTGGTAAATATATCAATTTTGGAAAAGAGGCCAAGATTGACAATTATAAGGTTGGGCCTAATATTAAAGAGAATGAGATTACATGTATTAGATCCTTCAGACTTTGATAGTTTGAGGGAGGAGGTTGTTGAAGTCCTTTGTCTATTGGAACGAGAATTTCCACCAGCAATCTTTAACATTTCTATGCATCTCTTAATACATATAGAATATGAACTAGAGCATTGTGGCCTAATAAGAACGAGATGGATGTATCCTATAGAATGATATATGAAGGTTTTGAAAAAAAAAAAATCCGTACTAGGGAAAAACCAAAAGGCAGCATATCTGAGGGATATTCAATGCAAGAGGAGGCCATGGGATTTTGCACAAAATATATGAAGGATTTTAAAAATGTCAATCGACATGTATGGGATGATGATGAAGATGAGAGAGTTGAAAGTGAAGTATTAGAAGGAATTGAATGTCATTTCAAGCTATCATATCAAGAAAGAAGTGTAATGCATGCCTTTATTCTTCAAAACACATCTCCGTTCGATAAGTGGCACAGGTAAAAAAAATTACACAATAATTTATTTACTCAATTGCATTTACACATTTATATTATTAATCTTACTATTTGTAGATCATTATTCTATGTAGAAAATATGAAGAAGAGAATCAAACTTGGATGCAACATCGACCTCAAAATTGCAAACGTCATGATTTGATTAGAGGTGATTCTTTTCCAAAATTTGAAGAATGGATTGCTAATGCAATCAGTGATGCAAAAGAAGAAGGTCAAGATATAACAACAAAGGAAAGTGAGCTTTCATGACCTCCACATTTATGATGTATGCATTTTAGTGGAATGTGTGCCTATGGTAGTCATTTAAGAGTGGAAGAAAAATACAAAGGAAAGACAAATTGTGATTGTGTTAGTGCTAAATTTATTTATGAAATTGAGAAGAAATTTTATGTTGGATTCATCAAAGAAATTATTCAAGTGGGTTTTGGTGAAAATAGTCCTATATTATTAAAATGTAAATGGATCCAACCATCCGCAATACAATTTGATGAGTATGGATTTGTACATGCAAATACACGACAATTTTTATCAGAGACAAATGAGTCATATGTTTCCCCTCTTCAAATTAACCAAACATTTCTAATTGATGATGTAAAAATAACAAGTTGGTCATATGTCATTCAAACAGAGTCTCGTTTGAGACGAAAATTCATGGAAGTTGTTGATGTAATGCCTGATGGGCAATATGTTAATTTACAAGAAAAATTCAAAGAAGTGGATGAAGATAATGAGGGACTATTTGAAGAAGATATTTTGATTACCAATGAATAAATTGGAAGAGAGAATGTATTGCATGTCACAAATGAGGATGATGAAGAAAATCAAGTAGATGCAGACACGAGTGATCATGATTCTGATCTTGCTGGAAATACAAATGATTATTGATGAGCCCCATTTTATGACCTTTTATGTAAGACTTTTATGTTGTTTTAAGACCATTTTATGTTTTAAGGACATGAACCTTCAAACTAATACATGTTTCAAAGCTTTCATGTTGAACAAAGTTGCTATATGAATGCAATATGAATATGTTTTCATATAAAAATGAGGATGCAATATGAATATGTTTTCATATATGAATGCAATATTAATATGTTTTCATATATAAATGTTGTATGCAATATGAATATGTTTTCATATGTAAACAAGGATGCAATATGAATATAAATATGAATGCAATATGAATATGTATACCATCATTGCTTTACTTTGACAATGATCTTTTCTTGATAGCTCCTCTGGACTATTTACTGCTTTTATATATGTTCTTTATCACTGTCATTGTTCTAGCATCCTTTATAAAAGCCATCATTGAAGCATTGTTAAACATTGTTTCTATGTTTTCTTTTACACTTTTTTACTAAAATAGCATTGTCTTCCCTACATATGGCATTATCTTTAGCCCTATTTTGTAATATTATTGTATACCATTGCCTTGTGAACTACTTTGGCATTGACTGCTCACTGCCATGAAAGTATTTCTCATTGTTTTCCTCATTTATTGGATCTTTCACCCACTGTGGCACTCATTTCCTCACTGATATGGTCTTTTGTTCTCTATTCCTTCACAATTTATAGCAACAGTATACAATCCTTGATGATTTATCACTATTTTTTGTCAATGCTCAAGGCATCAATACAGTGACTGCCCATTGCAATAGAAGAATTTCCTCATTATATCCCCACTATTTTGGCATTACATGTTGCTCACATCCTTTGTTGTCTTCACATTCTTTTTAACAGTGATATCACTGTTATCATCATTTGTGCTTCTGACTTTATGCACTAGAAATCACTGTCTCATATGTATCTTTATATACTATAAGGTGATTGCTTTTTTTTTTCTTTGATCAAATATTCTTCATTTTTTTGCATATATCTTGAAGGTCACTATTGTTTGACTACTTAGTCCTCAAATCATGGCATTCCTTGCTTGTAACTCACTGTCCACTCCAACATATCTATTATTTTTCATGAAATCTACCCCTTCATGAATGTATGTGGATGTTATGAATAAATTATTACATAGCAGAACAATAGAAGTGAGAATCACCAAATACCATAGACATTTCTTAGTGATGGTGCTATCACCTAAGCAAAGCATTGGTTTAGTTGTACAAAATGGTTTTCATGCTACAAGTTCATGTCCAGTTAAAATTCGGTAATATAGATTTTTTATTGAGCCATGAATGAAAACATTATTGCTAAAGATTTGATGGATTGATTCAAATACATTGCTAAGATTTTTATGCAACTCGCATTTGTGCAGGGCATCATTATTTAATATCCATTGATTGAAATACCCATGCAACATCTAATGACTATTGTTTTTTGTAGTGCTTTAGACTCCGTACATTTTTTAATGACTATCCATTAAAACTGAGACCTCATAAACTTTTATTTATGCAATTTTTGTTATGGTTAATTATCTTTGTATCAAGTTGCTAATTTATACATTATTATTTTTTTTGGACATCAAGAAATGAAGAAAAAGAATTTAAGGCACAAATTAGATGATAGTGATCACAATGCTAAAATTCCAGTGACAGATTATGAGCGCTTTCGTGAAGAACGTGTGGCCAAGAATAATGAATATTTATCACGTCTTGGTTTGACAAACAGGCAAGTTGTAAATCCAATAAGTAGTATATTATTTGTTTAATATATAGTTTAATGAAATTTTATAGGCAAGAGATTTATGTATATAAGACATGATATTATTATTATTTTTGTTTTACAGGAAAGAAAAAGAGTGTAGAGAAAATACAAAGAAAAATAAAAAGAAAGTAAATACACAGTGTTGCCAGCTCGTAGAAGCCAACACTTTTGTGATTCAACAAATGTAGGTGAAAAAAATAGTTGTAATGAAGTGAAATCTATAGAGACTAGTACTAATCTACCTACTCATGCCACACATTATGTGGCCAAGGAGCATGAAGTTTCGGTTAATGAAATTCATGAAGAGAGTCCGCTTGCATCTGATGTGCCTAAGAGTGCACCTGTCACATTTACAACTTTTGATGGAATTAGTGGATCAACCAAAAATATTTGTAGTGGTTCAACAGAATATGTGCCTGCTTATGTTAAAAAACAAATATTGAGTCAAGATTTATCTAGATCTACAAAGAGGAATGAAAAACTAAAGAATATTAGAAGGGAAGAAGCCATTCTTGGTTGAGGTATCAAGAGATGGTGAACCCATTGGGAAAAATGTTGCAAGGTGGGCCTGTGAGTTGGGCGTAAGATGTAGGGCCCATTTGGATATGTGCAAATGAGATTTTGCATAGCAAGATCCATGAAATGTGGAATATGTTATACAAAAAATGGAAAATGTCTTTGACACTGTTGGTGGAAAAATCTCTAGAAAATATTACAAGCATAAGATGTGAGTTCTGATGAACAGTTTTAGATACAATTGTAGAAAAATAATCATGGAGGGAAAAGAGACATTAGACTCCACTCTATCTCCCAAATAGTGGGAGGCATTGAAGAAAGTATGTGTTTCAAAGAATATTTGACAAAGAGTAACAGAGGCAAGAGAGCAAGAGATAATGTGGGCACTGAATATACATTTGGCTGAGGTGGGTTGCTGGCCAAAATGGACAAATGTAGAGTAAGTGTATGGATTTTTGGTTCAATTTACATTGTGTTATTTATTTAAATTTTTTATTTAACTGACTATATGTTGAAATTGACATTGTATTTTAGGTGGAAAACAATAACAGAGAAGCAGGTGTAGAAGATGTTGTCAATTATATGGAAACACTAGATCGCACTAAATCTAATACTAGTATGAAGAGGAAATCTATTTCATCAACAAAGATGTCACCACCATCTGTTGAATTCCCAGTAAGAGCCTCTCCAAATCATGTCAACTCAAATGAAGAGTACCAGCATATAATGAGTTGCTTACATGGTCTCACTGAGAAAGTTTCGCAGTTGGTTGTCTCTATTAAGCCTATAGTTTCTACATGGAATAACCATAATTCCATGGGTTCAGATCAGGTAAGAGGTTATCCCTCAATATTTTGATTCTCAACTATATCATTTTTATATTGTATTCTAAAGATGTCTACAAATTTCATAAATGTTTTCCACAACATGCCTTTATAAAATTACTCTCATGATCTCTAGGAAAAGTATTATGATCATATATAGAACAGTGAATCTATGAAATTTTTCCTTTTGTTTCATTGAAATCCATTGTGACTGTCCTAAATGTTGTGACTATGAGTTTTATGAAAAAATAACTATGAGATCAATGAATGATCTGTTATGTCTCAAAAGTGCAGGTTCTAAACCATAAGGGGGGTGCCAATCCCTTAATACACCTTTGGCCCATGAACAAGGTAAACAAGACTGATTCCCCCAATATATATTAATTCTTGATAATCCATGGTTATATTAGGCCATCGTGGGAATGCAAACATTTGTTCCACTGATGCTCATGTGTTACAATGATGTGCTTGCTTTTGTTGACTCTATCGATCTATCGGGGAGGACACCTTAGGAGTTAGCCTGATAGGGTATTGTTACATGGATACTAGGTTATTAACTGATTTCATCAAGCCATCAGCGAGGCTATGATGGGGGTTCCGTTGATGAGGCATTGTTAGGCCAATAGTGCTATTTTTTATTTAGGAATGGGGAAAGATTATGGCTCGTCTCAAATTTATTTATGGGTGTGACAATTTGGCAATGTGGGCTACAAAATGGATCTTGTCACACAAATTTCAACAATTTGTGTTGATCATAAAATTAAAATGTGATGAATTTATGTGGAATGTGGAGGATAGGTGGGTGGAGGCTAGTGAAAAATGTGAGATTTTTCAGTTCTAATAGTGGCTCTGATTAGGGATGAATGAGCGTGAGATCATTGCAAGAATGATCTTGTTCTACAACCTTTTACCTTTTTGCCCAATTTTTTCAAAAAAACTTAGACTTTTGGTTTGCCAAATTTTTCCCCAAAATATTTTTGCTGCTATGGATAAAGCAATAGTAAAACTCTTGATATTTTGTTCTTTTCTTAGAAATTTATGATTATTTGTAGTTCCAAGCTTTTGTACTTGCCCATACAAGGTTTCCTTGTTCTCTTTTGCATTGAATTAGGTGGCTAGGTGAGTTAACTTCAATTTGTTTCTGATTCGGTGGATTCTTGAAGAGTTTTGTGCATTTTGTAGCCAAATTATTGAAACGGGTCTGTAAAGACAAAGTTGAGGGTTTGTGAGTCTACAAAAATGGATTTTCACCCATTCCACCTATTGTAATCACTTTAACTCGGTGGAATGGATGGCTAGAAAGTAGGAATAAAGTGTCCAAGTGGTTTTAGGGGTGAGGGAGGTTGTTTGAGGCTTTGGGCATGATGCCCTAGAGATGAAAATTTGTGGTTTTTGAGTGAAATTGAGAGGTTTGAGTTATGGTAATGGTTGTGAAACTTGGGGGCAGCAATTGCTGATGTTAGAATAAGTTTTTGCAGGCTTTATTAGAGGTATCTGAGGAGTTGTTGGAGTGTGGGAAGGTTGGGAAACTTGATTTTCATTAAAACCCCTTGGAATGACTAAAAATGAGGGTTTCATGAATAGGAGACTTGGAGGTTGTGTCTCAATGTAAGAGTTGGTAAATTTGAGGGTTTGTTGCTTGGTTAAGAGTTCCCAATTGAGTTTTAGGTTCGAAAGGAAGATTAAAGAGGTGTTTCTTTTTGAAACAGGCCTAATTGGCCAAGTAGGATAGTGTTGAAGTCTAATTTTGATGTTGTTGGTCCAAAGAGACATAAAGAGATTTTGTGATATGTTTTTGTAGACAATAATGGGTGTTTGAAAAGGTGAGGGTTTTGTGAGTCAGAAATTGGCATCATTTATTTTAGCTTTTCAATGACTTGTCATGAGAAATTCCATTTTTCCTGCCTTGCTAGATTTGAGGTGTGACAAAAATACTATTAATTGTCTTACTCTTATTTTTGTTTTTCCTTTATTAAGTTCTTCATAATTTTCTTACTTTGTATGTTTTTATAGCTTCTTCTTACTATCAAGGGGGTGGATGATTGTGGCCCAATGACAGTGACCTATAGCATGCTACCCTTTGCCTTGTATAACTTAGGATATTCATGAAATATGACTATATACTATGACTTTTATGATTGGAAAGGCTTTGTTGACTATTTTTTAAATGAATTACTCCTCATTTGGATATATTTTTTGCTTGATGGTTAAACTACATGCAAAGCAATTTTATCAAAGCAGCACGAAAACAAGAACACCTTGATGTCAATCATAGTTGTGTTGAAGTTGAGGTAATATAATAGTTGTTGTGGACAAAAATTTATAGTTTTTGCATTCTTTACTTGACTTATATTAACTTTGCATGATGATTAAAATGCATGCAAGGCAATTATATGAAAGCAAAAAAAAAGGAAAAGACCCTATCAAAAGAGCTCTCGGCAAAGCTACACAACTTTGAGACAATGTTAACAGTGATTATGCTGAATTTGAGGAGTATGTGTATGATATTGATAGTACTAGTGGTGTTGAACTTGAGGTCAGTGCTATGAAGCATTACTTTTCCTTGATTCTAAAACCCTTCATGTATTAATGACTGTTATGATCCCAAACAGTGAACAAGCTTATAGAATAGTGAATAGACAACTAAAACATTGAATCTAACCCATAGAACAATCATTGTACCTACTTTGTCACTTTTTAGTGGGGATTTTAGGCATGTCAGTACTTTATGATGCTTGACTATGTTTTAGGGCATTGTAATTGACCTTGTCAACATCTTGAACTTAGTGTGTTGCTTCTTTCATTTGATGATACCTGATGTTCTTTCCTTCACGAATATGTTGTTAACTCTTCATTATGGCTATTGTTATTAAAAAAATATTCTTTTGATATTCTTGTCGCTTTCTCTTAATTTCTTCTTAATGTTTAGTAATGATATTTTCTAATCGATCCATTAAATTCGTTGTTACAACCATAAAACTTGCTGCCCTTGCACTAAACTCACTACTACAGCTATGAAACTCACTGCTACTACTACTTGTTCATTGGACATCATTCCTTACTTCTTTTTGCATACTCTTACACTGTTTTCTAATAGTGAAAGGCTCGTTCTCTATTATTTATGTGACCTCTACATACAACCTTATTTGTTACTCTTTTACTACTGCTATGAAAGCCACAGAGAAAGACTGCATTGTTTCCTCAATGATTGCTCTTAATAACTGTCACATGTTTCCTTGATACATTTTGTTCTTTGTTCTTCTTTTATATGTCATCATTGATAGGGTTATGTTGACTGCATGGGGCTGTTTCAGAGCTTTAATGCCACTATTTTTGTACATCCCAATGTATTTCATCTTCACCTTGTAGCACTAGTAGTAGTTCTCTTATATTGCATTCTTTATTTTTGTGCATTAGCTACCTTTTTTATGTGTAACAGTGTTGTCATAACCTTACATGTCTGGTATGGATGCATGGTAATGTAGTGTTTATATTTGTGGCCTTTGTATCTGATTAGCATGAAGCTAATAGTAACATTGTAAGCACTGCTATGAGTGTTGGTTTTATAGTAAATTAGATTGATCATTGCAATTAATTTTGAAATTTTCCTTTTGCAATTATTTTAACACACACATGCAAGTACTATTTAAGTAAGTAATGGTTGTTTTATTATGCAAACAAGAGTAATCATTACCTATGTAATATAATGTGTTATTTTTTTCTTTTTGCATAAATGTATTGATAAACTCAAAGAAGGGGATAAAGTTAGGGTGTTGGATCCATTTGATGGTGATGTTGTGGGCATTGGGCAGATTCACTCCCTATCTATTATACATGGAGTCAACTTGAAAGGAACAGGAGATGCAAATGTAAACATTTTAAAGGTCACAAGTAACATACCCCTTGTTTATGAAGACAAAATAGATGGAGCTATCCGTCTGAAAGAGAAAGAGGGAACCTTCACACGATGGCCACTAAAATATTTGCAGAAAATGCCATAGTTCAACATGTTTATCATGTACTAGTTGTTAGACATCTTGGCTCACTGCTTTATGCAATATTTTGAATGTGTTGTTCTGGGATCTTAATTATCATGGTGTATTTGAAAGAGTTGGAAACTCTTAGACAACTTTGACATCTTGTAACTTGATATATATATATATATATATAATTTTTTTACTAGCATGTTGTAGCTTATTCGTATATGTAATATTATTATTTGTTTTTATGTTTTAGTTCAAGTTTAATATTATGTTAGTTTTGCATTATAAAATTTATGGTATTTAATAAATTATTCATTTCATGACTATATTTACTACCAATTAATGAAAACTAGTAAATAAAAATGACTAAATTAATGAATAAGTATATGATTAAAGTAATGACTAAATTAATGACTAAAGTAATTACTAAATTAATTACTAAATATATGACTAAATTAAGGACTAAATATATGACTAAAGTAATGACTAAATTTATGACTAAATATATGACTAAATTAATAACTAAATATATTACTAAAGTAATGACTAAATTAATGACTAAATTAAAGACTAAATATATGACTAAAGTAATGACTACCATGACTAAATAAATGACCAAATCAATGACCAAATCAATGACTAAATAAATGACTAAAATAGTTTAGTCATAAATTTGGTGGTGTTATAAATGACTACAAATAAACCACTAATAGTCACATGACTAAAATTAGTCATTTATATATAATTTTTAATAGTTTATTTAGTCATATATTGTTGTTTGTGTACTAGTGTATATATATATGAATCTATATTATGTCTATATAATAATGTTATTGTTTTAGGGAAGTGCTACCTACAAGTATTGGAGACAAGTGTGGAGAAAGAGAGGTCTGTTGTAGCAAAGCACAGAAAACTCTATTATAGAAAAGTAATGCACTGAGCCTGAATGAGCTAAACCAAACAAAAACTAGGAATTCATATTGGGTTTTACATTCAAATTAAAACCCTTGATTGTATTCATACATTTTTTTTGGGTTCCTCTCATTCAATCTGGTGTATTTGGCTTTTGGGGAAACATGTTTTGTACTCAATAGCTATCCAACTCCTTGAACATATGAACATGTATTTGGACAACAACATCAGAAAAAAAAAGTAGTTGCACTTTAACAAACTAGCCAATTTTCTATCATACTTTATATTTTTCCATGGTGCAAACCCTAGGAAAATGAATTTTCAACCTTTTGTACAGTACTATAGAAAAAAATAAGAATATATGACTAATACATGCTCCAATGTAGTCTCTAATGTGATATCATTACTTTGTAGACAAATGATGGAACAAACAAAAAGACCAGCACAACAAATGCAACACATAGAAAAGGACACAACTAAATGGTAAGCAACTTATTCGATTACCCTATCATATGCATTTCTCCATCATCCAGAACAAAAGTGAAAAAGACCATATCAATTGAATACTTAAATGCAAAAAAAATTGGCGACACATTCGAAGGTGACATTCTTGTTGTCTACAAAGAAACATTGGACAAAGAAAATGAAACAAATCAGGTACTACGTGCATATCTCACAGACCTCAAAGTAGAAGTGACAATTACATTTAATATCAGTGGAAACCTTGTGCAACAACATCAACACAAAATAATTCTAGGAATAGGAGTTTCAATATCAGGTTTCCAAATTGCACGTAGAATAGATGATGACAAAGGGGACTATGGTTGCATATTGATATTGACAGACACCAGCATAGTTGAAAGAATGCCTCACTTTTCTAAAGACTACTACCTCATTCCATATATTACAACTATAAGCTAGTTACTAGTATTAAAAGATCAGTATCCAATTGGAACAATAGGTCCTTTGGTTGTTGGCGCTAACAGAGTTGGTAGCCAATATGCTATTGATATCAAAGATGGAAGAGAAGAACCTGACAAAGGATAGGTACAAATATCTCCATAGTATACGTGACTAATCCATTTTAACCCTTTTCTATACCATTTTGGCCTCTACTAATTTTTTTTTGTAATGATAACTAACTTTCTCACTGCCATGCAATTGCAACTGAATTCATCTCATGAGAAACAATACCTAAAAATAATGCAGTAGCTATTCAGGAACAAAACTCTAGCATTTCTTTGCAAGAATATCCTAAAAACCACATATCAAAAGAACATGTTCCACACAGGCCAATCAACATTTATTTGAAAATTGAATAACAAAAGACCAATGGACAAGCTAATCATTTTGATGCAAACAACATTTACGATAACTTTTTAAATATCTTGTCGCTTTCTCAAACAAGATATTTCAAATGACCACTTCTAACAATTTTTGTTCACATGTTTCAGGTTTCAAGCACATTAAGAGCAGCAAACACACTTTCAAATCCATTTGAGGCTTTTTTTCTAATTTGTAATTATAGATTCAACACTTACATCATGCTCCAACAAGAGAGCACTCATTGCAATCAATATGACAAGGAAGTGAGTTACATATACTCATTTCATCCTCAAACTATCATCATAACAAATGAAAAGCAAAGAATCCATTATTTACTTCAAAACTGTGTCATCAAACAACTCTTGCCCGCTCTTCAAAACATGAAATATGAAGACTACATCAAGGAAAAATAAGCAATTGTATTTACACTACCGGACTTTGTCACCAAAGGCCATTTCAAGCTCAATCAAAACAATGTGATTACAAAAGCTATTTGCCTGATTGAATGAACGTCATATGCTATAACAAGGTACAAAACAATACTGATACAAATACTTTTTTTTGTCTTCAATTTACAAAGTATGTTTAAGATTATATAAAAATATGGTTTTTGTACTAATCATAACAATGCCATTGCTTATGACGAAGGAACACAAGCAACTACAAAGCTACCTGGTATTGCATCAACCTGCACTTCTCTTTTATCTTATGCTTATGTTCCTAGCTATTTGACCTATATGACTACATTTCAAGTTTTATGGATTAAAACTTCTTGCCACTCTCATTTTACAATCAACATGTTTTTCCTTTATATGTTAGACAATGCTTAATTTTCTCATTTTTCCCTTAAAATAGCTTAAAATCCAGTATTACAGCTTTTAAGTATGCTATATTTACTATTGCAATTATTGCATTTCAATTTTAAATACTTGATTATCAAATCAAATTCATTGCTTTTGTGCCAACCAACCCTCTATCAAAGGTTATGCAATTTGCATTCAGCAATTAAATATTTGCCAAAATATACAATGTCCTATTTTGCTAATAAACTTAAACAAAAATGAATAGTAGACCTACTGGCATTTACTACAATAGTTGTAGATTGATTGACAAGCATGCCATATCCAATGCGCATCATACAATTGCAATAGTGAACTCCTTTGATTGCAACAGTAACTTGCCTCTGAGAAAAATGCCATGCACATGAAATGCATGATAGCATTAAAGTTGACACAATTTGCATTCAATTATTAATTTTATCATTTTCATTTGTAATACTTGCTTGGAAAATTAAGTTTGATTGTCTTGCAGTAGGTCTAGTATTCATTTTACTTTCAATAAAATAGGAAAATATGGGAACATTATATACTTGGGATTTATGGACATATTTTTCAAGTATTTATTCACTTGCATCATTGAAAAGTCCAGCCAAAAACAATTGGTATCAAACCATTAAAGTGACGCATTAAGGAAGGGAAACAACATTGATAAGTACCTTGAGAAACACAATATGTTGAGGCTAGTGGTATGGAGCAATCCCAATACCTCGTAGTGTGTAAATGGTAAACAAGTGTAAACATGAATGTTTGTCTATGCTTTGTTGTGCTACACACATTCTAGATGTCAACTACAAGTATTGCTTACTGTACATTTGCTTCAAACAAATTTAAAATTATAGTCACTCCATGGAATAGCTAATGTATAGTCAAATCAATGTACTAGGCATAAACATTGCATATCACATGATTGCAATTGTGCAGATCTCTCACTATAGCATCATTGCAACTTGCTTATGGCCATAAATTACACATTCAAACAATTGGCATAATTTTTACATAAATTCAAAGAATTAAACTTCATTGCAAAAAAAAGGAAAAACATCTGAAACTCTAACCTCACAAGCTCCTCTTCAAGAATCAAGTATATTTTCACCTGTACAGGTCTTTCTCTCCACTCCAATTCCAAACAATGGTTCTTGTTACAAGGACAATTTGAAGAAACAACCACAGTCAAGACCATTTATTTTTCCACGTGTCACTTGTTTCTTGGCTTTTACTATTTCATGTTTATGACATACATACCATATGCATGTGAATTGTTATTGCAATTACTTTGGTAGGATTTGTAAATTAGGTTCTACCAAATAGGGTAAGTTCTACATTCAATCTCTAATACTTTACAAAGCAATAACAACTCACCCCCATGGCATTCTCCAAAATTTAGTTCTTCTGCAAATGTCCTCTACCTCACAGAATTTGCAGACCACATTCGTATGCATTAATCAAAGGACAAATTTGTTTCTAGTCTATATTCTCACACATTTACATGTAGCACCCTTGCCATTCTCACTATCTATGCACTCAGTCGACGTCTGGAAGCTATGCAGCATAGTGAGGCATAGATAAGCATTCCCATTTACACATTACAAGGTATTGGGATTGCTCCATACCACTAGCCTCAGTGTATTGTTTTTGGCAGGACTTTTCAATGATGAAAGTGGATTAATATTTGAAAAACAATTAGTTAATATTTAAACCTCCAGTTTAGCTACAAAGCTATTATTCCTATGAACTTTACTGTTTATGGCATATTTTCCATTGACATATGTTATTTTCTAAATTCACGGTAAATACAATTATTTATAATTAGTTTATTTAACTAAATGAATTTAATTTACAGATATAAAAAAATAGACATGGTTAAAATATTCAAAAATATTACTATTAATTTCAAACATAATAATATGGTATTAAAAAAGATAAAATACTTTTCAATTTCTAACTTATTGCTAATATTTATATTTTATATGTCTTGTATATAAAATAAAATAAAATACTTCTATATTTTTAATATCTTCATTTCCTACAATGCTTTTAAATTTTCAGCCTATTACTAATATATTTATTTTAAATGTCTTGCATATAAAATAATATAAAATACTTCTATATTTTTAATATCTCCATTTTCTAAAATGCTTTTAAATTTTATACTTATCACTAATATTTTGATTTTCTATGTCTTACATATCTACTCAAAACGATTATTATGTTAATGAATAAATATGTTTACTAAATAGTTTTCTAAATATGGCCTTCTTTATTCCTTACAATATGAAAATCACTTTGCCCAATTCCCTATTACTACCTTCACAAATAAACTTTCCACCTTCACACTAAATCAATTTAAATTCTTAAATTAATTTTATACAAAAAGTTATTTATATTATTTAAGAAGCACACAAAAAATATGAATTTTAATATACAACTGTTCTAACAAGTTCTGGTAATCAATACCAAACTCTACCCTCTACATTTTTCTTCTCAAATCATATACTCTTCAATTCCTTTAGTTCTCGTTTTCTGCATTCAATACAAAACTCTAACAATTCCTTTTACAAATCTTGAACCATATTAACCTTTCCACTACCAACCTAAAAGCTCTTTGCTAGGTAGCAGGAACACGACACACTGCATCACTTGTTTTAATTCAGTTACGATGTTATTGTAATGTTGAAAATTGTTTACACATGCTCATTTCCCTCTGATTTGGATTTATTTTGTCATTTTTATGGAATTGGAAGCATTTAGATAGTGTATTTTCAATTAAAAGTGAACATGTGATATAAGTCTTGTTTATTCTTATCTACATTTTTTTCTACTATAGGATCAATTTTTTTTCTTTCTTTTTCTTATTTTAAGTCAGATTTATAATCACAAAAGTGATCCTATTACTTTTACACTCATCAAACTAGCTCTTTTGTTTTAAAAATTCAAATAATAATTTGAGGTTAAATTGACCTATTCTTATAAATGTTTTGTGCTAAATGAAGGCATCGTTTTATTCATCACTCTTGATCTTGTATTTCATAGTGTAGCCTTAGGTCATTTTAGACATCACTAGATCATTTGATCATCTCCTAGAACCATTCTAGAGCTAGAATTACTACTTGCACACATTATCATCAACATTTATCAAAGCATTTGCATTGCTCAAACATCTAGGGCATCATATTAAATCCTAACCACATATTAAATCCACGTGTCAAGATTACCAATTAAAATTAACTTAGGGCTCTACTAGGGTTTTTGTCTTTTTGGTTGTATTTTCCATCATTATGTCAATCCACACCTTAGACGTAGGAAAGTCTTTAATCTTTCTTATTTATTATCGATTTTAGCTAGTCTTTTTTATGGCTTCAAACAACTTCAACCTAGTAGTTCATGCTAGTGTTGATGGTTTGACGGCTTGAAATAATGGCACCTCCAAACAACCATTCCCAAAAATTTATTTTGAATGTTTTTCACAAGGTAAGCACTTTGAATTTCTAGTGGATGTTGTTTTACCCATCCCTGAATTTGATAATGCATGTAAGTGGTTAGAGAATTTTACTTTGATAGGCTATTTTTTTTAAAGATCTCCTCCAGAAAGCATGCTCCATGAGTAGGTTAACAAGCATTAGGCCCGGCATGCAGTATGAATTCATGTTGTTTAGAACCTTACCAAAGGGTTATTTCTTTTTCACTTTGATAAGGCCATTCTCAAGCATAAGTCATGTTATGTTTGTGTGTCTATGTTAGTCTTTCAACTATGGATGCATGATTTCACTGTCTTGGATAAAAAGATGCATTGTGTGCTAGTTTTCTTTGGTTTCCTTGGTTTACCCCTTGTTGGACCTCTTTAACCAACATTGTTGCTTCCCTTAGGAAATTCATATATGTTGAGCCTGATAGGTTTTATCAAGCTTTTCCATTTAAATGTGTGTGTGTTGAGATTGATTTAAAATAATTTATGGAAATTTATTTTGGACATCTTCGCTACACCCACCATGTGTTATACATTAATTTTCCCAATAATTATTTTTGGTGTCTGTAGATGCCAAATCTGCAAATGGTTAGCAATCTTAACATAATATCATCATGTTAATCCTTTAAAAAAATTAGATTAAACTTCCCTATGAAATAACTCCACATGCTAATAATGTAATCAAAGCAACAAAGATTTAGATAGATAAATCGAAAGCATATAATAAAACATGGAGAAAATTATATATCTCATAGTGGATTGGTGCTATTGTTGAAAATAGCCCTTTCCCAATCCTTGATAGATAAGCTAAATGATGAAATGCCTTGAAGATGGTGGAGTGATGGTGGGAAAAATCAGTTCTCCTGAAGAGAGTGATTGCATGAATGATTGTGGAGATTCTGGAGATTTTGGAGGATTTGATAAAAGATGAAGCTTTTCATTTATGATTATTTTGATGAGAGAATGGCCAAATGGGTGAATGTGGGACAAAGATTGGACCAATGAGATGAGGCCACTTGTCAACTTTTGAGTGGTTTGAGGATGAGCACATTTTGGTCAATGTGCCAAAGAGGGGGAGATTCAAATTTGAATTTGATAGTTAATGCTGAGTTTGACTTGTGCAAGGGACATGTAAGAGCTTATTAATTGCTTTGTTGGATGTACATGTCCACTTGTTTTTGAATTCAAATTTGAGGGAATATTCCTCAAAGATGCCATGTTGATGGAAAATGTTGGATTTAATAAATCAATAAATTGATTTATTTGTGCAAGTGGAAAAATCTAGAGAATGTGATGGGTAGTTAGGTTAGGCTAATTAGGATTAGATTAGCTTAATGATGATTAGGTGAGTTTGACCCTTTTGACTCAAATATTTGGATTTATTTAAATCAAAGAGGGATGGAAGGTGATTTCAAATTTAATTAAATAAAAGGCTTGATTTATTTAATTAAAAGGATGGTGATGTTAGGATCAAGTTGATTTATTTAATTTAAACTAACTTTAGGAGATTGATAAATAAAATTGATTTATTTTATGAATGGATGAATATGACCTAATCGAATGCATGATGTCAATTTTGCGTGTCTACATTTTTCCCCTCTTTGAAGCAATGTACTTGTTGCATTGGTTCAAAGAATAAACTTGTCGTGATCAAAATTAAAAAATTCCTGATTGATGATGATAACATTGTTGAGGATGCACAACAATGCAAGGATAGTGTTAAGCAACACAAGGATATCCTGATGATTTCTTGATTGAATTTGATTAATAATGATTGATTAAGCTTGGTTTTGGAACAAAAGTTGTTCGAATGATTTGATGTGACATTGACGTGAAAATTAGATGCGACTGATATCGATTGATGTTTGATGAAAGATGAAAACTGACAAGGAATGTCTTCTCATCAAAATGTGCCATGGGTTAGTGATTTGGATTTTGGATCACAAATTCTTGACCAATTTGATTTCACGTTTGCCAATGTTCGGATCGCCACATAAGTTGGAGGATATAGATCAAGATTTATTCCCGAAGCAAGATGCAAATATCTACCCCCAGTGTCTAGCAATGTATGGAATGCCATGGGTGGATGCTCAGATAGATGTATGGATAGATGTATATGGTAAGCATGCAAAGGATTTCAAGGATTATCTTGCGATAAGATAAGATGTTTAGATAACGAATGCTCATTGGATAACGCTTCATGGCCCAAATAATATTGCATAGCTTAGATAATGTTAGATAGGATATGATTAGTGAAAATGACCCATGTCAAGATGTTTACCATAAGCAAGTGTAAAGTGTGCCCCAAATTTTCATCAAGATCAAGATAACTTGGATGATGGATGTAGATGGATAAAGATGGATTGGATAAATGGTTCGTTGATAGATGGATTTATTATGGCTAAGATGGATGGAAGGTGGGCTTTATTATGGATGGGATGAAATGCTTTCACTTGAAGTGGCACACATAGATGCTCGATTCTACACATGATGCCTGTTTTCCAGGTTTTTGTCATGGTCTTGCCCAAAGCACCGCCCATGTGGTTTTCACTAGAGGCCAAATTTTCTATTTACTATTTTCAATCCTTTTTTCTGATTTTTTGGATTTTTTTGCTTTTTTTATTTTTTTTATTTTTTCAAAAGATTTTAAGCTCATACTAAATCACAAGGTGTCGCTGATGTAGATGTCCCTTGTCATAATGTCCCATCGATATCCTGCTTGAAGAAGTTGCTTTGCTAGGATACGTGCACTTGAATGCAACTTTTGGGATTCTTGATCTGCTTCATTGATATCGGGGTTAACTTTGTCTTTGTGCGTACATCGTGATAGAGTGCCTTTAAAATATTTATGATAAAGGGTCATTGCCAATATATGGTTGATGTGAGAATTGGATATCATGCGTGGAGGCCCGGATGGAGTGTGTTTAGGGATAGGAGATGGATTAGTTGATAGTTTGGAATCTTTGACTCTCCAAACTTGGGAAGATGAGCAATGATGGGTGGATACAGAAGTGTGCATGGAATTAGGACCAACTGCTTGATACATTTTGTACATCACTTGAAAAGCATGCTTTTGCTTTTGCAGACATCTTTGATGGATACTTTTCCCTTTTTTATTTTTCCCCATAGTTTCTTTGACTGATGGAGTTTGATAGGGATGATCTTTCTTTGTATGTTTTGGTATCCATGCGTATTTTATTTTTCCATCATGCTTCTTAGCTTCTTTTGATTTGATAACATTCTTTGTGCTTTGATTCAAATCTTTCCTTCGAAGTTGGTCCAAATTTGTGGATGGGGTGATGGGTGGATGAAGATTCATGTCATGGCTGGTTGTAGTATCAGCATTGGTTTCATCACAAGGATTCTTTGTGCTCCCTATATTGATGCTTGCTTGAGACATAGTTGCCCCCATTATTGTGGAAGTAGTACCTTCATGCTTTGGTTCTGCCTATTTTGAGATGTCTTGTTCAGTAAACATGCTTTGACAAATGACCCCTCTAGATGATATTATTTCGATTGGATGCTCTGTTGGCTTTAGAATATATTGTTCTGTCTTACTTGTTTCCATGAGTGGATAATACTAAATATCTTTATTCATGATGTCCTCAGTCTGAATTTGGGATATATCTGATACTGTTGTTGACAACTCTGTTTGACTGTAGGAATTAATAATTTTCTCTTTTTGTGTATTAGAATCTTGTTCTAGTTGAAGATCATCTACGTGTCCATCCATAGAAAGCATCTCATGGGTAGATGGAGGAGTTAGTGCTATGTGGATATGATCATCTTGTGTGGATAGGAGAATATCCATTAGATCATTGTAGTATCTTCGAGATACAAATTTTTGATCTTGATTTATTTTTGGATTGCTTTCGACATGCTTTGAATCAAGTTCTTGACATGGGTCAGTTTCAAAGGATGGATTGCTTACAAAGGGTTCTTGGATGTCATCGTTAGGCATGGGGAATGGCTCAATATCCTCTTGATCTTTGAGTGGACTTGGATCAAGTGTCAAGTTGAGGATTCCTTCAGTATCTGTAACCATGAGGTCAAAGGGGGTCAACATGTCTTGGAAAGGACCACTGCTAGACTTTGGTGAAAGATGTTGATAATGCTTTGGAATGAATTCTTGAGATATGTCCTCTAACTCATAAGGCGATGTAGAGAAATTTTCAACATGATCATAGGTCAACGGATTGTGCATTATGTCAATAGGATCAAATTATCCTAACACTCCTTGAAATAAATCCCTAAAAAATGGCTCTTGATGTATGGTGATTTGATCATTGGATGGGGTGGAAACATCTTCAAGGTGCTCGTCGATGGAGAGATCTTGATCATTATTTTCAACAATTGTGGTGGAGGGATTTCCAATGTCCTCAACCTTAGGGTCAAATGATGTTGACATTTCTTAAATTGGATCATTTTCGAGTATTGTTGGTGGATTTTGATCATGATTGACAAGTGACTCTTGACATATGTTGATTTGATCATTGGATGAAGTAGACATAGTTTCAAGGTGTTCAATAGTGGATTGATCTTGATCCTTGTTCTTAACAATTTTAATTTTTTGTGTGTGTGCTTGTGTTTGTTGGGTAGCTTGAGAGGCTTGTTGCACTTGTTGAGCTTCTCTTGCTTGTTGCATGGCCAGATATTGTTGGATGGACTTTTGGTAGGCCTAGTGAGCTTTTAGTGCAAAGTTATATTGTCTTGCTGTGTTTGGTTTCGGTGGTAGTGGTGGTGGATTTGGAATTGTGTTGGATGTAGTGATGTGTGGTTGAGATACGTTTGGAGTGATTGTCAGGGTTTGAGATGTGATGGGCATGAGAGTGGTGGTTGGAGTGATCGAGGTGATAGGAATGGTCGGAATGACCGAGGTGATAGATCCTTGGGAGACCATATTTTGATTTGTCAGGATTGATGTTGTCATTTAATTAGATACCATCTATTGGTGCGATGTTGATGGTATATTCAAAGGTTTTGATGTGATGGCTTGATTGGTGTTAGGTGGATTGATTTGGATGGAGTGATTGGTGCTAGGTAAAGGGGGAAGCCCTAAACCAAGGAATGATGTTGATATGGGTAATGGTGGTGGAGATGTCTCTTGGCACAATGACTCAACTATTTTGGTAAGTGCAACAATTTGATCTTGCTAGATTTGATCTTGATTTCGATCTTGACTCCCTTGATATAGTTGATTTGGCTTTTGTTTAAGCAAATTTGGAGTGTGTACTTGTGTTTGATTTTGGACAATGTTCAAATTTGGCATTATGGGTTGAAATTGAACATTGTTGATGTTGGGAATCGCATTGCCTTGTTTTAGGTAGCTCTGATCTTGCATGGTGTTACCTTGACTTGGAGTTGTTAACATCTTGTTTGGATTTTCAACAATATTTGTATGATTTGCAACCATATTTATCCCAAAGTTTTCTAGATTCATGTTTCGAAAACTTGTACTTGGTACATTCTCATTATTCGTTTGAAGGCTCATGCATTGATTGTTTGATTGGAAAATTTGTAGGTTTGGATTTAGATCTACCATAGGGAAATGTGTTCCAATATTTGATTTGGGCATACTCGCACTTGTTGTGCCATTGACATTTGTAGAAGGTAATCATCCCATGTATAGATTGTATAAGTGTGAGTTTTGATAATCAATCGGCGTTGCAAGGTTTTGAAAGTTTAGTTGATTTGGATTACTCATGATGTATAGATCAAGTTTATATTCCATGTCCTTGTGTTTTGACCTTGTTGCAAAAGTGACCTCTAAGGTTCTTAGGACAAATGACGAGATGAAGGATGAAAGGTGTAAATGATATGATTGTTGAACGTTTAGGGGCTTTGGATCAATGCTAGACTTAGGGTTTGATTTTGATTGGTTGATTTGGATGATGAACTTGTAAACCCTAAGATGTTGGATGTGATCTTAGGATGAACTTGTTCAAAGGATTTCTAATTCAATTAAATGTATGAGAAAGGATGCATTCCCATACATCTAACTAGACGAGGTGATTTTTATTTTGATGACTTACCTAAGTCTAGAAAGATGTTTCCAAAAGCTCTAAAGTTGTTTGGGATGAAGATGATAAATGTTTGGAATTTGGATGAAGTGTTTGATTTGATCCTAAATGAACCTAGGGAGGACTTGTTTACAAGACCAAGATAGTGAAGAACATGCCTTTCTCTAAGAGTAATTCAAAATCAAAAGACCAATGTTTGCATGAAAACCGTATGACCAAAAGATGTCAAGCACATGTGTGGGGTCCAATTGATGTAATCTTTGCTTAATGGATTCTTTTTATCACAAACACTTCTTGATTAGGTTTTCAATTGAATGTCCAATGTCCTAATTTTCTTTCATCCCACAAAATGCATTATGCGGAAATCGAGGAAATCAAGGCAAAGGTTTCCTAATGTTGACCTTAGTAGGAGCAAATTGAGATGAAATCCAAATGCTTAGAAGCCTCTAAGGATACAAATCCCAAGGGCAAGCAATAACATGTGAATTTGTTCAAAGATATTTGCTTCTCCTAAAGGGTTTGAGATTTGATGTTCATGTTGAATGTTGGTTTTCCAATGTTTTCAATCAAAGCACTGTGTTTTCAAACTGACTCACAAGCAATATAACACCCTAGCTCAATTAGTACATTTTTCTTGGTGGGCTTGCCTCATGCCCTTTGTAGAAGAGATGATTTTACATGCAACCAAGGAAAGAGTATAAAGGTATGTTAAGAATGAAGTCTTAACCTCTATACTTTAACCAAGATCGGACATGGCAAGTAACTTCTTGGAATCTAAGTTCCAATGCACCACTTTGATAAACTCGGTGAATGAGTTAATAGGCCACTACAAACAAGGGTTTTATTTTGTAATTTTCATTCGTGGAGATTGACCCATATGGCAAGAGTCCCCTTTCGGATCCATCTTGTCGGAATCAACCACGTGATATTGGCGTTTCTTCTAATATCCACATTTATATCTCCAGTTGGAAATACTCTTGGCTTTAGAGTGTTACCATTGAGTCGTTCCCTTGGGTGAGTACTTTTTCCCCAAGGCAGGCCCTCTAGGATAAACAAAAGCGAGTAAAGACAAAATCCGTAACTCCATCAATCTTTGATGGCAACAAAGAGAGAATATATGCGATAATGTCCCCACTCACACTCGCACAAGATTTTTTTCAATTTTAAACCCAAATCAAAGTGTGGAGGAAATCTTTTATGCAACTTAATGTCATCAAAAATAATTTTGATTCTCAAGATCGCCGTGAAGTGCGAGAGAAGTGCATACGCCTTTTTAGATGAGATTATTTTGCATAAAATATTACAAAGCATAAAAGACGCATGTTTGTTTTAAGCCTCAAAGCAATGATTTCGATTCTTTTCAATGCACCAAGATGAAGTGTGAAGTTGATTTGCTCAATTTTAGCCCAAAAGTAAAGTCTAGTCAATTTCTAAGGTTCAATTTTAGACCAACTTCAAAAAGATCAAGACAATGATTCGTTGTAAATCCAGATTGAAAGCAAGTTGTTCTAAAATAGAAAATGAAATCAGGAAATGAATGCCTCAAGATAATACAATAAGCATTAAAAAATGCTCTTTTCCAAGTTCAAGTCCCTACTTTCTAATTCAAATCTGTCATTATTTGATTCCTACGTGAGAGCAACCATCATCATTTCTTGATAACAACCCTTGTTATGCAAAGTCTCTAAAAGAAACAAACAACGGTTATTGTGTGATAGAAATATGTGTATCAAAATAAGATAAACAAATGACACAAAATGAAACATTAAACTAAAGAAAAGCAAGATAAATTAAATTCAGGGATTTTTCTCTCAGATTATGTAAGCAAAGCTTCTCAGAATGGCAACTTGTAGAATGAGTGTGCAAAAAGGAAAGTACTTCTCTATGCTATATGCTGATGGAGTGAAATGTTGATACGGATATGCACAGGGGCTCTAAATTATAAATGCTTCTAAAACTATGATATGAAGATGATTGGCCATGATATGCTATGATTCTAAAAATCTATGAATGTTGAAGGCTATGCTATTGCAAATTTGGTATAGTTTTCCTATTGAAAGCTTCTCTGTGATTTCAAAGACCCACTAGTCCCTTTTATAGACTTTCACAAGCAAGAGCCTAGCTGGCAAAGATCAATGGTTGTGAGATTGTCTGGTAAATTTGAATGGTGAGAGATGGAGAAGTTGAGACGAAGATGGAAAATGATGGGAGGTTGGAGAGAAGAATGGAGCCTTGTCTTCAACTAATGGGAACAAGCTTGCACAGGAACAAAGAAATTAATTTTCTGTTTTGGAAGTTTGTTTCACAGTTGTTGAAGATAATCCAAATTAAATAAATAAATTTATTTAATTTCATGTGAGTTTGATATTTGATTTTAGGACTATAGAAGACTTAATTAAATATTTAAAATATTTAATTGCGAATAGACTTTGGAAGATTTAATCAAAATTGTGAATGGATTTAGAGGAATTAATTAAATATTTGGAATATTTAATTATGAATTTAGAGGAATTTTAGTAGAGAAGAATATTTAATCTTTATTTGAATAAAATATTCAAGCCAAGATTATATGATAACTAATATAAATAAATCGTAATGTTTATTTAATTAATTAAGAAATGGATAAGAAAAGTGATTAAATAAACTTATTTATTTAATCGAAATGAAAGAATGAACAATATAAATAAATTATTTAAATTTATTTATCGTGATTGAATTGATTTAATTAAATATTAAAAATATTTACATAATTACCAAACTATTTTGATGTGACCATTTTTAGGTGTATACATTTTGCCCCTCTTTGAAGTGATGTGTTTTATGCATTGCTTCAAAGAATTTTGAAATTTTCCCGGATGTTGTCGAATGTTGATAGGTATATTCCCCTCGAATGATGAATCAATAAGATTTTGATTTTTGTGATTTTTTTTTTTTTTTTGGAATGTTTCAATTTTTATGATTTTGATGATGTCGATTCATTGTTCGAAAATGATGATGTGAAGAAAATGACTTGAAAAGATGTAAGATGAAAAATTGATGACTAAATTGCCCCTGCTATGATAAAATGTGATAAAAATACCTCAATTTTTCTTTTAAATAGGTTAAAAATGTCATTTTCCATTTTAACCTAGTAAAAATTGTAAATTTTGAGCTTTGGAGTGAGAAAGATGGCACTTCCGATTCACCAGCATCGTTTCGAGCGCATCCAATGACATCAGTGGTGGGCACATTATGGACCCGCGGTATGTACCTCGTTAAACTTCTACTTTTTAAAAATTTTCCATTCGGAGCATGTTTATCCATGTTTTGATTGTGAAAGAGTGTGTTTTAGCGCCCTTGATTATTTGCATAGCGCACTTGATGAATTTCATAGCGCCCATGATTCTATAGTGCCCTTGATGAATTTCATAGCGCCCTTGATGTTTTCTGTAGCGCCATTGATTTTGTAGCGCCCTTGATGATTTTCATAGCACCCATGACCATTTTCATAGCCCCCATGATTGCATGTTGTTGTGAGTGATAAATTTGTTCCCAAAGTTGCTGGAAAACAAATAATAACTAATAAATTTGCTTTTAAAGTTGTTAAAAACAAATAAGATCGATAAGTTTACTTCTAAAGTTGTTAAAAACAAACAGGATGTTGATAAATCTGCTTTTCATGATGATGAAAAACAAATAGTTGATTGATATGTTTGCTTCTAAGGTTGTTAAAAACAAACATGATGTTGATAAATTTGCTTTCCATGATGATGAAAAACAAATAGTTGATTGATATGTTTGCTTGTAAGGTTGTTAAAAACAAACATGATTTTGATATATTTGCTTTCCATGATGATGAAAAAAAAACAGTTGATTGATATGTTTACTTCTAAGGTTGTTAAAAATAAACATGATTTTGATATATTTGCTTTCCATGATGATGAAAAACAAACAGTTGATATGTTTGCTTCTAAGGTTGTTAAAAACAAACATGATTTTGATATATTTGCTTTCCATGATGATGAAAAACAAACAGTTTGATGTTCAGATTTGATTAATGAGTCGTGATGATTTGATATTGATTTTGCTTTGTCATGATGATGTTTCAACAAGAGAGATTGGGTGTTTTGCAGTTACGGGAGACATTCCCGAAGACATGGAGATTGATTCCACAGCTATTACAGGTGAATAAAGATATTATCGAGGCATGTGGCCTGACTTCATTACTTGAGATGCCTGAGGTGCATCTCAACAGAGCTTTATTGACAGCACTTGCAGAGAGGTGGCATAGTGATACAAACACCTTTCATTTATCGACTAGAGAGATTACCGTGACTTCAGAGGATGTGTATCGCATCTTGAGGATTCCAGTTATGGGAGAGATAGTGAGTTTCGATGTCCGAGAGGCGGGAGGTACGTATGCCTTGAGACAGATACTCGGAGATGATGAGATTGCAGGATATTATATCTCATGGAGAGAGATGACAGATTCATATGCACCCCTACCATTTGTACTTGCAGGTTTCATTGGAGGTGTTTTGTGCCCCGACCATAGGTCGAAGGGGTTCGCAGTCGGGTGGGGTCATGTTCTAGAGAGGATGGTGATGCAGGGTACACGGTATGCATGGGGGTCATGCATGCTTGCGCATTTGTATGATGAGTTACATCATATTGTATACGGTAGAGGCCAGAGTTTTGTTGCTGGTTGTTCGTTATTACAAATATGGGCATGGGAGCACTTTTCCATTATGCGACCATTGACTCATGGACGACAACCTGGCGGTCAATCATACAGATGGAGATATACCGATATTATTGCTCAGCCAAGACTGGGCAAACTGGATCATTGGCAACGTCTCTTAGATGATCTTGATGCAGTATGCTGGCGGCCATATGTAGATTGTGAGGCATGGCTAGAGGATGTGAGGGAGATGCCCTATGTCTTTACTTCCAGATATCTTATTGGTCGTACTTTGTGGATTATTGAGAGATTTATTGTTGGACGAGTGTGTCGGTAGTACGGTCAGCCTCAGGGTATGCATATGGGTTCTGCTATTTATGCACGACGACAGCAAGAGATTATAGTGTGGGGTCCACATATTTCTTATGAGGTAGTGGTGGCAGAGTTCACTAGTTTAGGAGTACAGATGTGTGATTACCAAGCTGATATCCTTGACAGAGGGATGACGCCAAAGTATGGTCAGTATGTGTTAGATCATCCTACACCACGATTATTTGATCCTGATGAGCTTGTTGCTCTAGTTGTTGTACAGAGACCATAGAGAGGTAGTCAAAGATGACAGAGAGAGACAGCTTCAGAGGTGATGATTCGAAGGGAGATGATGATGATGAGGAGAGTGGAGGTAGTGATGATGAGTCAAAGGGAGATAGCGATGATGAGGAGAGTGGAGGTGATAGTGGTGGTGGAGATGGTAGGAGAGGTGGTGGTAGAGGTGGTAGGAGAGGTGGTAGGAGAGGTGGTGATAGAGGTGGTAGGAGAGGTGGACTATGGATGAGACATACAGATCCATCATCTTTAGTAGATCTAGTGGTGTCGAGTAAGATATCTTCTTTGCAGAGTATAGTGCAGAGCTTACAAGGTCAATTAGCACAGGCACAGACCTTGATTACACAGCTTCAGGGACAGTTGACGACAGTTACTGCTGAGAGAGATACAGCCAAACAATAGGGTGAGCAGGCCATCGCTCTAGCTGATAGTCTACAGAGAGTAGCAGTAGGTACCTTGCCTGGTGACATGATGAGAGAGGTGACCAGAGCCACCCGGGAGGCAGAGTTCTATAGGACCAGGTATCATGATGTGGTGCCACCTGAGTGGAGGGAGAGTTATACACAGTCTCAATCTACTCATAGTCCCTCTCGAACCACTAGCAGGGGTGTGACACAACCATTACCTCCAGGAGGGCCATTAGGGACAGGTGGAGCAAGTCCATCAAGTGCAGGTGGGACAAGTCCTAGACCAACACCATCAGAGGATAGCACTGCCTAGTGCATTGTACATGATATTCTATTGATACTCGTTTGAGATGTTTGTATACACATTGATATGGTCCCATTTTTTATGATGTATACCTTTGTACATTTTGACATTCATTTTTGAGATATATGATATGCAGTGATGATTTCGTATATGATGAATGCATCTATTTTCTATATACATGATGTTTATGATATGGTTTATGAAAGTGTAAGGTTATGATATTATTGCAATCTATTGATGAACGATTATATGAATATGAATTTTGAAATAATGGATGGTACCATTTATGAATGTATATAAATGTTTGTGAATATGATTTATGCTTTGTTTTTATGTTTTTCTTATGCTAATATTTATGAAAAATGTATGAAATGATGTTTTTGTGAATGTCAAAATGTACTCAGGCATGTATTCAAAAGTTATGAAACATTTGATACTTTCCCAACTTTTGGGAAAATCTATAAATGCAAAATGCAGATTCTAACATGAATGCAATCTATACTGACCATGTAGGATATTCGTAAAATATTGCCATTTTGAGAGCTTATTTGTGCTTTTTGTATCATCATAGAGCATTGAAATGTTGAAAGTTAATACAAGCATCAAAGGGTATGTTAGCACCAGTGATGACCTGAGTATTGCTTTCATGAATTTTGATATAGCAAGATAATACAAGCATCTAGGTATAATTAAACCGAGATGACCTGCGTATTGCTTGCATAAACAGACAAGAGTTAATCCATTTCCTATGCAAATTCCGAAATGTCATCAATGATACTTACTAGAGCATGTCTCGCGACCAATTTGCATAGTACTAATTATTTCCTTGCAAACAGTAGACAAAGAAAAATCATACTCCTTCCTTGCTTTTCTAGTTCAGTACATCATTGAATTTCTCCAGAGATATGATATAAAATCAATCAACCATTCAAATCTTGCCTAAAGTATGTCAAACATTATTCAAATTAAGATCATCCAACTTGGTTATCAACATTGATGTTCTTGTTTTGATGTTTGTTTGGATCATGTTTTGATTTCAATTGGCATTGAATAAGCATGTTGTGGTTGATTTGATACGGCAATGTTTGTTGCATTTTGGCAAACCGTCTTGTGTCTTTTTGTGATGTTCGAAAAGCTTGTTGCCCCTCTCTTGTTCAATCTATGTTGCTGCCCCCAGTGTAAACACAACCTAAAGATTATGGATTTGTACAAATTTCATCAAGCCATGATGAAACATAAGGATTCCCATTGTATGATATGGATATGAAAGATCTGTACAGATGATAGATATGGATGGATGATGCCGAAAGTGAATGCAAGACATAAGCTAATAGATGGAGGAGCCTATTTTGATCACAAGTAGCACATGTTTGCCAGGTTTTCACCACATATTTTTATTGCACTTTTTCAAGACTTCTTCTAATTTTTTAATTTTTTTTAGGACTTTTTCTGATTTTTATTTTATTTTTTCAGGACTTTTTCTGATTTTTATGATTTTTTGAGGACTTTTTATGATTTGTATGATTTTTTGAGGACTTTTTCTGATGATTTAGACATATAACTTTTTCAAATGAATTCTCTTGATTGGTTCTTCAAATAGGTCCCCTTCTGACATAGATAACTGATATGCACCAGAACCATATGCTGCAATGATGACAAATGGACCAAGCCAGTTTGGTTCAAATTTTCCTTTCTTTTCTCTGTCTTGTTGATTACGTGGATTTTCTCTCAAGACTAAGTCACCTACTTAAAATGTCCTTGGTTTAACTCTGTGATTATAGCTACAAGACATAACTTGTTGATAACCCTTCAAATGATCAGCTGCATTTTGACGTCTTTCATCTAACAATTCTAGCTCTTGTAGATGAGAAACTCTATAGTCTTCATCATTTATCAATCCCTTGAGTGAGACCCTAAGCGAAGGTATTTGAACCTCTAATGGTAAGATTGCTTCTGCTCCATAGACCAAGACATATGGGGTAGCTCCTGTTGGTGTGCGAATACTGGTTTTGTATGCCCACAAAGCTAGATTTAATTGGACATGCCAATCACAACCAACATCATTTACTATCTTCTTCAAAATCTTCGAGATTGTTTTGTTTGAAGTTTCTGCCTAACCATTACCTTATGGATAGTAAGGTGTAGAGAACCTGTGTTGGATGTGAAATCTTTCACAAAGTTCATCAACATCCTGATTCTTGAAAGGCCTCCCATTATTAGTGATTATAGAATTAGGAATTCCATATCGGCAGATGATGTAATTCAGGATGAATGAAGAGATTTTTTTACCGGTCACGGTCATCAAAGGAATAGCTTCGATCCATTTTGTAAAATACTCCGTAGCTATGATGATGAATTTATGCCCATTTGATCATGAAGGATAAATTTTTCCAACAAGATCTAGTCCCCACTAAGAAAAAGGCCATGTCGGAGTGAAAGGTTGCAATTTCTATGTAGGTGCATGAATAATATTCCCATGGATCTGGCATTTAGAACACTTCTTGACAAAAGTAAAAGATTCTTTCTCCATGGTAGGCCAATAATATCCCATTCTAACAAGTTTCTTGGCTAAGGTTAAACCACTTGAATGAGTTCCACAAATACAACCATGAACCTCTTGTAAGGATTTTTCAAATTCGTCATGTTCAAGACATCGAAGGAGCATACCATCAAGACCACATCGGTAAAGGATATTGGCGATCAAGTTATAACGAGATGATTGGCGTATGAAATTCCTTTTTTGATTTCAGGATAAATCCAGAGGTAAAATATTATTTTTCAGATAGGTATAAGTCTTTCCATATAAAGGTGAGTCAGAACCGGTTAAATGACATATGACTTGGATCTCAGGATTATCATAGGCGGGAGAAAACAATTGTTCCACTAGAATTCATGCTTGGTTTGATCTTCTGATAGTTGTAATAAGGAAGCAATTGTAGCCATTGCATCTACAGCTTTATTATCAATCCTTGGGATTTGTGAAAACTTGATTGACACAAAATACTTTTTAAAATCATCCACCATGTTCTTGTAAGGTAGCAACTTATCATCTTTAGTTTGATAATCATCATTGATTTGATTAATGACAAGTTGTGAATCATCGTAGACTTGCAGCTCCGTAATCTGCCATTCCAAGGCTATCTTTATCCCTATGAGCAATGCCTCATATTTAGTTATGTTATTTGTGCAAGGAAACATCAATCGATATGATTGTGGAATGGTATGTCCTTCAGGTGTGACAAAAAGAATCCCTGCCCCCGAGCCATGTTGTGTATAAGATCCATCAAAGTACAATGTCCATGAGTTCTTAATTGTTGCTGTGAAGATGTCTGCATCAAGAAACTCAATGTGCATTGGATTTTCTTCTTGTAAAGGTGCTTCGGCCAACTGATCTGCGATGACCTATCCTTTAATAGCTTTTCGATCTACATAGTGAATGTCAAACTCACTTAAGATCATTACCCATTTTGCAAGTCTTCCTATTAAAGTAGCTTTGCTTAAAAGGTATTTTAGTGGATCAATTTTGGTTATCAGCTTAACTGTATGAGCCAACATATAGTGTCGCAACTTTTGAGAAGCAAACACCACTGTGAGGCAAGCTGTTTCAATGAAAGTGTAGTTTAATTCATGACTTGTTAAAGTTCTTCTGATATAGTATATGGCCCTTTCTTTGCCTGTAGAATCCTCTTGTGCTAGTAATGCTCCCAAGGATACTTATGTTGCTGAAATATAGTGTATGAGTGGCTTTCCTGGAATGGGTGGAATTAAAACTGGTGGGTTCATAAGATATTGCTTGATCTGATTGAATGTTGCTTCACATTTTTCTTCCCATTTGAATGGGACATTTTTATGCAATAAATATGTAAATGGTAAGCTTTTTTCTGCCAGTTGAGCTATAAACCACCTGATGGACTGTAGTCGTCCTTGTAATGATCGAAGCTGACTGATATTTCGTGGTGGCAGCATGTCCATTATAGCTTGTACTTTTTCTGGATCAACCTCTATGCCCTTTTCTGAAACAATGTATCCTAGGAGTTTTCCAGATGTAATGCCGAAGACACATTTCTTTGGATTGAGTCAAACATTGAACATCTCCATTCTGATAAAGATTTTTGACAAGATTTCTAGATGTCCTTCTCGTGCGTTGGATTTGGCAAGGATATCATCAATGTAATCTTCCATGAATGTATGCATCATATCATAAAAAATTGTCGTCATTGCTCTTTGATAAGTGGCTCCTGCATTCTTTAACCCAAATGGCATTATGTTCCAACAATAGGTACCCCAAGGGCATGTGAATGCTATTCTATCTTGATCCTCTAGTGCAATATTTATATGGTTGTATCCCGAAAATCCATCCATTAATGAATACATTGCATGGCCAGCAGTTAAATCAACAATCATATCTATGTTTGGCAAAGGGAAGTCATCTTTGGGACAAGCTTTGTTCAAATCTCTGAAATCTGTACAAATTCTAATCCTTCCATCTGGCTTTGAAATAGGTACAATATTGGAAATCCATTATGCATATTCAATAGTCCGAATGAATCCAACATCTAAAAGCTTCTTTAATTCCTCTTTAACCAATAACACAACATGTGGATGCATTTTTCTGAGTTTTTGCTTCACAGGTTTTTCCCCTGCGTTTATAGATAAATGATGCATTATTAGATTAGGATCTAACCTTGGCATATCATCATATGACCAAGCGAAGTTGATTTGATTCTCCTTCAAGAACTCCATGAATTTCAGTACTTCTTCGACTGCTAATGACGCTACAAGTTGCAATATTTTTGGCTGCTTTGTTGTACTTATGTTGATTGATTTTGTTGGTTCGATCAAAATAGATCTTTTGTGATAATTCTTGGGAAGAGTGTCAAGTTTCTCATCCTTCAGTGCCTCAGAAAGGTTTTCACTGTCGGATTCGCTCTTTATTTTTCTGTTGTTGTGATCTACCACTGCCATTTTTTGGTTTTCACCAATAGATCCATCTTTTATTTCATTTATTTTGCAGCTAAGAGACTTGACACCCTCCCTATCAAAATCGTGAGTATGAAATTCTTGGATGAAACAATTGTTTTGCTCATTAGAGGAACAAAGGAAATTTATAATGTCCTCATCATCATGAAATGTAGGGATATGGATAGGTGCATCATTGTCCCAATCAATAAGTTTCGGATAAACTAAAGGCATGGGATCATTAGGTTGGGTAAGGTCTTGAGCTATCAAAGTCATGATGTGGTTGTCATTTTCATGGTAGACAAGGTCTATGATGGTATTCTCTTGTCGATTATCAAGCTCATGAAAATCTGAATCATCCTCAGTTGAGTCATCGTTATATCGTGAATCAAATTCAAGTGATTGTGTTCTCGAGCTTTCTCCTTGTATGAGAATGGGTGCATATTTGTGTATGGTATCAACTTGTTTGTCTCTCCAAAATTCATCATTATAAATGGTGTCCCATTCATATTCATTAGAATCAATATTTGAACCGTTCTGCAATTGGAAAACTGATCCATAAGATTTTTGTAGAGTGGCATCTTCATGGTGTTTATCTGAAATTGATTCTCTTTCATGAGTTTGTTGTGCTTGCTGTAAAACTGACTCCTTTGTATCCTTACCATATCCCAATCCTGTTTTATCATTTGGATGTATTGAAATAGGTTGAATTGGCTCCATGATTCCTTCTCTTCTTTTTTCTATAGGACCATTTCCCTCATAGCCCATTCTCTGCATGATAGTGTACCCTTTACCATATTGTTCTGTAGGTAACTTAATGTGAAAGAGAGATTCATCTTCATCTTTGTATAGACAACTTAGGATGTCCCTATCTTCAGCTTCTTCCTCAGTGGTGTTGGCTTTAATGAATTGTCCATCAAACTTTATGATTGGCACAGAAGCTTTGGGACGTAGAGGTTGTTGTAATCTTTTGATTTGATAAGGTTGGCTGACCATGTGACCTCAGAGAAGGAGGTAAGGTAGAAAGAGATAGTGAATATTTTCCTACTCCTTTGTCTTTAAAATTTAGCTTAGTGTCAAGATTCTTTGTCAATTATTGCAGTTGGCCTTGTAGATTAGAAGAAGAAGCAGTAAGAGCCTCCCTATTGTGTGGCACAAAGGCATCCTGAGTTGCTCGAAGATTTGAACAAGTTTGTGTGCTATTGTAATCAGCTTGTATAGTTATTTCTTGTCCATCATATGGAAACTTGAGGCATTGATGATACGTTGATGGTACTACTTGCATATCATGAATCCATGGGTGACCCAAAAGTATGTTATAGGAAAGATCATGATCTAGGACTTGACAAAATGTATTTTTCACAACAGGTCCCACTCTGATAGGTAGCATTATTAGTCCTTTAGAAGCTCTTTCTTCATCATCATATGCCTTGATAGTTATTTTCCTTCGTGGATCAATGGAATTTTCTGATATTCCTAAGGCATTTATTAGCTTTAAGGTACAAATTTTTAAACCAGCTCCTCCATCTATTAAGACACATCTGATTCGGTGTATATGGATCATGACTTCAAGATAAAGCGATGAATTATGTGGATGTGTCATGGAAGCATCATCTTTTTTGGAAAATGAAAGACAAGTGGGGGAAGACAAATGTCTCACCATGGCTTGAAATTTTTTTACATCCAGATCAGTGTCGACAGTTATGTTTACAAGAGCTTCTTCTAAAATATTCTTGTGTATGGGAGATATTTTGAGAAGTTCAAGAATGGAGATTTGAGCTGATGTTTTTCTCAGTTGATCAACTAGATTATAATGATTTGGAGAAGGAATAGTTGTTTTAGATGAACCTCCTTTTAAAACAACTTTTGCTTCTCCTCTCATAGTCACATTAACCTGTTGATATTCTTGTTTTTCCTTGATTGTAATAACATTAACTCGCCGATCGTCTACATAGATGTGACGGATTATATTGTCTTCAACATTATGTATGCTTTTGGCTTTTGCATCTGATGTTTCCCCCTTTTGATAGTTTGGTAAAGGGTCTTTGAATGCTTGATGATCATCATTGGTATAATTTCCTTCAATTGAAATGGTTCCATTGTCAATTAAATCTTGTACTAGATTTCGCAAAGCTTGACAATTATTTGTTCTATGACCTTTACATCGATGATAATTGCAATAATACGAGTCATTTCATGATGGTGGTTTAACTCATGGCTCAAAATCTATTTGTAGTGGTAAGGTGATAACCTTATTATCGAGAAGCTCCTTGAGAGCAGACTCAAGAGATTGACCCAAAGTGGTAAAATTCTATCGATTTGAAAAGAATGGTGGTCTTGGTAGATTTGATGTTTGAGTATTGCCAAGATTGTTATTGAAATTACCACGATTATCCTTGGTGTTTTGATTGGTCATGCTTTCTTGCTTGGATTTTTGTCCTTGTTGATTGTTGTTTCCTTGTTGGTTGATATTTCCTTGTTGGTTGGTATTTGCTTGTTGGTTGTTTCGTGGAGCACTTGATATGTTGAAGATAGATGGTCTTGTTCATAGATTGTTTGCATCCACTATACCATTATTAACAACATTTTTATTTCTATTCCAAAACCTTGTTTTATCATTGTTGTTAAAGTTGGATGTACTTGGATTATCAAGTTTGATCACTCCCCGTTTAACCAAGGCCCCTTCAATGGTGATTGCGTTTTCAATCAATTTTTCAAAGTTATGAGGGCAATGAAGGTTAAGCCTATAGCTTAATTCAGGATCTAGACTATTGATGAAGATATCCATCTTTTCCTTTTCAGGAATAGGACGGGAATATCGTGTAAACAATCGTCTCCATCTTTGCAAAAACGTAGTGAAAGATTCCCCTACTTTTTGTTTTACTTTACAAAGATCAAGCATGGTTATCTGGTGTTGGATGTTGTAGGCGTATTGTGATATAAACTGATTGATTAACTCCTCAAAAGTTTTGATGGGAGGAGTGATCTTGGAAAGCCACTCCATGGATTGTCCACCCAGACTTCGTGGAAATAATTGCATTAAGTAGGTATCGTCATAAGCGAATTCTAGACTCATATTTCAGAAATCCCTCACATGTTCAATGGGATCATTTTTTCCATTGTACCTATCAAATTTAGGGATTTCGCAATGTTTTGGAAAAGGGATCATTTGAAGACTCCTATCGAATGGATAAGGAGATATGTCATCCAAAACATACTTCTTTGTTGCACCCCCTTGCATCTCCTTTGTTTTCCCTTGTAATTCTTTTATCTGTTGAGTAAGGGCACTAAAATCATTACAAGGAGTTTCAAGATTCTATTTAATCCCTTCTATATCGAAATTGTAAGGTAACTTAGCTCCTTGATTAGCTAATGAAAGAAAATATCTTTCTTTGTTTCGTTCTAAAATCCTTTCCATAAGATTATGGAATTGGGGATCTTGCTCTACTTCTTGAAGCTTTTCTTCTGTTAATTCTTCAACATTAAATGTTTCCTCTTCTTTCTCATTATGGTCACCCATTTTGCTTGTGGTAGTTTCTCCTTCATCTTTTTCCATGTGTTTTCGAGATCTCGTGACAACAGGCATAAGCTTTGTTCCAAATTCTACTAACTTTTGATCAAAAGAGTGAAATAGTGCAATTTGTGATAGATATGAAAGTTAGGATAGAATGAAGATTCTATGACTTAAAATATTTCTAGTCTTTAGCTCGTGTTTTTACCTGTTTGGAAAGGATGAAAATCTTGTTGGTGGGAATGTTAAGAAAAAGATCAAGAAGTGAAAATGATTTTGCACTCTATGAAGTTTGATCGTAGTTTCATAAAAAGATGGATTTGTGATAAATGTCTAATGTGATTGAGTTCTCTATTGCAAAAATTGATTTGGATGAGTAGAATATTCAATTACAGGTTGGGGAATATAATAAGAATGAATACATTGACTATGATTGTGCCTTTGAGAAAAGGCTCTTCTTTGAAAGAAAGCTCATGAGTATAATGGTTCTACAGCATAATCATCAGTGAAACCTCTAACACAGTCGTGATATCTATGGATAAAGGTTCTATGTTTGAGTAAACCCTTTCGAATTTGGTACAAGAATCATCTTTTCTTCAATAGTTTCTTGTAGCTAAGGGGTTTCTTTGGCTTTTTTATCCATTTGAGAATGGATTTCTTAACAAAGGTTGTGGATTTCCAATCTCTTAACATGAGAGTAATCAAGGTAATCGTGAGTTTTGGATGATCTTAACTGAACTAATGTTTTGAAAACACTTCAAACAAGTTATCGAATAGTTGTTTTTAATTCCTATACTAAACATCAAGTGTATGATCAAAATATTTTTCAAAAATTATTTTAATAGGTTTTACAAATGATAAATAGTTCAAACAGACTCACTCTTAGTACTCAAGTAGGTCATCATAGTAATCAATAGCCCACATCTTAGTACTACGTCGACTCACACAGTCGTGTCACCCCCGAAAGGGCACCCGTGTTTTTGTCTTTTCTAGGTGCGTACTCAGAGTGACGAAAGTGGATACTAGATCCCTTGAGCAAATAGTCCTTGGCAGTTATATAGTGAGTATCTTGGGGGTAGATTCTTCCCTCCCCTGCACTGTGATTATTATGATGTTTGAAAATTGACTTCGATTGGATACTACACTAAGTTCGTAGTAAGGGTTTTCATTTGGTGTGGCAAATGATATACTCCCTCGAGAGACCTCCCTACCTTTAGAACAAAGGCTTTAGGGATGGTTATCTTGCACACTACCGTCAAAAGAGGGTTTCCCCAAATTTGCTTTAAATTTTATAGTGGGGTGGAATAGCCTGGCTTTGGCTTGAACCCACTTGAGTCGTTCCTCTTGGGTGAGTACTTTTTCCCACAAGAGCAGGCTCTCTAAAAGGTATTATAAAAACTTAAAATTGCATGAAATGAAATAGATTAGTTTGGCATTTTGATCACCCAGTTAAGGAGAGAGCATAGGCCTATCACCATTGAAAGCAAAGAAAACAAGAGTTCAATTTTAAGCCCAAATAAACAATTTTCTATGCTAGGTGAAGATGTTGCTTCACAAAGACATGGAGTTCTTTTTAGCCCAAAATAGAAAATGAAGTGACTATCCTAGGATTGCTTGATTTTGAATTATGTGACTATCCTAGGATTGCTTAATTTTGAATTATATGACTATCCTAGGATTACTTCATTCTTTTAAAGTTCTTACTATCCACAATCGCATCGGATCCATTCAAATCATATTTAAGTTACAAATTACAATTGCTAAAACAGACATCAAGGGCATTAAAACAAAGTTTATGGGCACTACAGGATCTATCACGGGCGCTGCAGGATCTGTCACGGGCGCTACAAGATGGGTCACGGGTGCTGCAGGATGGGTCATGGGCACTGCAGGATCTGTCACAGGCACTGCAGGATCTATTAGGGGTGCTGCAGGATCTATCAGGGGCGCTGCAGGATTTGTTACGGGCACTGCAGGATGGATCACGGATGTTGTAGGATGGGTCACGGGCGCTGCAGGATGGGTCACGGGCACTACGGGATCTGTCACGAGCACTGCAGGATGAGTCACGGGTGCTGAACTAGGTGTGAACTGTGCTGAAGCATGTTTAATGCGCTAATACGCTATTTTTAGCTGTAACCTATTAGAAAAATCTGTAATAAGATATTAAAATTGGGGCAAGAGCCCCACAGTGGGCGCCAAAAATGTGTGATAGAAATATGTGTATCAAAATAAGATAAACAAATCACACAAAATGAAACATTAAACTAAAGAAAAGCAAGATAAATTGAATTTAAAGAAAACAAATAGAGCTTCTTCAGAACCGTTCCATTTTTCTCTATCTCCAGGGATTTGTTTGAAGCTGTTGTTGTTAGATTGTGTAAGCAAAGCTTCTCAGAATGGCAACCTGCAAAATGAGTTTGCAAAAAGGAAAGTACTTCTCTACGCTATATGCTGATGGAGTGAAATGTTGATACGGATATGCACAGGGGCTCTAAATTATAAATGCTTCTAAAACTATGATATGAAGATGATTGGCCATGATATGCTATGATTCTAAAAATCTATGAATGCTGAAGGCTATGCTATTGCAAATTTGGTATAGTTTTCCTATTGAAAGCTTCTCTATGATTTCAAAGACCCAGCAGTCCCTTTTATAGATTTTCACAAGCAAGAGCCTGGCTGGCAAAGATCAATGGTTGTGAGATTGTCTGGTAAATTTGAATGGTGAGAGATGGAGAAGTTGAGAGGAAGATGGAAAATGTTGGGAGGTTGGAGAGAAGAATGGAGACTTGTCTTCAACCCACGGGAACAAGCTTGCACAAGAACAGAGAAATTAATTTTCTGTTTTGGAAGTTTGTTTCACGGTTGTTGAAGGTAATCCAAATTAAATAAATAAATTTATTTAATTTCATGTGAGTTTGATATTTGATTTAAGGACTATAGAAGATTTAATTAAATATTTAGAATATTTAATTGCAAATAGACTTTAGAGGATTTAATTAAATATTTGGAATATTTAATTGTGAGTAGACTTTAGAGGAATTAATTAAATATTTGAAATATTTAATTGTGAATGGAATTTAGAAGATTTAATTAAATATTTAGAATATTTAATTGTGAATGGACTTTAGAAGAAAAGAATACTTAATCTTTATTTGAATAAAATATTCAAGCCAAGATTAAATGATAATGAATAATTTAATTAATTGAGAAATGAATAAGAAAAGTGATTAAATAAACTTATTTATTTAATTGAAATAAAAGAATGAACAATATAAATAAATTATTTAGATTTATTTATACGTAGATCAAATTCAGAGATTAAATTAAATATTAAAAACATTTAATTAATTACCAAACTATTGTGATGTGACCATTTTTAGGTGTATACATTTTGCCCCTCTTTGAAGTGATGTGTTTTACGCATTGCTTCAAAGAATTTTGAAATTTGCCCCAGATGTTGACTGTCAAATGTTGATAGGTATATGTGTGATAGAAATATGTTTTCAGCATTCATACATTTTTAGAATCATAGCATATCATGGCCAATCATCTTCATATCATAGTTTTAGAAGCATTTAAAATTTAGAGCCCCTATGCATATTCGTATCAGCATTTCACTCCATCAACATATAGCATAGAGAAGTACTTTCCTTTTTGCACACTCGTTCTATAGGTTTCCATTCTAAGAAGCTTTGTTTACACAATCTGACAGCAACAGCTTCAAACAAATCCCTAGAGATAGAGAAAAATGGAACGGTTCTGAAGAAGCTCTATTTGTTTTCTTTGAATTCAATTTATCTTGCTTTTCTTTAGTTTAATGTTTCATATTGTGTTATTTTTTTATCTTATTTTGATACACATATTTCTATCACACATTTTTGGCGCATATATATTTAATTGCTATGATATTTCTTATTTTGCATATAGCATAGAGAAGTACTTTCCTTTTTGCACACTCATTCTGCAGGTTTCCATTTTTTGGTGCCCACCGTAGGCAAATATTCGCTATCTCTTTCTACCTTACCTCCTTCTCCAAGGTCACATGATCAGCCAACCTTATCAAATCAAAATATTGGAATAGCCTCTATTGTTAATTATCTATGAATTAAATTTTAATAATAAGTCGGTTGATTTATGAATATGATTTTTAATTTATTTATGTTATTTTTGTTTATTATATGAAGTGAGTTATAGTTAAAAATCAATTTTGATGAGCCCCCACAAGGTCACGTAGTCTTAAAAAAAACAAAAATATGCAATACAAAGATCTCAAGATGAATGAAAGGCTGCACATTTTGAGTTTTCCTTCTCAACCACAAACTTTCCAAAACCTTCAAGCAAAAGATAAGCATTTGTTTAAATTTCCCAAATGTTGCTTCACACCATCAAGCAATTAATAACCATGTAGCCGACACGCTCTATTAATCACTTAGAGTGCTCTACAAAAGACAAGAAAGGTTAAGTTTACATCTTTACAACATTCATGAATGGACGATGAGCAAGGATATTTATTACTGTGAAGACACTTATATCGATGAATTTTCATTAATAACTATGAATATCTTGAGCATTTGATTATGTTAAGAGGCCCAAGAATGATATCGTGTCTACACAAAATATTTTCAAAATATTTCAGTCCGTATGCACTTGGCATAACCTGCACAAAAAAGCTTTATCAATCTACAATATCAAGGCGAATTCATCAGATTTTCTAATTATCCAGTGTTACTCAAGGAAAAAAAGAACAGATCATGGGCAATGGGTAACTGAGATCATGTCGTATTAACACAATCTTTGACTTCATGCCTATTTAATTGCCTAGCTAAGCTATGCCTCAGTTCAATACAATTCTACCTTGAATACGAGAGATCAGAGTGACTGCATAAGGAGATTTGAATTTGAAACTTTTAATGTAGCAGCCTTTGTAGTTTGGATTAACGCGATGGGAAACCTCATTCAATTTCAGCGTTGAAAAATTGACTCAAAGACTATCTAGCATTATCATCAATGATAGCATGGTCAAAAATCATTAAATAAAAGTCACAACATCAAATCATGCATTGAATGAGTGAACGAAAACTTAGAATGAGACTACCAAATGAGACAATCGATAGCAGGAGGATTGACATAGTCCTAAAAATCTATCCACAAGATTTAAGTCAAACATAGGAAATATGATAGATAAGGATGCTTTAACAAGAACTGGAACTATTGGAAATGATGTTTGAGCAAGTGGTGGTTGAGCATTGAAAGTGGTTGTTGGAGTCACTACAACCCTCATTAACAACTCAACTGCCCACCACATTAAATCTGAATGCCAATGTGCACTACAACTTTAACAACTCAATGCCATACAAAATCTGCTATCATATTTTTTTGTTTCATTAAAAACTCAAATGCTTAGTTTAAAATCTGTGAGTCATCACTCTGCAGCTGTCAATTTAAATAATAATTCTCTTATATCATTTTAAGAACATAGCCAACTACATTTGACTTCTCAAAATCTGTATAAGACAGGGGGCGCAAAGTTTCAAAGAATCAACAATGTAATGACTTCAAATCGATGTTAAATTCCTCTGCTTGATATTCAATGCTTCAAAAATTAGGAAAATGTCCATTTTAAATGCTTTCAAATTCAAATACATTTCTTACCTCCTTGGCGCCCAATGGTATTACCAACCATTATTTGTAGCTTTCCGTCAGATTTTACAAGCAGATATAGAGTAAAATAGGAATCATTAATTGATTCTCATTGTGCCAAGAGATCACAAATTGTGCCTTCCACTCTCAGTGAAGGATTACGCAAGCTGCAAGGCAATGACAGAACGGTCAAGCCTTCTATTCTCACATCTCATCGTTGAGGGGTTGGAGCATGAAGTTTATGATGCTCTTACAAGATGAAAGAAAATTTTGGACGAGAAGAATGTCCAAGTCATACTGCAGATGACCCTACAGAACCAGATAGAATTCTTGCAGGGTGAGCTAGAAAAGCAACAGAAGAACTCAGAATTTAGAGAAAGCGAGTAAAAAAAAAAGCGGCCACCTTGATTTCTTTAGTGTCGTGTGGTGTGCAAATATTTAGGAATGAGTGACCAGTGAAGATGAGGCGGCCATGTGCAATAAGATTAGGATTTCATGAGTGTTGTGCAATGATTATTTTTTTGCCTAGTGGGAGAATAAACTGTGGGGTGGTTCAATGAAAAGCAAAGAGATTGAAATTTCCCCCACTATGGTCACATGCATGCAGCAAGGAGATTTTTCCAGAGTTGTTCTTCCTATCAGTGAGATGATTCATGTCGGGGGTTTAGCTTGATTTTGTGACCTACAGTTGTCTCCTAGATGCTCTTTGTAGGATGGGTACGGTGGGCCTTATGAGTTGTGAGGGCTATGATAAAGCTAATTTGTGAAAGGGATGTGACTCTCGATTCATTTGCTTACAGTGGTCTGGTTCAGAGGCTGTGCAGCAAGGGCGTGGTACATGAGGCTATGAGATTGATGGAGAAGATGAGGAGGAAGTGAATCCAACCTCTCTTCTTTATTTCTTTTCACAAAGGGGTCGTATTTCCTACATGCATAACTTTTGCAAGTGAAATGTAAAAAACAAGCTTCATCCCGTAGCAAATATTGACTAAAAAATCAATGATGATTGAGGGAGTAAAAGTTAATTTTTGTAAAAAAATAATCATAATAATTATCAACTCCAACAAATTTGTAGTCAATAGAATTTTAAAGATGATATGAAATACCAGATGTTGTCTCAAATCTGCAATGGAAACACACCAACATAGTCTAAAACAAAGGTTTATAACAAAGATAACAGGAAGGGGTTTTGCTTAACCGAAAATAAAAACATAGAAATGAAATGTGGAGGTTCAAGCCCTCCTTCTAGCACCATAATGTAGATGCCAAATTTGAAAATGGTTAACAATCTTAACATAATATCATCATGTTTATTCTTTGAAAAACATTAGATTAAACATCCCTATGAAATAACTCCACATGCTAATAATGCAATCAAAGCAACAAAGATTTAGATAGATAAATTGAAAGCATATAATAAAACATGGAGAAAATTATATCTCATAGTGGATTGGTGCTATTGTTGAAAATATCCCTTTCCCAATCCTTGATAGATAAGCTAAATGATGAAATTCCTTGAAGATGGTGGAGTGATGGTGGGCAAAATCAGTTCTCCTAAAGAGAGTGACTTTGCATGAATGATTGTGGAGATTGTGGAGATTCTGGAGGATTTGATAAAAGATGAAGCTTTTCATTTATAGATTATTTTGATGAGAGAATGGCCAAATGGATGAATGTGGGACAAAGATTGGACCAATGAGATGAGGCCACTTGTCAACTTGTGAGTGGTTTGAGGATGAGCACATTTTGGTCAATGTGCCAAAGAGGGGGAGATTCAAATTTGAATTTGATAGTTAATGTTGAGTTTGACTTGTGCAAGGGACATGTAAGAGCTTATTAATTGCTTTGTTGGATGTACATGTCCACTTGTTTTTTAATTCAAATTTGAGGGAATATTCCTCAAAGATGCCATGTTGATGGAAAATGTTGGATTTAATAAATCAATAAATTGATTTATTTGTGCAAGTGGAAAAATCTAGAGAATGTGATGGGTAGTTAAGTTAGGCTAATTAGGATTAGATTAGCTTAATGATGATTAGGTGAGTTTGACCCTTTTGACTCAAATATTTGGATTTATTTAAATCAAAGAGGGATGGAAGGTGATTTCAGATTTAATTAAATAAAAGGCTTGATTTATTTAATTAAAAGGATGGTGATGTTAGGATCAAGTTGATTTATTTAATTTAAACTAACTTTAGGAGATTGATAAATAAACTTCATTTATTTGTTGAATGGATGAATATGACCTAATCAAATGCATGATGTCAATTTTGCGTGTCTACAGTGTCAATCTGTTGAGCATAAAATTAAGGATTTCCCTTTGGTCGCCCCTCAATCAAAACACTTCCCTAGTCTACTAAGGTTCCTTCCTTGAAAACTGAGGAAAAATAAACTAAATTTTCACACTACAAAAGAAAAAGAATGTCAACTTTGGCAGCTCCAAGACTTAAGCCTTGCCCAGTTCAGATCACCCAACTTCTAGAGTGTAACTAGGAGAAGTTTCCAATACTTTTGAGAAGGGGAAAGAGGTTATCCCACCTAGTGGCGAGCATTCCTCCAAGCCAAGATTCTCTTGAATGCAACAACCAACATCCTTTTTATCTTTAGTTAGAAGATTCTATTCATTCTCCCCCCTCCTAATTATATTTGGTGTTCTCACAACCCACCTATACAATTGGAGGAGGGAGAGTAGATTAAAAAAAAAATAATGTCAATTCCCAACATCTAGTTGGGTAGATTTTCATCAAATAAAATTTTACAAAATTGATATGAACTTCTCTCCTAGATTTGTGTAGTGACGAGATGTCTCTTGATTCTTATCAATTAATTTTATCTCCTAGAATGTTTGAGGTATTACAGACCTCCCTAAGAAATACACAGTGAGGGATGTTCATTAGAAGAAATTGGGTTTAAATGTTCTATATTAATAGGAAGTTAAGATTTATGTTTTTTTTAATTTCTAGTACTTTCTATTGGTTGGCCAATTCTATATTTTGCAACAATCATGCCACTAGTTATGGAAGGGTTGTCACCTTTCTCTCTCCTAGGTGGCTTCATCATGTTGTCAACCATGGTTCTTGATGAGTCTTGGAGTTGTCAAGTTTTCCTTGTTTAAGTTTCATACTTTCCATGTTATTTATATGATTTCAAAGTTATTACCCAGACATTCCTACATATTTTAAGTATTAAAGAATCAAGGATTGTATATATTATGTTGCTAAATGATTGTGTGAATTTGTGAATGCTTTTGAAATTTAATAGAGTTTTATGTTGATTATGGTTATTAATGGAAAAAAGATGCTTTTGAAATTTAATATATGTTTATGTTGATTATGGTTATAAATGGTGAAAAGATGCATTTGAAATAAACTAACCCATACATCGAAGGATTTATCAACCCAAAGCAAAGGTTTTGTCAACCCATAGCCCAAGATGCTTATCCATCATAGCCAAAGGGGGTGATCACCTACATCACATGTAGTCTTCTATAGCTGATGGAGGAAGTGGTTGGAGATTATGAAAATAATTTATTTATGGATCATTCTATCTTTTTAATTTATGTTGTCATTAGGTCATGGAGGAAAGAAGACATTTGCAATAACAGTGGTCATGTCTTGTAATAAGTTTTTCCATGTTAGGCATGTCTTCAGTTATAACTATCTTCTTTAAAGATGTAGAGTCTTGATATGGTTCTAACACTCTTGACTCCATTATTTTTTCATTGCTTGTTTAAAATAAGACCTAGTCCTCTTCTTATGTTGTTGGGAGAGTCAAGAGGTCTTTATAGTTTGTTTTTCAGTCTAAGAATAATCAAACTCTCAAAGATCTTGTATATATGTCTAATCTTGTGAGAGGTCAAGTGATAGGGAGGTTGGAGGAATCAAACGATGATTCCTGCTCTAGGTCTTGCTTGCAAGACCTCCTTGGTGTCTTGCTTCACCACCTTAACCTATAGGATCTTCTTCTTGGTTAGGTTCCCCTGGTTCTCTTTGCCAACCCCACTACCATCACAAATCAACCTACCAAGTCAATCTTGGTGTAATGTCTCCAACTCTTCCTTAGCCCTTAATCCACCCTAAAGGCTATTCTACTCCAAACCTTGAACTTAGCTTTGCAAGGGTGTAGAGAGGTTTCTAACAGGTTCTTTCCATCCCATCATGGCTCTGAAGGATCCTCCTAACTCCATCTTGTCATCGCTTCCACCAAACCCTTATTTAGGGTTAAAAAGACTACTAGCCTAGGAGCCCCCAATTAGGTCTTCTTCTCCGAGAAAATAGGGTTGTTCTCCTAAGTTTCCCAAAGAACACAGAATCTTCCCTTAGGGTTCCTAATCCTTATGCCCATCCCTCAAATATTTTAGAGGTCTTAACCCTTAATTGTTCGTACATAGCCATAACCCTTAATTAGCAAATTAGGCCTTTTTTAAGCCATTTCCTAACCACATAGCAAACTGTCAGGAGTTTCTATCACCAAATGGATTGGTGGAGCTTCCTCCTCCATGCTAATCCTTAAAATATGTAAATATGAGACTGTGATGATTGATAAGTTAAATGTTAGATGAAAATATGTAAATGCAATGGTTTCATGCAATGGAATTAAAATAATGATGTATTTGTCATGTGATGAATGTGATATAATGAAATGGCTAACTACGTATTTTGGTTGCCAAGTGGATGACAGGTTAGGATTTTGTGCCTCTAATGGATGAGGGGGAGTATCACCTAAGAGAAGGAAGTGGTTAAAGAGCTAAATAATAAAGTCATCTAAGTTTGTCGAGTTGTGCCTAGGTCAGGTTTGAAAGTGTCATAATCAAGTAAGTTGTACCTTAGTCATGTCTTGAGGTTACTTAAACCTAAGTCAAGTCAGGGAAGTTACCTTGTAGAAGGCTTTAGGGTATTATTGTTTTCTTTTATCGCAATGCATGCATATATAAATATATATAAATAAGTTGATAATATCATCAAATGGATTTATAAAAGGAAATGAAAATGTGTATAATTTTGTAAGCTTATATGCATCTTGGTCTTTTGGTTCGATCTTTTAAATACAAATAAGTAAATATATGTGTATATATATAGATATATGTATATGTGGTATGAATGGATATGTACACACGTATATACCTATACGTATGAATAAACCATTTTGTATAAGTATATACGTATGTAGATATGGATGAACATACAAGAATATATATATGTATTCTTATATATATGTATATATATGTATATATATATGTATATATATGTATATATACATATATATGTAAATATATGTATATATACATATATATGTAAATATATGTATATATACATATATATGTATATATATGTATATATGTATTATATATGTATGTATATGCATATATATGTATGTATATATATGTATATATATGTATATTTATATGTATATATATGTGTGTATATATATATATATGTATATATATATATATGTATATATGTATGTATATATGTATATATATGTGTATATATATATGTGCTACATGTGCATATACATGTGTGTGCTACATAACACATATTTAAATCATGACATGCATACATGTATGTATAAACATGTATGTATATGTAATGTGTATAAATACAAGTACTGCATATGCATATATATGCATGCACATACATGTACATATGCATGTATACATACGTAATACACACACACACATATACATATACATACAACATACACATTATCCACATACATACATAACACACAAATATTGTTTTATACATATTACACACAACATACATATATATACCCACATTGCACATTACATACATACACATATATATACACATACACATATATACATACATATACATACATATATACATACATATATATATACATATACATATATATACATATATATATATGTGTATATGTATATATATATATATGTATATGTGTATATGTATATATATATGTATATGTATATATATATATATATGTATATGTATATATATATATGTATATGTATATATATATATGTATATGTATATATATTGTCGATGTGAGGATACTGATATGGGCTGAATTATGCTTGATCCATGAAGAATCAAAACATAATGGAGCCACCAATAGTCGAATCTCAACAAGATCGATCAAACAAGATTAAAACTAAAAATTTCATCAAAACCTAACATACTAAATTACAAAAGGTATCAAAACATCTATTCTAATCAATTTGAAATTTATCTTGTTGTGGAATTGGTGGTGTGTTGATGTGGACCGACGACCCTTTCCAAATCTCGTGATTAGTGAGCTTGTTTCAGTCGATTCTATGGAAGAGAATCGATGAGAACATGGTGTTTGATGTGTAAAAAAACCTAAATTATGTAAAAATGAACATGATGAAAGCTAAGTTACCATGATTTTATACTATAAATGATCTAATTATGCAATTTCTAAACTAATCTAAACTAATCTAATCTAATTTAAGCTAATTTAAGCTAAAATGATGCTAAAAGATGAAAACCCTAGTTTATTTACAAACTAAGATGGATGCATGGAAGCCATTAATGGATGCTCTAAGCTATTATGCAATGAAAATAAACTAAGACAAGCTAAAAAGTGAATAAAAGATGAGCAAGTATGTGAGTAAATTTAACAGCATAAGTTTGCAATAAAAGATGGATCCATTTGTCTCCAAATAGTGATCTATTTATAGAAGAGAAAATGAGGAATGGATGGTTGTGATCCAAAAGCTTAATCAACAGTTCAAGATGGAGGGGATGAGAGGCATGGATTGTGGATTCTCATCAATGGATGAGAATGCATGATGAAAGTTAATCAAAGGCTCACACTTGCCTCAAACAAACACACTTTTAACCTGCTCACACAGGTCAAAGGTAACTTGCTAAAGAGTGAGTTGATTGGAAGAGAGAGAATATTCCTTAGAATATTCCTTTAAGGTGAGGAAAAAGGTGTTTTACAAATTAAAACAAAGTTTTAATTGTGCAAAAAAGGATAAAGAATACTCCATGGGAATATTCCCTTTGATTAGAGGAAAGTTAGTTTAATTGCTAATTAAACAAGGTTTAATTTCTACAATTAGGGAATTAGAAGAATTCAGAGACATTTATTAAATTAGATGATTTAATAAATAGGGGAGGGGGATGAAATGATATTTAATTAAATAAGATAGGGTTATTTAATTAAATAACATGACTTATGAGATTAAATTAATTATTTTGATTTATTTTATTTAATTAGATGAAGTGTTATTTAAAAAAGAGATGAATCAGCCTAATTTAATTAATTAGGCCAATTAGATGAAAATGAAGTATTTAATTAATTAGCTAGGCTAATTAAATTAATTAAGCAAAAAGAAGATAGATAAAGAGGAAATGATGTTAATAAATTTGTTTCAAATGTATGCTATCGATTAGGACATTTTTCAGTGTTTATATATATATACATTTGTATACATACATATACATATATATATGTATACATATACATACATATACATATATATATATACATACATATACATATATATATATACATAGATACATATATATATATATATACATAAATAATGCAAGTGAGTATCAAATATTTAATATTCAAAAATGGAAAATAATAATAAGTTAAGATGGCAGGTTATAAGGCTTGGAAATCCAAATTAAAAGGCCATCAAAAGGGGTTGTAATATTGCTATTTGAAGCATGAAATAAATGAAAATGTTGAAAAAAGAAGAAAGCCATGAGTTGGCTATGTAAAGGAGTTCTTTTAAGGTTTGAATAACTTGTTATTGTTGCATAATAATAGGAATTAAAAGTGGTCATTTGGGGGTGCATATTTTGGTGGATATGATGCATTTGTTATCCATAATATTATGTAGATTTAAAGCACCTTGTGCACAAAAAATATGAGCTCCCCATGCCTTTTAAAAGGTAGGAATAATTACTATTTTGTAGGAATTGCAACAACCCAAAGGTGGCACTAAACTTCCAGCTTTTCTATCTTTAAAAAAGTTAGCATAATGAATGGTCTTTGTTAATAGATTTTAGTTGGTTATAAGTGAGTTATCAGCTCCTATTTTGAGGCAAACTGGTTGACCCATATCTGCTAGTTTATAGCCACTTAGTGCCCAAAATTTGTTATAAATTGGACTCTAAATTATTTTAATTATAGAGGAAATTTCAACGTGGGAGTTGAAGAAGGTTTCATAACACTTCTATTGAATTATTTTATAGTTGTTTCAACATGGTGGAAATTGTTTTAAAGTTGCCTCAACTTATTTCATTTAATGAACTCAATTAATTGCATTAGTGAAGGGATCTAGTGGGAATCAAGTTGTTAAGAAATTTGTCTATAAATTTTGGAGTTTTTTTTTGTAGAAGAGTTACGAAAAAGGTAGAAGCTTAGATTTGGTGTTGTTCACAGTATATTCATTCTAAAAATCTGATTGTATAAGTTTTGCATAATCACTATTAGAGGTTTGCAATTCGTATATGAAGTAAGGAAGAAGTTGAGCGGATATGAAGATTAGTGTTTAGAGGTTGGAGTATTAAAAGGGTTGTTGAAATCGTTCTCAAATAGTGTTAACATGCATGTTAATTGTTCTTATTTATGTTCTATTCTTGATTCTTGCATCTAGGGAAAAGAATGAGAAATATTGAATGGCTTGGGCATATTATGTTAAGTTCTGAAATGAGAGTTAAAATCTAATATTTTGATAATGTATAAAATAGGGACTTTGTACAAAGAGGTATTGATTTATTTAAATGATGATATCTGAAAGTTTATGAAAATGTGTTTTAAAAATTGAATTTAAGTAACCTTTTAACGTCTATAAGAATGTTGTATAGAAGGTCTTAATATACTAAAATATATGTATATATTCTTATGGGGTTTGAGCACAAAATGAGAAATTCTCTTAAACTAGTTTAAATTATACTTTAGTAAATCCCATTTACTTAGTATTGAAAATGTTTCCAACCTTTGAGTTGGTTTCTTTTGAGAATCTCTATTTCTAGATTAAAAAGGGAAGTAATCCCTCACATGATACGACCTAAGATGCTTATATGTATGAGTGAAACAAGTTTTCAAACTGTTGCATGACCATGTTTGGGTCAAGTTGATAGCGTAAGATTCATCTTTAAGTATTTTTTAACCTTAGAAAAGGTAAATGGCCAACCTTATAAGAGTGTATGGACTTGTTTTAAAGGTAGATGCCTAGATCCAAACATTTCCAAAATCATCTTACTTAGTTTATGATTTTGAATTTATTATGTTATGTGAACTCCTTAGTGGGAATGGTTTAATATGAACCTTATGACTGTAGGGCCTTTGGGGTCTATAGTTGGTCAAACCTTAGGTCATATAAGTCTCCAAGATGAGTAGGGCAGGTAAACATACGACTTCACTCCAAATAAGTAGCGAATGTATTTTAATACAAATAACTTTAGCCAAAGTGGGTGCATGAGTCATTGCATGCACATGTCATTTCATTGTGTACTAGATTCTTAACGCAATTAGAGTTGTCTTTCATTGTTGGAAGTTTCCATAGTTGATAGACGATATTGGTTAAGTAGGGCACAACATCAAAGATCATATGGATATTATTATGGGGTTCTTAACCATTCCCTTCATTAAAGGATAGGGCCACTTCTAGTTAGTGTTGGTGTAATTAATATTTAATTACACTTGCATAACTTTACTTAGGTAATATTTTAATTCCTAGGTTAATTATTCTCATCCTTATCTTGTTGAGCTATCTTGTTGCTCAAGATAAGATTAGGGTTATGTATACTTTTCTTTTATAAAGAAAATCATCTCATGTAATTATGAATTCCTGAATAATAATATTTTTCACATCTTTTTGCAATAGCTTTTCTTTTTTCTATTTTTCTCTTCTATGGAAGGTTTTTTGGTTTGCATGTCTGATCTTCGTTTCTAACAGTTAGGAAGGTGTGCAAGGGACCGCTTACGTGTGGTTGGAGGTAAATTACTTGGGTGATGCTCTCCCTCTTTAAGTTGACTTGCCAAGAGTCTTGGGAGATAGAAAAGAAAGAATTATCAAGATATGGATCTCTGACCCTAATTCTCATTTGTTTAATGATTATTTATACTTGTGTACCATAGAAAAATGGATCATTAACATTTTCATGGTCATTTAGGTCTTTCTTTGTTGATGCTTGACCTATTTTGCTTTGATTTAATGTTGCAATGTAACTTAAACATTCATATTAGGTCCTAAATATTCAAATTACAATTTCTTGTGAAGGTGTTGTGAAGTGTTGTAACACATTTCTAAACTTTTCTAGACTCTTCTCATTATAATTCACCTAAAAATCACCTTTTTATCACTTATCAAGTCCTATTCTAAAGTGTTGTAAAGTCTTGTAACAAGCTTTCACACTTTTCTAGGCTTCTTATCACTATTTACACCTTTCTTATACTTTATTTGACCCCTTTATGCACTCATAAGACTTAATTAAGTTTATTTTTGAATGCAAACCAAACAAACAACATTAAATGCAACTTAATTCCCAACACCCACTTACAAGCCTAGAGTGGGACCCATTCGCCATGAGTGGTGATTGAGTCCCTCTTGGATCCAAATTCAAAATAATTCAAATTTTCTTTCGAGTTTTTTCAAAAAGACCTTATGTCAGCCTGTGATGTTGTATTATTGGGTAATTAGGGAAAAATGTGTATAAATATGATGCAGGAGCATTTAGTGGTGTAAGGGCAATCCTGCATCACCCAAAAATATATTTACTTTATTTTAGCTTTTTGTAGATGTTTTTGCATTTCTGGATACCCTTTTCATCGAATAAGAATTCCCAACTTTCATAACTACTTTTCTATTTTTTCTACTCAACTGCTATTTTTAGCATGTGTGAATTTGAAGGCATGAGGAGGCAGAAATTTAAGGGAAGCTTCAAGACAGAAAAATAAGCACTTTGGCAAAAGAATCAGGTCAAGATAATTCTCGGTTTTAAAGTTATTCAAGTTTCAGTTTCTGCTTTTTACACTGAAAAATCTTCTGAGTCCAGTTTGAGGCACTAAATGGTCTCGTACGAGCCCAAAAATCATTGAAATTGATAGAGCAGGTTCTTAGTGTGTTTTACACTCTAAGACCTTTCCAACAGTTCATCAAACGGAGTCCCAAATCAAAAGTTATGGCTCTCGGAAGTTGGTGCATTTTCAAAAATGTGCTAATTTTTTAATGTGGTTTTAAAATTTGAATTTCAAATTGTAATTTTCTGCACCAAACCACTAAAACTCATAATTTGAATGTTGTTTATGGCTCCAAACCGAAAAGGAGTTATTTATGGGCTATTTTTTTATTTTTGGGTAGCTTTTTGGGGGAAAGAGTGCATGCTGAGAAAAGGGAACTTCTATAATTTTCTGTAAGGGTTACAAAACTTAGGGATTTGGGATCCTCTACATGTAAGCATTTCATTATTTTGAATACAATAATATTCTTTAGCTTTTGTGTGTGATATTTTGTGTCTTATTTTAGCACCCTCATCAAAATAAGTGTTCTTACATTCATTTTAACCCCCATTCATTCACTAGTTCATTCAAGCATTCAATCTCATTCATCCACTGAAGCATCAAAGCATCATTCAATCAAGCAATCATCAAGCATCTTGGAGCAGCCATTGACATATCTTCAGACTTCTTCAACAACCTATTTTAGTGAGTTTAGGAAATTTGCATGTTGTTTATTCATCATTCCTTGCTTATTTCCATTTCATTTCTTTATCAAGGGTTTGATTACCAAAGTGGGATTTGACCAAGGCAAATCCCTATACTCTAACCCTTAACCATTTTTCCCCTTTTGCATGTGTGTTTGCAGACTTTGTTTGCATATTTATCAAGTAAATAGGTGTTGAAAAGTGGTCAAAATTTAATCAAAGCTATTCAATTCAACCAAACCCTAATTCAAGCTTGGAGACAACCTATAGCCCATTTTATACAGAATTGACTTCGTCAACCCAACAAGAAGACAAGTGTAGATCTAGAGCTATAGGATTGACCTTTGAATTTGCATATTTATGGAGGAATGATTTTCCATCAGTGGTGAATGAGTCCCACCTAAAGGTAGGAAATTTTTATTTTGTCAAAATCTAGTTCCCAACAGTCAAAAAGCAGTTTTAGGTCTTTTTACCAGTAGGAGGACTAATTCGCCATCAGTGGCGAATGAGTCCCACTGGTGATAAACAGTGATTTTTTCCAATTTACAGAACCTTCCAAGATCAGCATTCAACTTCTAGGTGCACTTTATTAAACCACTTTCAATTCTTTTTACATTCGTTTATGTTTTTAGTTCATTTTTGCATACCTCACTGTGTTTTCAAACATTATATATTTCATTAGTTTTGCATTAATAATTAATCAATTTCATCATTTAGCTACATTTAGATCATTTCATTCAATCATAATTCCATCTTACATACTTTAGTTTGAGTGAACCACCTCAATTTGTGGGTTCTATCTCTCTCCTTTTAGGTGGAAAACCCTAAGAGTGCAAGAAAAGTACATAGAATCATCATCAAAATTGGTGGTTCATTTTGGTGAACCTGCTTTTTTAACACTTTATATTTCTTATTTAAATTGCATCATTCATCCTAGGTTTCCTTTGCAACAACATTCAATTAGGTTTTTTTTTTTTTGTATCCTAGGGTTTCTAAAATTGCATTAGTGAAATAATCATATAGATTTCATTTTTGCATATCAAATCATTTAAAAACTAAACATTTTCATTTGCGTCCTCATTTTACATTAGAAAATAATTAAGATCATTTTAAATTTTGTGAAAAACAAAAAATATCTCATCCCTGGACTCATTCGCCACCCTGGGCGAATCAGTACACCTGCATCTTTTAAACTGCATTTTTTCAGGCATTTTCTGGGTATTTTTTGCATTACAATTTCTCGTTATTACTTTCTACAATACTTCCTAGATTTTTTGTTTTCTTCTATTTCTTGCATATTAGTTTACTTTTCCTCATTGTCATCATGGATTTTCCTCTAACAAGTTTTGGAATTCATTGAAATCCTTAGTAGACATGACCAATTGTGCCTTTGGTTGTGATCCTAATGACCTTGAGCTTCCTCATGCTCCTTCAACTCCTCATGATTTTCCTCCTCGTGATGTAGACATCATTGGAGAAGATGATGATAGCATGAATAAGGTCTTCAACGAATGCCTTGATAACCTTGAAGCTAATGAAGCCTTTTACCCATCCATGAAACATTCAAACCTTCCTACTGTTGCACCTCCTGATAACTTTGGATACCTACATCCCTAAATCAATGAAGGACCTAAGTTCCCCTCAATAGTTGGACCTAGTTCCACTAAACAATCACATCTTCAACCATTTTATGATAACAATGTTACAAACACATCAATCAACCTTGAAGAAACCTATGGCAAAGGCTTTAGTATCTTAATCAAACAAGGTTGTGACACAACAACTAAGCATAACATTCACTGACTTTTGGACCAAAAACCAATAGCTGAAAACACAACAGGATTAGGATATCAAGATCCTCCTCATGCCAACAAGCCTCATTTTGAATATTGTAGACTTTGAGATGATGGTACAATGATCTTTGATTCTCCTCCTAACTTGAACATTCTCCTTCCACATGAACAACCATTACCTATAATTCTAATGATAAGGAGGCTAGGATCGCCATGGGTCCTCTTCCCCCTTCCATTCATGAAAAAGGAGAATCTAGTAAACAAAAATGACCTTACAAATTGAAAAAAGTCAAGTTACCTCTCCATCTGCCACCTGAATGTGAAAAGAGACTTCAACTGCTTTTAAACAAATGCCTTATACTCTTACCACCTTCAAACAGGTTGGTCATCCATCCTAAAGATTCTAACATACCATATTGTAAATATCATCATGTTCTTGGACACCAAACTGATGAATGTCGGATATTGAAGGACATATTGAACAAGTATCACTTCACTGATACCGACTGCTATCCTATCATCCCTTAAAACCAAATCCCTTCATCATGTCATAGTTGTAGAATTTTTTATTCTCACTATTGCATGATCCTTCTCATCACCCACCTTGGCTCATTCTTGCCTCACACTCAGTGGGAGCAAGAAGTTGCTAGCCTTGTCCTCATAATGCATCTTTCCTTGTCTCTTTAAAGTTGTGTTATTCCTCTTCTACTTATATTAATTGAGATTGCGAAGCCAATAACTCAGTTAACGGTTCACTTACATTTTCATTACTACTCCCTTTTACATTTTCCTTTTTCTTTTTCTTTTCTTTGGTGTTCTTGTATGTGTGTATCGTGTTCCCCCATAATGTGCATTTAATTTTCTCTCTCTTTGTACACTTCCTCTATTTGTACTTCTATTCTTCTATATGTCATACATTTTTACTTTTTCTTTTTCACTTTTGTTTTGAGTTTTCCTTTTGGGGATGACACAAAGCATTGAGACGCCCTATGTCTCTTCCATGTTGACCCAATCGGTCCCTTTTCCTTTAAATACTTTGTCTTTTTCTTGTGTTTTTCCTTTTGGGGATAAAGCAAGGCATTAAGACCAAAATGTCTCCATGTTGACCCAAAAGCTTTTCCTTTTCTTTTGCCTTTTCATTTTATTTTCGCTTGTGTTTTCATTTTGAGGATGATGCAAAGCATTGATACCACAATGTCTCTTCCATGTTGACCCAAAAAAAACTTTCTTTTTCTTTTGTTTTCACTCTCTTTGTGTCATTCTTCTAGTTCTATGTGTTTTGGGGAATGATGATAGTTTTGAGCTGTTTAATCAAAAAAATGAAGCAACGAACATACTGACCCCAAATCCATAGATCCCTTATGTGTTTGTTGTGTTCCTTTCTGGGGGGCAACTCGCCTTTTCTTTTGTTTTCTTTTTCATTCACATGAAGTAGCCTTACTTGGAAACATATGACTTGGCATAGGGGCTTTCCATGATTGGCTCTCATGTCTTATTTTATTTTTACATCTTTCCTTCACTACTTTAAAGTAATTGCTCACAGAATGGTGTGTAGCAATTCCTTTAAAGTGGGGTGCATACATTAGCATTATTCATTTTGCATTCTTGGTTGTTAGTGGAGCCTTATTACTTTATACGATGTGTTTGTCACTTTGTGGACGACATTGGGTGCAATGTCTTTCATAAGTTTGATCTATCTTAGCATATTACATTCCTCTTAGTGGCCTGATGCGACGCACTACATCCCCAAAGTTGTGAATATTCTATTCTTTGATCATTCCTCTCTTGGAGACGTTAGACACAATTTTCCCTAAGTGATAGACCTTGCATGAACTAAGCAAGACTCCTTTGAACTTTCTTTTACATTTTACATTTTTGCATTCATATGGCCACCTTTCATAACGTAGCTTGCATGCATGTGGTACCTTTGCATTTTTTCATGATTTCTAAGCATACTAAGCTTTTCTTATCTCATGAAGCATGAACCAACATTTTCCTTTGTGGCACCTTATTAAAGTTATCATGAGGCATAACATTGATATGGTTGAGTGGGAAGCCCATTCTGTGGCATGACTTTCCCCATAGCCACCTACGTGTTTGTGAGTGCATACCAACTAGTGTATGTTTCTCACCTTTTGGGCCTTTTCACCTGATCGACTGCCATGAGTTCCACCACCCCAGAGTCAGTATGTATTTTCTTTTTCAGACAAACAACCTAGATCTGATCCACAACTAGTTGGACAAACGATCGAAGCTTGATCTGACTTTTCCTTTTCCACTTCCTTCTCTCTTTCTCTTTCACACATGTGTTCCTTTGTTCTTATGTTTAGTTTTCCATAAGATCTTCATCCTGGGAGCTTGATCATCCCTCTTGATCATTGTCATTCCATCTTGCTAGCATAAGTGCATTTGGACCTCCTCAAAATGCTCGACTACTTTAGTGTGATTTTGAAGCAAGTTCATCCTCTCACTAAAGTGGGGGCTAAATCTACCATAGAAAAATGGATCATTAACATTTTCATGGTCATGTAGGTCTTTCTCTCATGATGCTTGACCTATTTTTCGTTGATTTAATGTTGCAATGTAACTTAAACATTCGCATTAGGTCCTAAATATTCAAATTATGATGTCTTGTGAAGGTGTTGTGAAGTGTTGTAACATTTCTACACTTTTCTAGAATCTTCTCATTATAATTCACCTAAAAATCACCTTTTTATCACTTATCAAGTCCTATTCTAAAGTGTTGCAAAGTATTGTAACAAGCTTTCACACTTTTCTAGGTTTCTTATATCACTATTTACACCTTTCTTATGCTTTATTTGACCCCTTTATGCACTCATAAGACTTAATTAAGTGTATTTTTTAATGTAAACTCGACAAACAACATTAAATGAAACTTAATTCCTGACACCCACTTACAAGCCTAGAGTGGGACCCATTCGCCATAGGTGGCAAATGAGTCCCTCTTGGCTCCAAATTTAAAATAATTCAAATTTTCTTTCGGGTTTTTTCAAAAAGACCTTATATGTCATCTTTTGATGTTGTATTATTAGGTAATTAGGGCATAATTGTGTATAAATAAGTGTTTTTACATCCATTTTAACCCCCATTCATTCACTAATTCATTCAAGCGTTCAATCTCATTCATCCACTTAACCATCAAACCATCATTCAATCAAGCAATCATCAAGCATTTTGGAGCAGCCATTGACATATCTTCAAACTTCTGGGTATGTGCAGGATCATGGTATGCCAAAAAGTGGCAATATTTGTAGGGTATGTGGCTGACGACTTTCCACCCAAAATTAATGAAACGAAAAGGGTTTTTAGAGGAGATTCTCAGCTTTCCAAAAATATAAATTATGATTTAATTTGAATTTAATAAATAATTATTATTCATTTTCTATTAGAATTACGACTAAAGTCTTGATTGATAGGCTAATTGAAAAACATCTATAACTTTCAAAGCGGTATCATATTTTTGAATCCAAAACATGCATCACATTCTATACTTTTCATACTATTGGATTAAAAAAGAAAAATTAAATTTCATGAATTTTGACCAAGTTAAGGTGGTCGACAGAGGAGTTTTATATTTTCTAAAAGTTGTAATAAAAATTCATAATTAATTATTTACTTGGAAAAATTTTAAAAAATATGCATCACATCCGGACATGAGTCCTCTACTTATATATAAACAAAAAATATTATCATTTTATTATGGTTAGGTTTGACACCTACTTCTTATTTTTCCCTGAAATTTAAGTACTATTGCATTGAAATTTCAAATTTTCACCAAATAGATTTTATTTATTTTAAATAAACCTAGTATTTTAGAAACTACATTCAATTTTCTACAAATTCTATTCTTACATATTTTTGAAATAATATAGATAACTTATTCAAATATTTACGTCAAGTTGCCTAACACTAATTTTTCTGATTTTTTTGCCACTTAAGGGCCTATTTGGCATACCATGATCCTGCACATGCCCTTCTTCAACAAGGTTTTGGTAAGTTTAGGACATTTTCATGTTGTTTATTCATCATTGACCAAGGCAAATCCCTATACTCTAACCCTTACCCATTTTTCCCCTTTTGCAAGTGTGTTTGCAGACTTTATTTGTAGATTTATCAAGTAAATATGTGTTGAAAAGTGGTCAACAAGTCATCAAAGCTATTCAAGTCAACCAAACCCTAATTCAAGCTTGGAGACAACCTACAACCCATTTTCTATAGATTTGACTCTGTTAACCTGACAATAAGACAAGTGCAGATCTGGAGCTACATGATTGACCTTTGAATTTGTAGATTTTTGGAGGATGGTTGATTCGCCATCAGTGGTGAATGAGTCCCACCTGAAGGCTAGAAAATTTTATTTTTTCATAATCTAGTTCTTGACAGTCGGAAAGCAGTTTCAGGTCTTTTTACCAGTAGGAGGACTAATTCACCATCAGTGGCGAATGAGTCCCACTAGTAATAAATAGTGATTTTTTCCAATTTTGAGAACCTTCCAAGATCATTATTCAACTTCCACGTGCACTTTTTTAAACCTCTTTCAATTTTGTTTACATTAGTTTATGTTTTTAGTTCATTTTTGCATACCTCACTGTGTTTTCAAACATTGTATATTTCATTAGTTTTGCATTAATAATTAATAAATTTCATCACTTAGATGCATTTAGATCATTTCATTCAATCATAATTCCATCTTAAATACTTTCGTTTGAGTGAACCACCTCAATTTGTGGGTTCTATCTATCTCTTTTTAGGTGAAAAACCCTAAGAGTGCAAGAGAAGTACATAGAATCATCATCAAAATTGATGGTTCAACTTGAAAAAATTTATGAGCAAAATTGATGAAAAGAATAGTGAAATGTACTTTCTAGTTTGAATAATTGGAATGGAATCTAAAATTCTTGTCCATGTTTTAATTATGAAAATGTATCTTATGATTATCGAAGAGATTTTATTTTCCTAATTTTTAGGAATTGTTACTTTTTACTTTGAACTTAAAAATTCCATGTAATTTCCTTATGATAAGGTTGTGGATGTTTCATGTGGTATTAGAGCTACCAAGTTCCACACTTTGGCCCTATGAGCTCACTATGTAACTATAACTCCAACATTGAATGACTAATGTTTGGAAATATGTATATATGTACTAGAATTGTGAGAACAAAAATGACTACATAGAAATATATAGTAGGAAATGTCAAGTACCTTTGAAAAAACCAAGAAGGAGCTTCAGGATCTAACAAAAAAATAAAAGGAACCAACCATGAAAGGGAAATATGGCTTAGGGACGAGGAGACTCTTAGTGGTGCCATGAAATGCATGATCCATGAGAAGGAGATAATAGAAGTAGCCAAGGTTGTTGCTCTTTATGCCCCAGACACATCAAATCAAAATTTTACATCCAAATATGTTCCTAGCGAATGTAGTGTGAACACACCTATAAACAAACCTAAAGGGATGAGTGAGCACCTGTGAGTGCATCTAATCAACTTTGAGATTGGATCAGAGGGGTACGTCCCTCTTGACCTCAATAAATAGTAGCATAATGTTATGCCCTAATATAAATAAAGATGATATACAAATCCATATTATGCTCTATTATGAATAAGGGTGATGAAATCCAATCTTGACCCTATTTATTAATAAAGGTGATGTGTAAAACAATCTTTTCTTAAATAAAGGAATGTTGAACAATCTTTATGTCAAATCTTTTCACTTAAATTTTTTAACACGGGAATGTGTGAAATATCATTTGTTTATGTTTTAATTGTGGAAATAAATGAAAAACTAATGTAAGCCTTTAAAATGTAACCTATAGGTCTAAGTAGGACAACAATATGGTACATACTAGAAACAATCAAGATAAAATCCAAGAAGTGGGGCAGCCATCTAGAACTTCAAAGGGAAAATTGGATCAAATCCTCATATTGTTGCATGAAACAAGGGAGAGAATTCACATCCTTAAAGGGGAAGTAAGGGGAAGATCTGAAAAGGAACTCTCTATGGAAGGTGAGAATGAGCATAATCATAACAATAATGAAGAAAGCGAATGAAGTGAGACACATTCTGAGTCAAGGTCTAATGAAGCCAACATGGATCAACTGGCTAAGGAATTGTCAAAAGACATGAAGAAGGTGACGCCCCCAAAATTTGATGGAACGGTAAGTGGAGGTACCACTGAGGCATGGCTTGTCAAGATGGAGAAGTATTTTAAGATCTACAATTACTTAGAAGTAACCAAATCAGTTTGGGGATCGTATCAGTTGGCAGGTGAAGCATCCACATGGTGGATGAATAAGAAGGTTGAGTTAGGTCTAAGTTCTTTAAGGCTAACATGGAATGAACTCGTCACTAGCTTTTGATAGAGGTGGTTACCCCAGTTGTATTTCAACCAAAAGCTTATAGATTTTTCAGAATCTTAGGCAAGGGGAGTCAACTGTAAATGAATACTGGGGAAAATTCACTCACCTTTTAAAGTATGTTCCATAGTACCAAAAGGATGAAAGATTTAGTATAAGAAAGTTTATAATGGGACTAAATGCTCAAATTGGTGTAGAAGTAGATGTTCATGGTCCCACTACTATGGACCAAGTATATGAAAAATCCATCAAGCAAGAGGAAAGGTTGAAGTCCATGGCTTCTCATAGGGAGAAAAATAAGAAAAAGTTTAACTATTCCTAGTCCTCACAATTGTTCAAGAGAAGAAACGATAGATAGGACAACAAGAAGAAAGGTGACAGGGGTTCCCACAGGAATCAAAATCAATCCAAGAAGGATAGGAGAAACAATAATGGTAATAACTAGAAACGTAAACTCTGGAAAGCCTATTGGAAAGTGAGGTCCTTTGGGAGGATGTTATTCATGTGGTGGAGACCACTATTCTAGCAATTGTCCAAATAAAGGTCAGGGTTCGTAGTCACAAGGGAACCCATTTTCATCCTAGCAAGCGACATTTCAACAAAGGGTTCACACAGCTTTGGATAAATGTTAGGCAAAATACCAAATCATGCCTATTGAGACACCAGGTAACTTGTTTGGTGTATCCATTTTCATTTTAATTAATACTGATGCAACGAAATACTATTTTTCCCCTAAGTTGTTAAATAAAATATCTAAAAAGGTAGGATTTATGAAAAATTCATGGTCTATAGAATATGCCAATCAGTCAAGATCTCTGGTAGAGCAGTGTTTATTTGAGGCCAAGGTTGATTTGCCAAGTTTCTTGACAAAAGTCAACCTATATGTAGCTCCTTTAGGGTCTTATAATGTCATCTTAGGAATCAATTGGTTATGGAGGCATAGGGCTAAAGTGGATTTCTTTGATAAAATAGTAGAATGCTTGGATGACTTACAAAATAAAGTTTTCCTACAAGGAACAACTAGAGAAGTCAAGTTAAGGAAGATATCCACTATGAAATTGAAGAGAGCCAAGCAGGGAGGATTTCAACTTTTTGCAATTAGGATGGATAAAATAGAAGAACCCAAAAGCAATAATGAGCTCATTTTCCAAGATGATTTATTATTTTATGAGTCTTAGAAACTTATAGGACAAGAAGCTGGAAAACCCATGGAACAAGAAAGGTCAAACTTGGAGAAGTATCCCTCTAAAATTTTCAAGATGTATTTCAAAATGAATTGCTTGGATTGCCACCTACAAGGGATTTTGATTTTTTAATTGATATCATTCGAAGGTTAGAGTCGATATTCAAGGCCCCTTACCGGATGACAACAATGGAATTGATGGAGCTAAAGGCTTAGTTGCAAGAATTGTTAGAGAAGGGTTTGATAAGACCCAATGTATCACCTTGGGGAGCACCAGTAATTTTTTTCAAGAAGAAATATTTTACGTTACATTTATGCATAGATTATCACATGCTCAACAAGGCAACAATAAAAAATAAGTACTCATTACCACATATATATGATCTATTTGATCAAATGTGTGGAGCAATAGTCTTTTCAAAGATTGATTTGCAGTTTGGGTATCATTAATTAAGGCTCAAGGATGAGGATGTCCACAAAATGACATTCAGAACTAGGTATGGACATTACGAGTTCACAATTCTACCTTTGGGACTAATGAATACACCTGCAGGGTGGGTGCATCAATCTGCGACACAAAAAACGTGCCACGCTGCATAAGAAATAAAATTATACATTTGGAAAGCGTAAAATTAGGAAAGCACCAAATTTGGGGCTTGTCAAATGGTTAAATCATTTTGCAAGTGCCAAATTCGGTGCTCACCAAATGTAAAGTTACATTAAAAAAATAGTCCATTTTTAACTCATTTTTTCTATAACCCGTGATCATTGGTCTCATTTTGTGCTCTTCCAACTCGCCAAAAGCAGATCAATTTTTGCCTATGATTCTTTGTGAGGATGTCACTAAGATGTCAAAGAGGTTGAAGAGATCAAATAGGTATGTATTTCTATTTCTTTAGTTTCAAATTTGAATTAAAATGTAGATTGAAATAGGTTTTTAAATAAACTTTGTTTTAATTTCCAGGAAATCCATCTCCACCTCCAAACATTGAGAATTCACAATCACCCCCTCACAAAGGCTCTCACAAACAAGAAGAAACTCAAACCCCTCCCTCAGTTTGTAGCATCCACAAGGAACACAAGAATTTTTTTTAAATGAAATTGAAAACAACAAAAGAGAGCTTGAATAGTTGATTGGAAGATTAAATGAGCATTCTGCAATCCACATTATAGGGGAGGCATTGCCAAGTCGCTTAAATCAATTGTATCACATGTAGGAGAAATGAGTGAGCAAATAATTTTTTGGTCAAATAAGAGGAATGAATTAAAACAATTTTATGCTAGTGGACTTTCATATGCACAAGTGAAAAAAGAAAAAATTAGAAAATCTGACTTGTGTGCCCTTTTTACGAACCCAAGAACCAACACACCTTTATCACATGCATGCAATAGGTTCCCCATCCATTGGTGCCACCATGAATTAACAAAAAATAAGTTTTGGGAGTAGTGGTGGATGGTTTTTGACCAACCTCCATACAATAAATATGAGGTACCACAATATTTTTTGAGGAGACTCTATTGTGAGTTTTTCCCCAATAAGGTGCCAAATTATTGACATTTTATACTTTTAGGGTAGAGGTGGGGGCTCCACACATGATAGACCAAGTGCACAATGTAATCCACAATTGGCACCCAGACCATTGACCAAACCCATGGTGGATCATGACGTCATTCCTTTCGTTGTGAAGGACAGTATTGAGGTGGACACACTAGAATCGATTCTCACTCCCTCAAAGCATTGTATAGTGTGTGAGGCCTATAGTAGAGCCTAATGTGGATGAGACTTCTAGGCCCAGGGTTCCACCCCACCATTGTCACTCTTGCAGTTTTATTTGCATGTATGATGGTGAGAGTGCTTGGGATGTAGCTACACAGCATACATCAGTCGCAGATCAAATGGTTATGACATATGCATTACTGAATGAAACATTCGACATTGACACTACAGTAAAATTCAACGAGTTCACTAAATTTTATTTATTAAATTCTATTTTGAAATGTAAGAATAACTAAATTAGTAAAATGAATATGATGAAAATTTAGGCTTGGAGTGTTCATGATACATGCACCATTCTTGCAAACCCTTATTTTTTTTACTTTGAGTCCACAAGTATACAACTAGTATTAAAGAAATAATTATTGCATTTGAATAGTTGAATGTTATTTGAATGATTGTCTCATAACACGCTTTGGATGTAAAAATAGTTTTTTAGTGGACCTTCGACCTCGACACCTCACTATTCACATCCTTAAACAACTTTCACTCAGGTAACCTTTATTCATTAATGGTGTTATAAACAATGATAGCTAGTTTTGGTAATTTTGTGTGTAAAAATATAAAATAATGCTTAAAACTATATGAACTTGGAAAACTAGGTTCTTTAAAGTGATAGGTGCAAGAGAATTCATTAGTCTTTTAAATAATGCATCATATATTTTAGCTTTGAACTTGTCATTTTCACTTTCCTTTCAATCTCAAACCCTTTCACATATTAATTTTTCTATCTTATAGCTTTCCCTTTGATGATAGTGTCTTCTTTACAATTGAAAATTGTCATTTCCATTGTTTGAGATCAATCGATGTAGTTCATTCAACTGAAATCTATCTGCAGAGACATTATAATTCATTATGTTATGTGATTGTGTTTTTAGATCTCAAGCGCATGTCATCAAACTTCACATTCTCTAATACCGTTGACATGGTTGTAGCCTCTTCATTGGCCTTGACCAAGCATGTTTCAAGGATTATCTTTATTTCTTTACTAGCATTCTCAATTCTATCTTCTTGAGATTATGTCATGAGATTGCTTCTAATATTTTGAACTTCAGATTCATTTTCCTCTAGTTTTATGCCTAGCATTTCAACCTCATGTTTGTGTTGTAGAAGGAATTTTCTTCATCCTCATGTGTGCAAGCTCCATAAACCCATTTGTCTTACATTCAAACTCTTCAAACTTCTATTTGAATTTAGCTTTTAATAACTTGATGTTATCTTCACTCTTGAGTTGTATTTGAGCCTTTGTCTTCTTCATTCTTTTCATTTCTTCAATATTTATTCTCAATTAGCTTAACTTCTTCTTCTCCATATTCCAATTTCCTTTGTAATGATTGTTGATCTGTCTTTGGTGACTATGGATGCATATTACTTCTCAGCAAACAACATTGCCTCACCCTCTTTTGAGTGTAATATGTTCTCAAAACCTTGAAGATGTCTCATTTTGAATATCTTTTCTGCTATATCCTAGAGTTGGATTCTCACTATCTTTATCCCTTTATGGAATTGCAACCCTTTGTCCATGTTATAATAGTATTTTCTAGCTATTTACAACTATCCACCATCATATCTCACAATTACCACCAGAAAATCTCATGTAGTGTCTGTTGAATCTCAGTTGTGTTTACAGTTTGTCCTTGATGACAAAATCTCTTTCAAATTTTTCTCATTGATAATCTATCTTAGGATGGTTCTCCTTGCACATCACAGGTTTTGGATGTTTCTCTTTTGAGCTTACTCATATCGGTGTGAGAATGGCAGGGTCTCCCCGATCCACTTTGAAATGTCTGAGTTTCCTATCGGCAAGACATTTCAGATGTCATGGCGATTGAATTTATCTTACAGGTTGTTGTCGGCAAGACTTCTCTTTTGTTTCAGCAATAGAAAGTGTTCTATATTAGCATGTGTTTGGCCGTTGGGCTGAGGTCATAGCGAAATCACATTGTCTCCCCGACTAGTGTATGTGGAAGTCTATTGGTGAGAGTTGTTCCGTCGGTATGTGGTCTCAATGAAATAGGTATGTCACACCAACCGATGATGGATGGATGCACATCAGCAAGAGTCAGAGTTTTCATAATAGGTCTTAGGGAAGTGGCTTTGTCTCGCTGACATCACATATGGGATTCACTTCGGCCAAAATTTTTGCTTTCGGCATGATGTCATAATGGATGTTCAATGTCACACCGACTGTTGTTGGACAATTGCATTTGGCAGGACTTTCTGGAAGTCTCGGCGAACAGGTGTGAATTCGGGGTGTTTCGGCATGACTGAAACGATCTACAAGAGGTCTCCCCGATGTCGGTATGTTATAGTGATCCTCATAAGATAGAAGGGTGCATTGACGAGAGAAACATTATGTTATAGCAACATCACAAGGGATTTCTATCAAAGACCTCCATCAGTGTGAGATTGATACTGTCTTGGCGAACTAGGGTGAGCTCAGGATGTTTCAACAAAACAAAGGGCAGTCTATATAGCGTCTCCCCAACTTCGTATTGTCTCAGCGACACGGGGTGAAAAGTGACCCTCTGCAAAACATTTTGAAGTCTACAAGAGGTCTCTCCGATATCGTTTGGTCACAGTGATAGTGAATGAAAGGCTTTTGGTGAAATGATGGTAAAGTCTTAGCAACTCAGAGTGGATAAAGTCTTTCGACGAAACTTAATGTATTCTATGAAATGTCTTCCCGAAATTTAAAGGTTACAGCAACTCTCAAGAGTAAAAAGGGTTGTCAGTGTGACTTAGTGTGCTCTACGAGAGGTCTCCCCGAGAGTGATAAGTCACGACGACTGTGAATGAAACAAAAGAACATCGATGAGAGATATCCTTGTGTCTCAACAAAAGCTCGTAAAGATAAACATTTTGATATAACAGTTTATAGTCTATAAGATGTCTCACCGACTTCATAGAATCTTAGCGATATCTATGGGGATGTCTGACTGCGTTATAAATTGCCTTTGACAGAACTATCAGCTTGTCTCAGCGAATTGTTATGAAGACTCAAATCTTAGTGGTCATCTTCGTGGATTGGCATCAAATCTTAGAACTGTTGCATAATAGAATATACATTGAGTTTCTTTTTGAGCTGTTGCATTTTTTGGATGATTTGCAGCTCTCTGGATAAGCATTACTATTGATTTTTAATCATCATCAACAGTCTGTCAATATTCAACTTTATATTCAAAAATTAGCAAGAGAATCTGAAGATCTGGTGAAAAATGTTTTGAAGATTTCTTCACAACCGACATACTTGAAATGTAATTAAATACCTGTGTTGAAAACTGTAAAGGTTGTTGATTGTAATTCTAAGAGTATCATTCCTTGTCTATATGGAAACGTATGAATGAACTCTACAGAAAGATATGTGCTTAACTAAAAATAGAGAAATCCTCTGAGTCATTATTATTGTTCAAAACATTTTGAGGGGTTGGTACTCCTTGAGATGGGCGTCTCAAAATGAGGGGTTAGTGCTCCTTGAGTGGGTGCTCAAAAATTAGCCTATAAGGCATTGTGAACTTTTGTTTAAAAGATTAAGCCTGGAAGGCATTTAGGGAGTGGTTTTTATACCCTAGAAGGGTTTTCCACTCAGTAAAATCTGGAGTCTTCTTGTTCTTCTGAGTTCTCTTTGCTTTACTGTGTTGTTGATTATTTCAGTTCACTATTTGGGTATTATCTTTCTCAATTTTGTTTATGAATGATTACATTCAACTCATGAATGCATTAATCAGAGTATATTGAGATCATATTTGTGCTATAGTTTTTGAATTTGTGAAAATTGGTCAAATCTGTTATAACACTGATTCACCCCCCCTCTTAGTGTCATTTTAACTCCAACAGTTTCCATTTACCATTCTTTATGAACATGATTGAGAGTCACTCCTTGGTGATTAAGAGGCTTGTATTGGGCCAAGATGGCTCTAATTTCTGAGTCTATATATGATCTAAGTCTATATTTAAAAAACAAACAACCTCCAATAACAACAATTGCCAAGCCAAGTAGAAACACCCACATTGTAGCCCAACCAACCTTTGCTTGTTGTCTAGCTTATACAAGTATCATGGTCTCTTATATACAAGAGGCCATCTTTACAGCTACATTCATAACTACCCCATGTATTTTTTATTGCAACTACAGTTTGAGAATTGATAAGCCTTCTTTTCTTTGCACAAATCTATATCTTCACAATTGTTGATATCATCTCCCTTGAAATCAAGGAGGAAACTTACATCCACTATTTTGTATTTCCAGATAAGCAAAATATAACTTTCCATCCTAGGTATTGTGTCAGCAACCACTATTATTGATCTTGCACAATGATACATGATTTGGACTATTCTTGTGATCAAGAATAATGAGTTCACTTGATGTTTGCAAATATAGCTTCTCACTGTCATACTTATTCTATCATGATGACTACAACCTTTGTTTTCATCTTACTCATGAGCTACCCTTATGCCTCTGCCCCTCATGGTCATGATCATTTTCCTTGTATCCATTTGTTTTGAACATTGGGGTGTAAGGGTGCATGTTTATGTATATTGAGTTGGATTCCCTATATGAAGCATGATATTTGAAAGCATGTCTAAAATGAAACTTCAACAGTGATATCCACACCAATATTTCTATTACAATTATATATAGAATTAAAATAAAGGGAAATGAAGGTGTGTCCTAAATTGGAACAATGTGATGCACCTACTTTCTTCTATATTTCATTCAAAATGTGTGCAAATGAGTTACATAAATTAAACCTACCTGATATAACAGTCAAAAGGTAGGTTTTAAGAGGGTTAAAAATGTTGTGTACCTATTGAAAAAAGTGATTTTTCAAACCTTACTAAGGACTCATTTTCCCTATGGCTAATGGGTCTTGACTAGGGCTCCAAAAAATTAGTTTTTGGGTTATGTTCCTCTCATTTTGCACTCCCAAATTCTAGGCAAAGACTGTCAGAAAGCTAGAAGTAAATCTTGTAGCTCAATTTCTGTGATTTTGCAAAAAAGGTGACAACTTTTACAATTTTTCTCTCCAAATGATCTTCAACCTAAAACCTACAATTAAACATCAAAGGAGAGAAAAATGTTGTTTTGTTAGGGAATTGGGGTTTTCCTTGGTCAAACCCCATTTTGGTAAATAAACCTTGAAATGAAAAAATGCATAAAGGAATGATGAATGAAAAAATTTAATGCCACAGCTCACCACACCTTAGTTGGAACCATAGATAAATCTACAATGAAGTGGCCTCAATGATTGTAGATCTTGATCTTGAACTTTGCTTAGAAACAATGCCTTTAAATATGCTTGATTTATCTTGAAATGCTACATAAACACATTAGCTCAACAACATGCATGATGCATTATTCCTTTGACATGATGAAATGGATCTTGATTGTTGCAATAATCTTCTATAAATCTACCTTTGAATGCCTTAGAAATTCTCTTGAATGCTCTATCAATTCTCTTTTGAACTCTTAGGATGCTTGAATCAAAAATTTCTAGGTGAAACTAACTAAAATAGCCTTGTATTTATACATAACTTAATATTAATTCCCAAAATTCAAATATCACAAGCCGACATCAAAACTAGGATTTCAAATCATTAAAATACCCCTAAAAACATATTTTAAGGAGGGCTCCGAGGTCTAAGTGAGGACCCATTTTCCATTTGGGAAATGGGTCCTAGGTCACTAACCTAGGACACACACCTTCTAAAATTAAGTGTTATGTTATGCTATTTATGAATGTCAGGTTTTATCTCTTGGATTTGCATTTATTTAGGCTTGGATTTGAATTAAAGGGGCCAATTAAGGCCAATTAACCTTAATTAATTAATAAATCCCTAGATTAGTGTGAAAGTGTAAATTTACACTTTACAACACCCTAAATAAGGCACAATTAAGTCCATTTAGTTTAAAAGGGCCTTAAACTTAATGTGAATATGTAAAATACATTACAACACTAAATCAAGGCAACATTAGGTTCATTTTAGTATTGATTATTCCCAAATTAAGGAAAAAGGGATACTTTTTTTGTCAATACATTTTCCCCCACTTTAGTGAGAGTACGACCCCATGTCAAACTCACACTAAAGTAGAAATTCAAGACACATATATATGCAAAAATTACAAAGATACACAATCATACATAAAAGACCAAGAAGAATCAAGCCTAGATTATCCAATGAGATGTGGAATAAATCTAAGCTATCATTTTGCGCTCAATCTGAGGTGGCAGAACTTCTAGTTGTCCACTAAGTGATTTTTCCAATAAAGTAGCTTAGTGAGAAAGTCATGCCTATGTGTCGACTCTCATCATACTAACCATACCAAAGCTATCCCTCTGATAACTTCAATAAGGTGCCACAAGGTGCAACAAAACAAAGGGGTGGAAAATGAGAGAATCACATTAGGCTCCCATACCATATCAAATCTATCCTCCTAAAAACTTCAATAAGGCACCACAATGCAAGGCAAGGCTCACCATGAAAGCAAGGTGTGTTATGCTAGGTGGCCTTGAATTAGGGTTTCGAACTTCACAAAGGTCAACAAGTTGTGTTATGTCAAACACAGTTTATGAACATTATGTGTAGTATTTTGTTCAAGGGGATCTTGCTTTGTTCATGTAAGGTCTTCTTCTTGGGGATCACGATGCCTAATGTCTCCAAAAGAGGACAATTCATGAGTAAAAGATTATCGACCTAGGGAATGCAGTGTGTCACATCACCACTAAGAGGAAAGTCATACGCTAAGAAATATTATACTCTTGGAGGACATCAAACCCAATGACACCACCAAGAAAAGGACACATCAAAAGAAAAAATAAAATCACACCATGAAACATGCAAAAATTTCAAAATATATTATCATTGTATGCCTCCACTTTAAAGAGGTTTCTAACACCATTGTTGTGAGAAACTGCTTTAAAGTAACCAATGTTTACTACTAACACATGAGAGATTTCCTTAGAAAAACCTATGCCAAGTCATATGTTTTCAAAATAAAGCTACGTTATGAAAAAGGGGGGAGGGGTTTCCCCCAAAAATACATAAGGGATCTATGGACTCAAGGTCAGTATGTCTTTGATACAATGTTGTTATAGAGCTCAGAAGTGTCATCATTCCCCAAATACTCATAGAACTAGAAGAATGACACAAAGAGATCGAAAAAAAGAAAAATCATTTCAGGTAAACATGGAAGAGACCTAAATGTCTAGACGCCTTGCGTCATCCCCAAAAGGAAAACACAAGACAAGCAAAAAAAAGATAAAATGTTGATGACATAGAGAAGAATGTAGATTCATATAGAGGAATGCACAAAAAGAGAGAGATACATCAAACAAAACAGTACAGTGGATCACATTATGCACATTCAATTACATAAATAAATATAAAGAATAAAATAATGAAAAATACTAGTAAGGCACATGTGAGTCAACCTATAGTAGGTTGTTTGCATCCCAATCTCGATTGAAGTATATACGAAAGGTGGACAACTAGCCAAAGGGACAATAGCAAGTGTTGAACTAGGACACACACCAAGTTCAACACTCTTTTTAGGAGAATTTTCATTTAAGCTCATAGAAGAGGAGAATAATGAATTCAACTCATTATGCACTTGTTCATGAATCTTTGCAATATCAATGTCATCATCTAAATTAATCACAGTAGGAGGTCGAATGATAATGTCCCTAGAAGGTTCTTGTTTATGTTGCGATGAGGGTATAGAATCATCATCCCTTACTTCAGGTAAATTTGGATTTTTATTTTTATGTGTTTCTTTTCTTCTTTAGCTTGTAGCATATGAGCGATAGCACAATGTCTACACCTACGCTCTCTAGCATTTTGATTTATTTTCAATTTGTTGTCAATTTGTGATAGTGTAGGAGTAGGTTTATCAACCATAGGTTCCTTTTATTCTCTTAAGGGAGGAATGAAAATAACCATGGGAGGTCGTTCAACCACTTTCTCTTTCGCTTTGTAAACTATTTTGACTTTAGGAGGCACAACAGGATTATTTTTATTGTCTTGCGGTCTCTTATACGAAATGGTAGGAAAATTTGTCATAAGTTGTCGTTGGGTATTTGGAAGGGCTTTTGGTTCAATCATTGATTCATGAAGGATAGGTGGCTCAATCACGGGTTGAGGCATGTTTCTAAGGGATAATGGGCTGATGCAAGAAGTTGGGTACACAAAAAAGCTCAAAAAGTGGAAGTGTTTTTGTTGTTTTTCAAAAAAATTCAACACTTGGACTGAAAATTTGAGGCACTTACACAATGAATCTTAAAAAAAACCAGTACTATAAAATTTATCATTTTGAATCTAGTTTCCAAATATGTAAATTATTCAAATACCTAGATTATAGAAATTAAATTTTTATAGGGATCTATAAAAACCACTTTTTAAAAGTCCCTATTTTTTTACCATACCAAGCACATGTACGAACACCACTTTTTGACCCAAATAAAAGTATTTTGCTAATTCCTTTTGGGAAAAGAGAGCTAACAACATGAATATTGATGTGGATTTTTTTTGTAATTTTTCGTTGAGTTTTTTTTTAATTAAATTTTTATTGGCCTTAATTGTTGTTTTTAAAAATCAACGTGTACGGACAGCATAATTGGACGTAAACTAAACATTTTTTGAAAAAAAAATTCATTGTGTAGATAATTGTCTGAAGTTTGATGCCATATAATTTTTTTCACAAGAAACTTAACCAAAAAAAGTTATTAAAAAACAAAAAAAGCCTAATATTTCAAGTTTAAGCACTAGTTTGCTTAGAAATTAATTATAAAATAGCAAACATAATCCAATATTAATCAAAATTATATACCTGAAAAGTAGACATCGTGTTATCTAATGGGTTTTAATTTTATAGATTGATTCAGAAAAAAAGTCCATTAGCCATATTGCCAAAGTTGGACATTCTTCTTCAATCTGCCTTAGTTTTTTAGTTGTAGGTCAAAGGCTAAGGCTCGGATTGCCAAGCCTTTCCCAAGCCTAAAACCAAGGCCACATGTGGGTTGGGAATTCAATTTTTAAATAACACTTACACATTATTTAAATGAAAAGTTTCATAACGCATATGCATTATCTAATTACCCGTTGGGTAAAGGTAACACATATGTGTTATATAACACGTACGTGTTCCTAGAACAGAATGCATATGCATTTCATAACGCGTACATGTTTCTAATATAGTCATTTTTTCCTAATTTGGTAAATACTAATAAAACACATTTTTTTGCAATATTCCTTTTCTGCATTACGGATCGAAAGCGCCATTTTTTACGTTTTTTATTGCAAATTTGTCTTGTGCGGGGCATATTCTATTCAAATTGTTGGAAGAGACAAACTGTAGGTTGAATTTTTTGAAGTGGAATAAAGTACAAGAATATTTGGAAAAAGAGAATTTTTGGATGCATTCATGATGTTTTTGTACTTCAGAATTTAAAGAAAAAAGGATCTTCATACTACATAGTTTTATTTGAATATTTGAAGGAGATAGCAATTTGAAAATAGGTTGTATTTGAATCATTTTTTTTTGTCATCAAAGAGGGTTTGGTAACCATGGGTGATAAGAAAAGACAAAGAAAAAGATGTATAAAGTTAATGACACCTGAAGAAATTCAAGCAAATAGAGATATGGAGGCAAAAAGACAAAGGGATAGAAGAGAAAAGATTCGTCAAATGAAAAATTTGCAAGCATCTAGTTCCAAGAATGTTGAAGAGGAAGCCATGAATGATGAAATGAATGTAGATGATGCAAATGTGGAGATGGTGATTATGGAAGAAAATTCAATTATGGAAACAAACCCAACTATGCCTTCACCTTCAACTTTGAATGATGTGGAAATAGTACCTATGCAAACAACTTTGGGTATGTCTTCAAATCCACCTCCCAATGATATGGAAAATGCACCTATTCATACAATCCATACAGGTATGTGTTCAAGCCCAAGTTTTGATATTATTGATATTGCTTGTTTAGATGAAGTTGGATACACCATTGATGATATCAATAATTCTAGGGTTGAAACAATGCAAAAACAAAAAAATGATGAAATTATATCTTATGAGAATGCAAATGGGAATGAAATCCCTCATACTAATGAAAATGTGAATGAAATCCCTTCTACATTTGAAAATGAAAATGAAACCCCTTGTGTGAATGAATATGAAACCCCTTGTATGGATGAACCTAAAAAAAAAAAATTACAATTGAAAGAGATGTGCTAGATAGACTTTGTGGTAAAGTTTCTTCGAGACAAATTATAAATTATGGAAATAGAATATATACAATGTTTTTTTATAGAAATAAATTAGGATTCCAATGTCAACTCATGGTGCAATTGATGATAATGTCGAAAATGAGAATAGTGATGGAAAAAGTAGGTGTTTTTGTAAAACCAAAAAAGAAAGATGATTCAGTAGAACAAGTCATATCTAGTGTTGCTAATGCTATTGATTTTATAGGTAAGAAAATTTGATCAAAATATAAGAATGTGGCTCGTTGTGCAATAACAACTGCTCTAGTTGATAAAGCAACTTCAAATAAAAGAATGTTAAGTAAGATTACTAAATGTATAAAAGTAAATCCTAGAAATTTGATAAGAGCTACTAAAAGAAGAGAAAGTATTGAAAAGGATCCAATTAATCAATGTTGGAGTTTTAGTGGTAGACTCCCAAGATCAGACATGAAATTAACTAATGAAATTAAATCTTTAATCAAAAAATTTTGGCATGATAATACAAGAGTATCACCTAACATTAGAGATGTCTTAAAATTAAGGGTGGGTTCAAATATTCTTGAACCTCATCCAAAGCATCTCTTAGATATGACTCAAACTAAATTATATAAAAAAAAAATTAGATGCTTCAATCTTACCGTTGAATATTAATATAAGTCAAAGATCATTCAAAAAGTGTAAACTTTGGTATGTTAGAATCAATAAGCAAAAAATCTCTTGTTGTAAGACCCATATACAATTTCATTATTATTATGATAGTTTTTTATATACGATGCACTTTGCATGCTAACAAAATTATGTAGGACATTTGTGGTATTCATATGCCACCTGAAAGAATCAAATATTTTATTGCAGGATTGTTTTGTGAACCCTCTAATGGAAAATTATTTTATTTAAAAACATGTATTTTTGGAGAATGTGATAGATGTGGTAACTTTTCATTATTAGGAGAATGTATGCATGAAAGTAGTTTAGATAAATTTGGACAACAATTAGTGGATGTAAAAAAATTTAAAATGTTGAGTATACTTTGAAAGATGGAAAAACTAGAAAACGTTGTGAGCTAATTATGGAAAAATTTAGTGCGCATGCATTTATTAATGAACTTAAAGATAATATTGTACCTAAATATGTTCAACACTCTCAGTATGCTCATTGACTTGATAATCAATTTCGTTTATGTAAAAACACATTCCCAATTGGAACTATACTGTCAGTTGTTGATTTTTCTGAAAATTATACTCTTGCTCCACAAGAAGAAATTCAATCACAGTATTATAATTCAGTGCAAGTAGCTATATTTTTTCACATTGTTTATAGAAATGTAGATGATAGTATAGAAGATAATAGAAAATTTTTGAGAGAGTACCATTTTTATGTAAGTGATAATCGATTGCATTCATCTGAGTTTGTTCAATATTGTTTTGATATATTTTATAAAAAATTAAAAGAGAGGAATTCAAATGCTAGAACATCTCATATGGTCAGAGAATTGCACGGGTCAATTCAAAAATGCTAGAATGTTTTATTGGTTATGTAGACTTCATAAAGAAAATAATATCCAGCACATATGGAATTTTTTTTAAGTTGGTCATGGTAAGGGAGAACACGATGGAGCAGGTGCATGTGTGAAAAGAGCTCTTGCTAGAGGGAAACTAAAATTTGAGGATGCTATAAAATTTAGAGATGCACGTGCCATTGTAGATTGGTGCAATACTAAATTATCTACAAGAACAAGTGAGAGCTCAATAATTCAATGCTTCTTTTGGCTAGTTGAAGAAAATGATATTTTTTCTCGACAAGATTGTGAAACAATTAATGGATCTGCAAAATGGCATTTGTTTAAGAGTTTGAATGCAAACACATGGACAATATGGACAAGGGATTTGGAATGCTTTTTTCAATTTTGTATTGCAGGTGATTGGGAGGCATGTGAAAATACAAAATGGCTCAAACAATGGAAACAAAGAGCCTTAATGCCTACATCGACACATGTTCAACACAGAATGATAATTGAAGATAATCAATTGTTTGCATCAAATGATTATGATCATATTTCGGATCTTGTACAAGAAGGTACATTATTTATTGAGTTGAATTTTATATGTATGCATGTTTAATATATCTGAATTAAATATAAGTCACTCTTTATTGAATTTTTTATTTATTTTTGTAGGACATGTGTATGTTGTTGTTGCACCTGAGGGGAATGAAGAGAAGACCGAGTACTAGTTGGCTAGATGTGTTGAGAGAAAACATAAGTTGGTACATCCTAGAGTGGATGATGACATCTTTGAGTATCCAACTAGTTAATTGGTTGTTGTTGGCACCTGGCTTCAAAAAGATTTCATGAGAAAGAATAGCTTGCCTGCATTTGAAGATTATGAAAGACACAAGAAGATTATACATTATTCGCATTTGATTTTGGCAACCAATATATAACTAGTTAGATATCAAGGGAAGCATGCTAATAAAGTTTTATGGACACTTTCAATGGATCATCATGAGACAACCATAGATGCATTACAAAAAAGAGAGGATGCAGACGGTACAATAGAGTAAATAAATATTGGTAAGTATATAGTTGTATATATATTAAATAATTGATATATATATTTATCTTTAATAGTCATTTCCTAATTAAATTTTTATATCATTTTTTGTTTCAGGTCTCCCAAAATTAGATGCTTTACAAAAAAGAGAGAAGATACATATATTACAATGGAATTCGAATCTAGAGACAGGTAACTATATATATAGTTCTAGATACATTTAATTGATAGTATAAATATAAAACTAAATTTAATTCATTGTCATTTTATAAAAAAGATTATAATTGATTCCATATCCCCTTAATCCATTCTCTTAAAACCCCTTAATTCATTCTCTTAAAACCCCTTAATTCATCCTCTTATGTACCATTAATCCATCCTCTTGCATCCCCTTAAGTCTCTCTATTAATTCCCCTTAATCCAGTCTATTAGGACCCCTTAATCCATTTCCTTGTATATATACCCTTAATCCATCCACTTGTATCCCCTTAAGCCACTCTCTCAACACCCCTTAAGCTATCCTCTTAGGACCCCTTAATCCATATCCTCGTATATCTACCCTTAATCCATCCACTTGTATCCCCTTAAGTCACTCTCTCAACACCCCTTAAGTTATCCTCTTAGGACCCCTTAATCCATATCCTTGTATATCTACCCTTAATCCATCCACTTGCATCCCCTTAAGTCACTCTCTCAACACCCCTTAAGCTATCCTCTTAGGACCCCTTAATCCATCCACCTGCATCCCCTTAAGTCACTCTCTCAACACCCCTTAAGCTATCCTCTTAGGACCTCTTAATCCATATATGTGTATATCTACCCTTAATACATCCACTTGCATCCCCTTAAGTCACTCTCTCAACACCCCTTAAGCTATCCTCTTAGGACCCCTTAATCCATATCCTCGTATGTCGACCCTTAATCCATCCACTTGCATCCCATTAAGTCACTCTCTCAACACCCCTTAAGCTATCCTCTTAGGAACCCTTAATGGTTTAGGGTTCATCTCCCAGTCTCTAGGTCATATGGTTTAGGGTTTATGGTTTTTAGGGTTCATGGGATGCTTAGAATAACAAACCTATATGGGTTAATGGTTTAGGGTTCATCTCCCAGTCTCTAGGTCATATGGTTTAGGGTTTACGGTTTCTAGGGTTCATGAGATGCTTAGAATAACAAATCTATATGGGTTAATGGTTTAGGGTTTACGATTTATAGGGTTCATGAGATGCTTAGAATAACAAATCTATAAGGGTTTTAAGGGTTTAGGGTTCATCTTCTAGGATTTAGGTCATATGGTTTAGGGTTTAGGGTTTAAAGTCATTCTCTCAACTCTCCTTAATCCACAATCGTGCATCCCTTAAGTCACTCTCATAATTCCCCTTAAGCCATCCTCTTAGGGCTTGTTAAGCCATATCATAAGCTTCATGACATGCATCCCCTTAATCCACTATCTTACATCCCTTTAAGTCATTCTATAAATTCCCCTTAATACACCCTCTTACATCCCTTCAAGTCATTCTATCAACTCCCCTTAATCCACCCTCTTACATCCCTTTAAGTCATTCTATTAACTCCCCTTAATCCACTCTCTTACATCCCTTTAAGTCATTCTATCAACTCCCCTTAATCCACCCTCGTGTATCCCCTTAAGCCATCCTCTTAAAGTACCCTTAAGTCATATCCTCTTACATACCCTTAATCCACAATCTTGCATCCCTTAATGAATGGTTCATAAGGCACAACACTTGCTGAAGGTTTTGCAAATGGGGTAACAACTCAAGCGGGCTTAACCTTGGAGAAAACTCCCTGGTTAAGTGCGCTTGAGCTGGAGCAGTACTGGGATGGGCAACCTCCCGGGACGGACCAGTGCTTCACCTCTGTGAGCATCACCTAGATGCAATGAGTGCTAAGTGGACCATTCGATATCATGAGAGATGGGTTCTTGTTGAACCACTACTCATGAAACATGGGTCAATGAGTTTGACTCGAAACTACACGGTTGAATCCTGATAGCAATATCATAATTTGACACGCTGTGGAAAAATACCTCCTACTTATCAATTTATGAGCTAAAGGGGCTCTATAATGAATGGTTCATAAGGCACAACACTTGCTGAAGGTTTTGCAAATGGGGTAACAAATCAAGCGGGCTTAACCTTGGAGAAAACTCCCTGGTTAAGCGTGCTTGAGCTGGAGCACTACTGGGATGGGTGACCTCCCAGGATGGACCAGTGCTTCACCTCTGTGAGCATCACCTAGATGCAATGAGTGCTAAGTGGACCATTCGATATCATGAGAGATGGGTTCTTTTTGAACCACTACTCATGAAGCATGGGTCAATGAGTTTGACTCGAAACTACACGGTTGAATCCTGATAGCAATATCATAATTTGACACACTGTGGAAAAATACCTCCTACTTATCAAGTTCTTTATTTCACACATATGAAAAAATAGAAAAATAGAGAAAAAAAAATATAAAAAATACATGTGCCCTAGGTATTGATGTCCTTATTCCAACAAAAAAGAATAAGTTGATTCTAATGAATACAAAAAAAGTTATGTGTGCCGAAGTACACCTCTGTCCAAATTATAATTATGCTGACTTGGAAAATTAATTAAAAAATATATATGTAACAAAAAATTATGAAAAAATATTCATCCCCTAGATATTGGTGTGAAAATTTTGTATTTTAAAAATCAGAATTGTATCCTATCTATAAAAAAAGTTACGTGGGCCGAAGTAAACATCACTTTTTAAAAATGTTGATTAGTAGAAAAAATAAGTTATTAAAAATTACATAAAATGATTCACAATTTATTTTTTAATTTAAAAAAAAATATATAATTAGAATCTACACAAAATATCTAAGAAATAACTAGTTTGATTCATCTTCAAAACCTTAATGGTTTAGCTGCTATAGGTGTAAGAAAGTGAATGTCTGGTGAAAAATCCTGATTTTAATGTCAAGTTTGGCCAAAAACTGTAACCCATTATTGTGGGATCACCCTAATGAATATTATATTGTTAGTTTGTGCATGCAAAACACCTTGAATGGATATTTTATAATCAAATGCTTTTATTAGAAGAATTGAGATTTGTTTAATTATAATTGTGAAATTGGAATTAAAACATTTAGCACTATTTGGTTGTTGTTTGTTAAATTGAAATTGTGTTTTGGATAATGTATTTAAATATGGGATATTGATTGATTTGGATTTAGGAAATCTTAATGGTAGTGTTTTGAATTGCTTAAGTTTGTGTTTTAAATATTTAGTGTTTCTGTAATTGTGTTTTGGAGGGGGGAGTATTTGTTATTGTGAAATCTAAGTCTTCCAGATTTTAATTATGAAGGGTTGTCACTTCTGTTAGTCGCCTTGAGATTTCCTTGGGTAGTGCATGTAGTTGGATTCAGTACTGGACATCTGTAGGGATGTGTTATCTCATGTGTTATGTTATTATCAGTTTGTGCAATGTCTACCCTTGGGTGTAGAATGAGTTATTGTGTTGTCAATAGGGGAGTGGCTTTCAACGGGGCTTGGGACACAAAGTGGTCCCAGGATAACTCGTGTGGAAGTCAGTGTAATCAGTGGAAATTAAATAACCTACATTAGGGAAATGGGTAGTTAACATATTTAACTTGATAATTAGCCTCGCTCATTGGCTCAAGGGCTTTTGTTAGACTTGAGATGAGTCGAGAAGGCCTGGAATGGCAAGATCATTATCTTGTCTTCTTGAAAGATAATTGATTCTGCACTAGTGTGCATGTGGGGTCGGAGTTCATAAGAGATTACCAGGAGAACCCAAGATGGGGGCTAGAACTTAGGAAGATCTCCTTAGGATAACCAATGCAACCTTTGTGATAACACTCCTATGACAACAGTCAGTTTTTGTTGTACAATTATTGTTCTTGATTCAGTGATTCTAGAAGCAATGTGACCTTTTGTTTTTGTTTACTAGTATTGTGTTATCTTGTATATTGCTTGTGTCTAGAGGTAATAGGTTTGTCTTGGTTACCTTTTTACTATCTCCTAGCATGGGGGTTGGGCCTACGGGTACCATATGGTTGGTGGCGTGCACCTTACACTATTGAGCTTTCTCTTCCTATTCATGATGGCGAGATATTCTTGTTCAAGGAGCTCGTGTGGTTCTATTGATTTGTACCTCTTTCTCATTATAACAGTGGACACTATATATTGTATTCCTTATTTGTAATCAAGGAGGAACCTTTGTGATGTAATTGTAACATTATGTATGATCTATTCATTGTTGGATTAAATGGTATATATTTTTTATATGATGTTGTATCTATGGAAATATGCTCATTACATTTCTATGTGTTAGACTGATTTTGCAATGGATTACAGCTTTGTTGTATGTTGTTATCATGAGTTATTTCCATATACTATGTTTAAGAATAATATTTTTAAGTTTGGAATTTCACATGTAGACACATTGTGTGGCCTAGAGGATGTATGTGTTAGAGTAGTTTACTTCACTCATCATTGTTACTCTTCTTAAGAAGAAAAAAATTAGTTGTGCTTCCACACTGTTGCATCGTCCTCTAGGTTGTGGGACGGGGTTCTACACCTTAAGACATCAATTTACAATTTAGGGTGATAGGATGGATTAAGGGGATCTATGTGTAGTAAGGTCCTAGGACAAAATGGTCCATGTGTTAAGGGAATAAAATTTGGTGGAGTTTCCTAAGGTAACAAAATTTCATTTTAAGGTCCTACAATAAAATGAATGCTTTAGGGTTTGGGGATTAGATTTTAGAGTTCAGGGTTTAGGGTTTAGGGAACTTAGGGTGAAGTTCAGGTGGCCCTTGGAATAATGGACTTGCAAGTTACTGAGCAACGTTTTCTTGTGGAACAGTTGATTGAGATAACTCTTTTTTCCCAACAAGAGTATATCTATAGAGCTAAGGTATATCGATTGTGAATAGATGTATTAATCAAGTATGACATAGAATTTAATTAAATATAAGGACATAAATTGACTTATCTAAATTTTCAAATTCCATGATAAGAGACACAAGTTCTCTATAGTGGGACAAAGTAGTTAAGAAGAAATTACAAGTTTAACACTAACATTAAAACTTATAATCTTATTCGTTGTTTTCAAAGAATACTAAGGATAAGAATGAAAAAATAATAGAAACATTCAAAGGGACACATAGATATATGCTAGTGACCTAATTGCAATGTATAAAATAAATAAAGATGAGCTTGAGCTCTATTCACCAAATTTTGAGAACTTCTTTGATCCCCTTAAGAAATGTCATATTAGGACCCCTTAAGACATCGATTTACGATTTAGGGTGATAGGATGGCTTAAGGGGATCTATGTCTAGTAAGTTCCTAGGACAAAATTTTCCATGGCTTAAGGGAATAAAATTTGGTGGAGTTTCCTAAGGAAACCAAATTTCATTTTAAGGTCCTACGACAAAATGAATGCTTTAGGGATTAGGGTTTAGATTTAGAGATTTGATGACATGAAAACATATAGAAGACATGTGAATAAATTTTTACAAGTAAATGAGAAACCCTACCACCTAAACTTAGTGCTTCGAATCAAATATGTGACATTCTAGGAATAACTTCAATATATCAACAATTAGGAATTTTAGATTTCAATTATAACTAAGTTGTTGAGTTAAGATGGATTTTGAACCTATTTCCCTCTAAGCACTCTTGGATGATTTAAAAAGGAAGAGGGGATCTAAAGTGATTTAGACCCATTTTTTTTTCTAATCATATATTTTTTGAAACTTTTCTATGGCATAGACTCTCCCTTCATATTTATAAATTCTAGACACATGGGTTTTCAAAAAATAACCTAACTGCCACTAAGTGAGGAATAAATTGATCAATTCAATAAATAAATAATCCTAGAAAATAAACCTTTGGTTATAGAATTGACTTGCATTTATGAATCATCTATCAAGTTTCTCAAAAGAAAAAAAATAAATTTTCCATTGAAATGTTCATGCTACAAGTTAGCTTTGATACACTAGTTTAGAGAAAGTACAACATTTAGTTTTCCTAATAGAACAATGCCACTACACATGAGAGTTAAACTAGGAATTAGACTACACACAACCTATAGATCTTGTGAATAACATCCTATAAATTAAGGCTTAAATATGATCATAATGCATCCTTACATAATTCACAAAGGATCTCATCCAAATAAGAGAAATGGGTAGAAATAATTCATGCTTCACATTGTAATATTTATTTGATTTATAACATTTATGTGTCTAGATATCCATATTGCACATAGTCTAGATTAACAAGTATGGCTTGAATTTCTATGCTTTTTTAAGAGAATACATCATACACTATATAAGCTAATAACATTGATGTAGAGTGATTACATGCTCATATCAACTAGAATCATGATATATATACACTTATTAAATCAAGCACATAGTTTCACATGAGGTACATTATTTTACTTCACTGGTACACTTTCTCAAGTTAAATTATACAATCATGAAGTTTTATGAGATAAAATTAGCTATCATTTATATTATGTGAACATATTATAATTAAATCAATTTGTTGGTTAATATATCTATTCATTGATTGTTTGTACCTCCTTTATTAGTCAATTATGAATTTCATTGGTAGTTGTGTGGATCACCAAAAACATACCAAAATGTACCTAACCTATGGACTATAATGTGATCCCTCCCTACATGCTATGTCATCAAATCTTACTACACATCCTTATTTTACCTCTTCTATTATATCGCATGCCCCTAATATTGAACTTGTCATCACTTCCACCCTAAATAAACTAAGAACCATGAGTGAGTAAAAATCATACAAAGAAGGTTATGTCAAATAAAAAATGTAATCTAAACCTCCAAGGAGCCCTAATTTAGGGTTTTAGGTTTATGTTTTAGGGTAAATAGGGTTTTAGGTTTATGTTTTAGGGTTTAGGTCCAAGGACTAACCTATGTAAATTAGTTTTTAGGGACCTATGTAAATTTTGTAACCTAGGGTTTCTAGGGTTTTGATTTCTAAGTTAAATGTGTCTAATTTAGGTTTAGTTTTTATGGTTTTTGATTTACAATTTAACATTCTTTGTTTCGTTGATGTTTTTTGTTTTTTAAATGCAATTAAAAAACTATAAAATATTGAACTAAAACAAACTAAACAAACAAAAACTGAATACTAATTACAAAACAAAATATATATATAAACCAAAAAAAGGGAGAATTCAACCAACCTGGAGGTCGTTGAGGTTAGTTGTGTCGACGGGAGGAGGTGGCAGTGAAAATTTTCTTCAATCAGGCCCTTTGAAACACGTACGCGATCTGGTCTCCTCTTCTCTGGCGCAGACAAAAATGTGAGTTAAAATGAAACACAGTCGCTAATTTAAAAAAATAAATAGCTTTGTGAAATGCATATGTGTTTCATAACGCGTACGTGTTTCATAATGCATACGCATTTTCTATTCACGTACTAAAGCTGAATGCATACGCATTCAGATTTAGGCTTGGGTACCCGATCCATAACACGTATGTGTTTCGTGTGAAATTTTTTATTTTTCCTAAAATTTCCCCTCTTCGTGTACCCAACTTCTTGCTTTTACCCTAATTCTGCTATGTACTTTTCCTTAAACTTTTTATATGCTTTGAAAAATTAGTCCTCGTGAGGTCTAATAGGTTCAATAGGCTCAGGGAAAAAGAAATCCAATGAAAACTTCCCTCGAGAAGACATAGGATTAAGGCCACTATGATTCATAGTATAGATTTCATTGACAAGGGGAACTTTAAACATTTATGTATAACTGACAGGATGACATTCATGGAGTGAAGCGATGGGTAGCCTAACTTCACATGAAATTGGTTTGAAGATGGGATGATGGTGAATGAGACACTTAGTGTTTTCAATCCATCTTTTAGAGGGAGATTTATCGAGGCCATTCTAAGACAAGAAAAACCATTATGAATTTGGATCCATGCTTTTGTTTTTTCATATGTATCTTGAGAGAGTTCATGCACAAATAGGAATTCCTTAGTGATCATATTCTCTACACAGAAAGGATCAATTAATATCACATTATTACGCTTTTCATTGATTCTTCCAACTATGTAAAGAGGACCATCAGGTGCATGTTTGATTATGTCTTTTTATGAGAAATCAATATCAAGGGGAATTTTGGTTTAGCCCTTACGAGGTTTAGCTTCAATAAATGACACAACTTTAATCGATTTGTTCCCATGTTCATCTTTTTTAGTTTTATCGTGCATGTTAAAATTTGTCACATCATCCTTTGTTTCGATAGCATTGGAAAATGAAATAGTGTGTTTCGACATGGGATTTGTAAAGATTTGTAAGTTTTGGTTAGGAGCTACAGACTTATTACCTTGATCATTCACACCTCTAATTAGAAGATGATTAGAATCAGTGAGGGCTTGCACAAGATGTTTAAGACACTTACAATATTTTGTGTCATGTCCATTTTGTCAGTAGCAATGGAAATAAGAGTTTGGTCTATAGTTTGTGGGTAATGGTTTATTAGGATCAAGAACTCTAATAGGAGGAAAGGAAAGCATATTCTTTTCCACAAGCCATATCATGATAAATTATGAAGGGTGTTGGGTAGAGGGGTAAATTTTCTATTCCTATCCCCAAAGGGAAAAGGATTTGTCATCTTTATAGCAGCCACATGGTTATCAACCGGTTGATTTGGTTTAGGGGAATTAAGTTGTAAAAATCCCCTATTATGTTTCTTGAAAGGTTGGTAATTATTTTGAGGTGGAGATTCAAAATTTTTAGGATGCATAGAAGGATTTTTCACATCACGATTATAAGCTGAATTTTGATAATAAAAAAGGGTTGTACATAATTCTGTGAAGGATGGGAATTTCAACATCTCAATCTTGAATTGGATTTTTCTTTTTAAATTGGCAATAAACATTCATCGAAGGTCAGCATCAAGAATCTTATTGTTTATTTGTGAATAAAATTTTTGGTATCTCGCTATGAAATCAATCACTTTCTCATCATCCTTTTGTTTTCATTCCATTAAATCAGATAGGGTCATCTTAGGACCCATGTAAGTGTGGAAGTGGTTGTAAAAGGCATCAACAAGCTCATTGAATGAACCAATTGAATTATTCAATAAGGAAGAAAACCACCCTAAAGTAGTATCCTTCAAGGATCTAGGGAAGACTTTAGCCAAGAGCTTATCTTCAAAGATGAAATCACTACATAGGGTTTTGTAAGTAGAAACATGGCTAACAGGATCTCCAATCCCACCATATTTCTCAAATATAGGAACCTCTATACCTTGTGGCATTAGTGTTCTCAATATCTCCAGGGATAATGTGTTTTTTTTATGTATTATGAAGGTTGACCATTGTTATTTTGAGTTAGGGTTACAACTTGTTGAATGGATGGCATGCTTTGCAAAAGTGTGTTAAGGATGGAGTCATTGTTATTAGAGTAAGGTGGATGTGAGTAAGTTGGAGTGGTGTATGTACGCAGAGGGCAAGTGAATTGTAAATTTGTGGAGGATGATTTAGGAGATATTGTATGTGAATGCACAAAGCTAGAAGGATTTCAATACCTAAGTGTTGACAATACTAGTAGGCTAAATGGTTGTGGTAACTTGAGTACTAGTGTATGTGTTAGTGTAATTAATTATTTATGACACTAGCATAAGTTAACTTAGGTCTTTTATTTAATTAATTTAGTCCTAGGTTGCATAAATTAGAATATCATAAATAATGGGGCAATTCCCCCTTCTATGTTTGTAGGGGATAATATTCCTTCTAAAAGATGAGTTGTCCTTTTAGAACTTATCTCAATCTTTTATCATTTCCTAGGTAGGGTTCACATGTTGTCACATATTGTTAGATCATGACACATGGCAACATCATATTGCATCTTGCATCTCTCTCATGCCTATATATTCCAGGAATTTGTACATTTGTAATCATCTCATATTCTAGATCAATAGCAATCTCTATTTGCATGCCCTTAGTTGCAACACTTTCTGTGTGGCTGAATTTCTCCTTGGAAAAGGTCCTCTTGAAGGCTGCAACTTTAGGGACATTGTGCATCCATCATTTCAACATGGTATCAAAGCTTTTCTAATGAAACTTCAACCCAGGATCGAGAAAGTTGGTGTGCAAAATTCTTTGCAAGCTTGAAGGTTTCCATTGCAAGTTACTTGACTCCACCCAGGGACCAAGCTGATTTATGAAGCAGATTGAGTCAGATCTGAGTTCGCCATTGTCTTCAGAAGGCCTCGAAATCCTAGGATCACCTGTCCATTCATCAAAATTAGATACATCAACTCAGGAGCCATCAGATGTATTTTAGGGTTTGTAAAATCAATCGTACTATTTGTACAATTTGCAGGAAAAAATCATGGCGGTCAGTTGTCCTCTGAGGCAAAAAAAAATTTAGTCGTAGGCACAATTTAAAAAAAAAATAATTCGAGCTTATATCCATATTATTGGCAAAAAAAAAATATGTTTGGGTATTTTCTAAAGTCTGCAGAAAAATAATTTGGCGACTGCAATATCCTGTCGGTGTCATTTATTGGCTTTTTGGGTTTTGATTTTTTATTCTCCATCGACATAAATTATTGGGGTTGGCATAGTATTTTTAGCACATATAATATTTTGGGCTTGCTTTTTATATTTCTACAAATATATTTTTTCAAAGTCGATATCAAAATCAATTTTGAATTGCCAATTAGGCAATATTCAAAATTTATTTTCTGCTTTTCATTACATTTTCTGCAATGAAGGCCATTTTTTTTTTTTTGAAGAATCTACATTCATTGTTGATGGGGCCCGCTCTATATTTCCAACTCAGTGGTTTCATTTTCCTCGCCGTCGACTTACTCCTCCCGCCATCCATTTAATGTTATTAGCCTCACTAATCGGTAGTTTTTCACTCGTTTTTCATTGACCCGTGCTCTTTCCAAACCGCCGCTTGGAGTTCTCTATTCCCACCGCTGGTAGTTTGTCACCGGTGTCCGCCGATCATGCATTCTCTTCACATCGGCATTGATTTCACCTGGTGGGTACGAATTCTGTTATAGTCACATCAGTTTGTATGGTGGTTTTTCCATCAGGCAGTATATTCTACATTGCCTCCTCTGCATACTCATACTATCAGCCAAATTGTTGACGAGCTCACTCAAAGCCCCGACCCATGGTCATTTTGAGGACCAAGGGGTCCACTCATTAGCATTGTGCCTCCAAGCTCAGCTATCCACAACCAGGAGCTAGTCCGAGCGGGCTGATTTTTTGCCCTTGTTTAGCCTACAAAGTGCCTCATATAGGCCTTTTTTTGTTTTATCATAACTTTCATCCATGGTGTCAAAAATCAGCAAACGAGATACCGTCGGAAAGAGGATTTGGTCTACTTTCTAGTGGTGACATCTATTCTAGAAAATTTTGTTCACAAAAAATTATACAATCAAATGAAGTCAAAACCCTAATTTGGACATAAAGGCTCATATCTTTGCAGTAATTTGTCAGATTTCGGTGATTCTAGCGGCATTAGGAAGGTGATTCCGATATTTTTTCATTCGTATATTCACCTTGATCAGTTTTAGCTCCAAGTACTCTTCTATTAGATTTTTTCAATTTGGCGCATTTGCTCAATAACTTGGATATCCTAAAGCTTTGGAAAAGAATTTTTGATTCAGGTGGCATCACTTTAGTTGCATATCAGTTTTGGAAGTTTCTATTTTCTGTTGAAGGTCAATGTCTTTGTATTTTTTGGAGAAATTTCATAGTATATTATGGGGCTTGCATATACTCCTTCTCTGACTATGTTGCACAAGGGTAACTATAAACAATGGAGGGATGGGATCATACACCATCTCCAATCACTTGATTTATTGCCACATCTATATGGTATAGTTCCCCATCTGAGTGAAGCTATTCATGAACTTGCTTGGAGTTGCAGCAGATTCACTATCTTGGAGATCATTTCTATGCAAGTTGATTGTGATGTTTTGAGTACTCTTGATAATTGTGATTGTACTCACATCCTTTGGACTAAAATTTGGGGGATATATGGAGATTCAGATACTCCACCCTTCCCCGATGGTCATGCTTTGAATGTCATTCCTCATATCAGATATCCCATGATGATATTGTTATGCGAGAGGTTGATTGCCTTGAATCTTCTGAAGAGGTTGACAAGGATTCTTCAAATGTTCCTTCTTCTCCATTAGAAACTATTGGTATCCCTTCACTTTCAGTGGTTCCTTGTCCAGAATCATTGATTGAGGCTTCCATCTCTATCCATCAAGAAAAAATCATTTTTCTAGACTTGACATCACAGGATGGCTTTGTTTCAGGGATTGTAGACTTGGCTATTTCTATAGGTTTGGAGAACATTCTTGAGGACATATCGCTCCTCTATTCAAATTTGTCTTTGTAGAGTCTTCTTGACTCTCCACATTCCTTTGTCTCAACCTTGATTGTGGATCTAGAGACTATCTTGGAGGAACTTGATTTCTCTTCAAAGATTTCATGTTTGAGACTTCTTCCCTTGGATTCCATTCAGGAGTCAGAGTTTCTTCAGCATCAACCATTGGATTTGCTTCTTCCTAGCAGGAGACTTGTTTTTTGGACACCTTTGTTGCTTCAGACTTCCTTCAATGGTTTTGAGGACACTTCATTCTGGGGGGTAATCCAGTCTCCATCTATTCCTTCAATGGAAGGATCATTGCATCACCATATTTGGATCTTGTTCAGCATCAGTTTTTGCATCATCCTGGTTTGTCACCTTCTTCAATGATTGGGTATGCACCTGAGTTGATTGTGGTATCTTCATCAGGCAAGGAGACATTTGATCAATTTTCAAAGACATCATCATCCATATCCATCCTACCTTCCTTCAATTCCTATCTAGAATGGGAAACATCTTTGCACTTGCACTTGGTTTTGTTTCTTCTAAAAGGGAGACAAATTGTTTGTTGACATTCGATCTTGTTTTGTCTTCAGACACTTACCATTTTTGTAGGTGATATCTTGCTCTAGGGGGGCTATATAGTCTCTCTATTTCCCTCCTATGGGGGGACATTGATTGTATTGTATCCATGTGATGGATGGTGCACTTTGGGGGTATTTGGGAGTCCTCCATCCTTCCCATCCTTTTCTGCTTTTTCATCTCCTTTTTGGAGAGGGGTTTTGTTCCCACTGGGTTTTCCGCTTTTCTCTGGTTGTGGGAGATTTGTTGCATCTTTCATTTTCATCATGTAAATGGGTACCTAAAATGGCCATCATGTAGCCAGGACCCATCATCATCATCATCATCATCATCATCATCATCATCATCATCATAATCATTGCATCTCCTCCCTAAGTTGCACTTATGGGGGGGTGTTAGTGTAATTAATTATTTATTACACTAGCATAAGTTAACTTAGGTCTTTTATTTAATTAATTTAGTCCTAGGTTGCATAAATTAGAATATCATAAATAATGGGGTAATTCCCCCTTCCATGTTTGTAGGGGATAAGATTCCTTCCAGAAAATGAATTGTCCTTCTAGAACTTATCTCAATCTTTTATCATTTCCTAGGTAGGGTTCACATGTCACATGTTACATCATGAAACATGGAAACATCATATTGCACCTTACATCTCTCTCATGCCTATATTTTCAAGGCATTTGTACATTTGTAATCATCTCATATTCTAGATCAATAGCAATCTCTATTTACATGCCCTTAGTTGCAACACTTTCTATGTGGTTGAATTTCTCCTTAGCAAAGGTCCTCTTGAAGGCTGCAGCTTCAGGGACATTGTGCATCCATCATTTCAATAGTATGTAGGAATGGAAATGGGTATTGTAGAAGAAGGAATTGAAGTTCCACCTTGGCTTTGGATATACCCCAAAGCTTGAGTACAACTAGTGATGGTAGGGATGGTGTTGTTAACATCATGCACATTGGTTGTAGGTATGGAAGTCATGGGAAATGAAGTATGCATGCTATGGTCCATAGGAGGTTGATTATCAACACTATGAGAAAGAGAGAAAACCCAAGATCCATGACAAATGGTGTATCACAGGATGACATGTGCCTTGAACATCTCACAATAGTATTGCTAATAGGACACCAAATTGTAAAGTTCATACTAGTTTCACAAACTTAGTGTACAATCCCAAAATGGAAAGAGGCTTAAAATGCAATGAAATGACCTGGAATGCAATGTGTAAATATAATTTTCAGATTCTAAACAAGGTAATTTGTTGATTACAGTATGCAACAATCTGAAAATGAAATCTTGTAAATACAATTTTAAAATCACGCAATGAACTATATGTACCAAATTAAGCTAAATATGATGAAATTGATGAAACAAAAACTCAATAAACTGAAACACAAATATGAAAGCAATAAACAAAAGCAAAAAAATGAAGATTTTAATTTCTAGAAATGCATATTATGGGATGATCAAGGACTCATTCACCCTATAGAGAATGGGTCCTAGATGAGGTTTTTGAAACAAATTTTTATTGATTTTCAATTGATTTCCAATGGTTTTCAGATTCGGGTGTGTTACAACAAGTTTCAGTTTCAGTTTTATGTGAATGTAATGTGAAATGCAAGTTGAAAATGTAACCTAAAAGACCTAGTTTGATATGCAATGTTTTTTTAATTTTCAAATGCAAGTAACTATGATGTAAATGATATGCAAGATGACTGATTTTTTTGTATTTTTTAAATTTAAAGAATACAAAATATGCAATTATAAAACCCTAGATGTAATACTGTTGAATATTTGAAATACTAAGAGGGGGGTGATTTAGTATTCCATAAAACTAGTTAAATAAAATCCATCTAAACATTATCACAATTTTTATTGAATTAGCAAGAGAGAACATAAAAACAAGACAATGCATTGAAACACACATGAACACTAGGATTTTTATGTCGAAAACCCAAAAAGGGAAAAACCACGGTGAGAGTTAACTCACAATATATTATATCTGGATACAAAATATTACAGGGCTCATTGTCAGGACTCACTGTCCTTGAAAGGCTCACAACCTGAATACAAAAGATGGCTAATCACCAAGATACAAAATTTATGGCTTATTGCCAAAAGTATTAACTGATAGAATACACCTTTTGTGTTGAGGGTTCAGTTCCAATGAAGCTCTGAATAAGAACTTCCTCTCATAGTAGTCACTCAACAATTTTTTTTTATCCTCAACTAATAAAGAATTTAAGCTTGGATCTTCACATACCCATTGGCCCTCTTTGCACTTCACTACACCTCACTACTGCACCACATACCACCACCAATTTTTTCTTCAAAGAATCTCATATATATACAAGTATATCTCATTCATTAATTAGGTCAGCCTAATTAGATGAAATCAAAAACACTCTTGTTGGTGCCATATACGATTTAAATCATTTTTATCCATGTAGTGCATCATATCAAGTTGGCATATATCTATAGAAAACATCCACAAAGTATATCTACTCTTCTTAATGTGCATCATATGTTAGGTCGGCCAAGACTAGGATATAACCACAAAAACTCCAAACCAACATACAATCCTTAAAGAAAACACCTTTTAGATCTGATATTACATCAATTTATCATCACTATTATCATAGAGACTACCATTAGAACTGCAACATTAGAATGTTCTCCTTAAAAAACTATGGAATCTCCCACACTGATATGCAAAGCAGAGAAACACTTGTAGAGTATAGAGCTAAACTCTTTCAATGATAACTTTCTGGTCACAACACAAAACTTCTCAAGATCCAGGATATAGTTGTATGATTGAGACATGATAACACGATTAAGAGATTAGAGTCATATCAATTGTTGCAGTGATTTTTTAACTCAAAAACCAACACTCTGCTTTATCAAAAAAGAACACTTCTAGTAGAAATAGCTTACGATAAACTAAGCTTCCCATACAATTGTCACCATGTTGAAATCAATTACAACACAAGAACAACCATATCAAACTACATATACTTCATGCTCATGTTGCAAGGCTTCATATTTCCAACAATCTCCCCCTTTGGTATTGATGGCAACATGCATGTCAAAAACATTTTTTCTGATATAAGGCAACTGAAATACTCCCCCTTTCAAAACTATTCTTCTCAAAAAAAAAATCCTCTATCTATCTCTCTCTCTCCCCCATTAACATCAATGGCAAAGGATAGGTTCTAGTATATATGTTTGCTTTGAGGATTTTATGTTGGTTTAGAGTTTTTGTGGTTATATCCTAGTCTTGGCCGACCTAATGTATGATACACATTAAGGAGACTAGATATACTTTGTGGATGTTTTCTATAGATCTATGCTAACTTGATATGATGCACTACATGGATAAAAATGTTTTAAATCATATATGGTTCTGACAAGAGTGTTTTTTATTTCATCTAATTAGGTCAACCCAATTGATAAATGAGATATACTTGTATATGTATGATATTCTTTGAATAAAAAAGTGGTGGTGGTATGTGGTGTAGTAGTGAGGTGTAGTGAAGTGCGAAGAGGATCAATGGGTATGTGAAGATCCGAGCCTATATGATTTATCAGTTGAGGATCAGAACAAAATTGTTGAGTGACTACTATGAGAGAAAGTACTTATTCAAAGATTCATTAGAACTGAACCATGCACACATAAGGTGTATTCTATCAGTTCATACTTTTGGCAATGAGCCATAAATTTTGTATCTTGGTAGTTAGCCATGTTTTGCATTCAATTTGTGATCCTTTCAAAGATAGTGAGTCCTAGTAGTGGGCCCTATAATATCTTGTATCTAGATATAATATATTGTGAGTTAACCCTCACTGTGGTTTTTCCCTTTTTGGGTTTTCCACTTAAAAATCCTGGTGTTCATGTGTGTTGATGCATTGTCTTATTTTTATGTTCTCTCTTGTCGATTCAATTAGAATTGTGATAATGTTTAGATGGATTTTATTTAACTAGTTTTATGGAATACTAATTCAGCCCCCTCTCAGTATTCCAGATATTCAACAATTAGTATCAGAGTAGAGAAATACTTGTAGAGTATAGAACTAAACTCTGTAATGATAACTTTCTGAGCTCACTACACAAAACTTGTCAAGATCTAGGATATAGTTTTCTAAATGAGACATGATAACACCATTAAGAGATTAGAGTCATATCATTTGTTGTGGTGATTTCTGAACTCGAAAACCAACACTCTGGTTTATCAAAAAAGAACACTTCGAGTAGAAAAAACTTCTTGTAAACTAAGTAAGCTTCCCATATAGTTGTCACCATGTTGACATCAATGACAACATGGGAACAACTAGATCAAACCACATATACTTCATGTTCATGTTGCAAGGATCCATATTTCCAACAAATACAAAGTTCAATGCAAACTAGACATCCTAAATGAGACCTAATTCAATGCAAATCAATGCAAGATCTAAATATAGGATGAAAAGGACTCCAAAATCAGAAAAACTACAATGTTTAAAAATTTGGGTTCACCAAAATGAAATAAAGGGAAATGAAGGTGTGTCCCAAAATGGAACAATGTGATGCACCTATTTTCCTCTATATTTCATTCAAAATGTGTGCTATGATGTGCAAATGAGTTACAGAAATTAAACCTAACTGATATAATAGTTAAAAGGTAGGTTTTAAGAGGGTTAAATTTTGTGTACCTATTGTAAAAATTTCTTTTTGAAACCTCATTGAGGACTCATTCACCCTATGGTGAATGGGTCTTGGCTAGGGCTCTGAAAAATTAGTTTCTAGGTTATGTTCCTCTCAATCTACACTCGCAAATTCTACTTGGAGACTGTTGGAAAGACAGAAGTAAATCTTGTAGCTTAGTTTCTATGATTTTGCAAGAAAGGTGATAGCTTTGACAACTTTGAAAACTTTTTCAATTTTTCTCTCCAAATGATCTTCAACCTAAAACCTGCAATCACACATCAAAGGAGAGAAAAAAAAATTAGGGAATTGGGGTTTTCCTTGGTCAAACCCCATTTTGGTAATTAAACCTTGAAATGAAACAATGCATAAAGGAATGATGAATGAAAAAATGTAATTTCATAACTCACCACACCTTAGTTGGAACGTTGGATAAATTTGTAATGAAGTGGCCTCAATGAATGTAGATCTTGAACTTTGAGTAAAAACAATGCCTTTGAATATGCTTGATTGATTTGAAATGATACATCAACACATTAGCTCAACAACATGCATGATCCATTGTGCCTTTGACATGATGAAATGGATCTTGAATGCTACAATAATCTTCTATAAATCTTCCTTTGAATGCCTTAGAAATTCTCTTGAATACTCTATCAATGCTCTTGTGAACTCTTAGGTTGCTTGAATAAAAAATTTCTAGGTGAAACTAATTGAAACAGCCTTGTATTTATACATAACATTAATTCCCAAAAATTCAAATATCACAAGTTGACATCAAATCTAGGATTTGAAATCATTAAAATATTGCTAAAAACATATTTTAAGGAAGACTCCTAGGTCTAAGGGAGGACCCATTCACCATGTGGTTACAAATGGGTCCTAGGTCATTCACCTAGGACACACTTCAGACAATGTGAAATGTTATGTGAAAATAGGGCCCTAGGACCTAGTGAGGACCCATTCGCCATGTGTTGAATGGGTCCTAGGTCACTAACCTAGGACACACATCTTCTAAAATTAAGTGTTGTGTTATGGCATTTATGAATGTCGGGTTTTATCTCTTGGAATTTTCATTTAATTAGGCTTGGATTTGAATTAAAGGGGCCAATTAAGGATAATTATCCTCAATTAATTAATAAATCCCTAGATTAGTGTGAAAGTGTAAAGATACACTTTACAACACCCTAAATAAGGCACAATTAAGTCCATTTAGTTTAAAAGGGCCCTAAACATAATGTGAATCTACAAAACACATTACAACACTAAATCAAGGCAACATTAGGTTTATTTTAGTATTAATTATCCCCAAATTTAAGGAGAAAGGGATACTTTTTTCTGTTAATACATTTTGCACCAACTTTAGTGAGAGTATGACCCCATGTCAAACTCACACTAAAGTACACATTCAAGAAATTTATGTATGCATAAATGACAAAGATATGCAATCATACAACATCAAAGACCAAGAAGAATCAAGCCTAGATTGTCCAACGTGATGTGGAACAAATCTAAGCTATTAGTTTGTACTCACTTTGAGGTAGCAAAACTTCAAGTTGTCCACTAGGTGAGTCTTCCAATAAAGTGGCTTAGTGAGAAACTCATGCCTATGTTTTAGCTTTCACCATACAATGAGAAAGTCATGCCTATGTGTTGGCTCTCATCATACTAATCATACCAAAGCTATCCCTCTGATAACTTCAATAAGGTGCCACAAGGTGTAATGAAACAAAGGGTTGGAAAATGAGAGAATCATATTAGGCTCCCATAACATGTCAAAGCTATCCTCCTAACAACTTCAATAAGGCACCACAATGAAAGGCAAGGCTCTATAGGCAAGAAAAGTGTGTTATGCTAGGTGGCCTTGAATTAGGGTTTTGAGCTTCACAAGGTGAGCAAGATATGTTATGCCGAACACTTATGAACATTATGTAAATTTTTTTGTTCAAAGGGATCTTGCTTCATTCATGTAAGGTCTTCTTCATAGGGATCATTGTGTCTAATGTTTCAAAGAGAGGACAAGTAAAGAGTAAAAAATTCACAATTTATGGAATGTAGTGTGTCGCATCACCACTAAGAGTAAAATCATATGCTAAGAAATATTGCATGCTTGGAGGAGATCAAACCCAACGACACCACCAAGAAAAGGACACATCAAAAGAAAAAAGAAAATCACACCATGAAACATGCAAAAATGTCATTTAAATATATTATCGATGTATGCCTCCACTTTAAAGCGGTTTCTAACACCATTGCTATGACTGTAACTGCTTTAAATTAACCAATGTTTACTCCTAAGACATGAGAGATTTCCTCGAAAAACCCTATTCCAATTCATATGTTGTCGAAAGAAAGCTACGTCATGAAAAAGGAGGGAGGGGTTGCACCAAAAAATACATTAGGGATCTATGGATTCGGGGTCAGTATGTCTTTGCTACAATGTTGTTATAGATCTTGGAAAAATCATCATTCCCTAAATACTCATAGAATTGGAAGAATGACACAAAGAGAGTGAAAACAAAGAAAAATCCTTTCGGGTCAACATGGAAGAGACCTAAATGTTTCGAGACCTTGCATAATCCCCAAAAGAAAAACATAAGAAAAGTGAAAAAAAAGATAAAATGTTGATAACATAGAGAAGAAAGTAGATACATATAAAGGAATACACAAAAAGAGAGAGATACATCAAACGAAACAGTACAGGGGATCACATTACACACATGCAATCACATAAAGAAACGCGAAGAATAAAACAATTCAAAAGACTAGTAAGGCACATATGAGTCAACCTATAGCAGGTCATCTACATCCCAATCTCGATCGATATATACAGAAGGAAGACAACTAGCCAAAGGGACAACATCAAGTGCTTTGTTTGTCAGGAGGCTGTAACCTGGCACTGTCTTGTCTATCTGTAAACTACCAATTTATGCGGTGATCCTAAGAACCCCTGAGATGACAGCCATGATCACCATTTTTTGAATTCGGACCATTGCTCTGGGCATCCTTTTTTTTAATTATCTAACCTCAAGGAGGTTAGGGGTAAAGTCCATTCTTATACCCCAGGTCAGGGGAGCAAGAACTGGTACAATATTATTGATCCTTACTTTTCCCACTATGAAGCGAAGTTGAACCTGTGACCTTAAGGGATGCAAACCCCAAGCCCCAACCAACTCCGCTACATGTGGTGGAAATTTTTTGGAGCTTGTTATAGTTTAATTTCATTTTAAAATTATATGTTCTAAATATAAAGTAATTCTAATCAATAATAAATTCATATGATTATTAAACTCCTAAAATAAGAATACTATTGCTTTTAACTATATCTTCCATATAAATACTTTAATCTCTAAAATAGGTAAATATTTTCTTGGGAAAATATTGAGATAAATGGAGATTATAAAATAGAAAATACTATTTTGTATGAGTTCATAAATTTATAAAACAAGAAAAACTATTCTTTAAAAAATAGAACACTATAAATATGTAGATATTGAAAGACTTAACAAACAAAGCTAGAATTAAATTGTAATTTTTGTGGCTTTGGTTGGAATAGGTGCAAGTATAGAAGGAAAACAAGCATAGCATAATATAATGATACTTATTATACGAGAAAATACTATACAACTCTTATTGATAACTAAATATTTTTTAAGGATTTGATTTGATAGTTATTGAATGTACATCTAATAGTATTCTTACAAAATTAGGTTTGTGAATGATAACAAAAAAACAATTAGAACGTTTCTTTTAGATTTCCTTGTCATTGTTTGACTTGATATTGATGAACTCATTCATCCACTTTGTTCCAATTGAATCTATCAAGCCGAAAAACTTTTTTTTAAGAACTTGACTGCTTTGGTAACCTTATGACATCTATAGAGTAGTGAAGCAACTCAAGCAGTGAGGAAGAAATAAACCAATTTACCATTTTTCTTTCAACTTGAACTTTATTGAAGTCTACAAGAGTAAGTAAACCAATGTGATAATGAGAATTGTCCAATATTTGATTAAGACCACCCAAAAACTATTTTAAAACCAAATTTTGTACTATATCTTTGGGTTTTTCTAGGTCCAAGAGTACAATTAGAAATATGGATGATATGTTCAAATTTACTCTATATCTATGCTTGGATATAAGAAAATATTCTCCTAGAACCCACTGACTCACAAACAAAATCAAAGCACTTCAAGTTCTATTGAAAACATATCACAGTCACTTGTTTGTCACCTTACCTAGAAAGGCCATTTTTTTTTGTTCTTGACATGTGGATGGGACATATCAAACACTTGTTTGTCACCTTACCTAGAAAGGCCATTATTTTTTGTTCTTGACATGTGGATAGGAGTGTTCATGATGTGAAAATACCTAATAAAAATGATAGAGGATTTATTTCAAATGTATGCTTAATCTCAAATAAATAAATTTGGTAGGAATTAATTCTCACATGAACAAAAGAGGAATCGTGAAGTTATTAACGATTACTTAAAACTATATTTGTTATGATATTGCTATCAGGATTCAACCGTGTAGTTTCGAGTCAAACTCATTGACCCATGTTTCATGAGTATATTTGTTGTCAAAATTTTAGTTTGTGACGAATCATATTAATGATTATCTATATCATAATTTTGAGATAAGGAGGATTTAGCGATGGGGCATAAATGGTGAATTGTGTGCATTTTTAACTATTGGTTCATATTTGTTGTATATATTTTTTCGCATATTGAAAATAATTTTTAGATCAACAATGTAGAAAAAATGAAGGAAGACTGTGAGTTTGATTATTAATGGTTGTTTATGACATGTTTATTCTAAAAGGAATATTTTGTTGAGTTACCAATTGCCAAATGTGTCAAGTTTTAACTCTTTGTGCATTTCCACTTCTAAGTTGGTGAGCAATTCAGCTATGTTACATTTTACAATTGATAGCACACACAAAAATATTTCTTTTAATGTATGGATGTCATGAATAACCATTACTTTTGACACTTGCATGTTGTCATTCCCACGAGAGTGATAGTTTCACTCTAACTTCATTGAATTATATTTTTCATTTGATAAAAATTAAGTAAATGAATAATTTATTAAAGAAAATGTTTGTGAATGAAATGATAGTACTTGATTATTCATTTCAAATAAATATTACATGAAAAAAATGGAGATGATAACATTGTATGGCGTGTATTCATATAGTCTTGTTTGTACGGTGTGTATTCATATAGTCTTGTGCAGAGATAATATATTATAACAAAGACTAATATAGCAACCAGAGCAATATTTTACTTATTACAAACTCAATACTACACTAGTATTTTGCTTTCTTTTAAACTCTTTTACAATTGAGATAGATCTCTTTTGTAGAAAAAAGGAGCGATACATAACCTGCAGGAGGATGATCAATTACTTAGAGCTAGATTGTTCTTGATCGAGCTAAGTGGAAGCACTGTTGGAAAATTGAATGCTCCTGAGCCTCTTCCCGTCCACCTACCTATCAGGGGCATTCGATGCTTGCAGCTAAAGATTGATTTGGGGATTTCCTTTCCAACTTGCTTTTGACGTGCACCTGAAGACTGCAGAAGAAGTAAATGAAGTTAGGAATTTTTGAATTCAAATTCAATGTTGGTAAGTAAATTCAAAATTCTGATGGAATGAGTTGTATGACAAAAAGAATGAAGGTAGTTATTATTCAGTTAGTTGGAAGTAGAATTTTTTCTGTGCAGCAGCAGTCTGTAGACAGTGAATGTTTTGTGTGAGCTTCTAAAAGCTTCTGAACAGCAGCAGCTATTAGTTTTCTGTGTGAGCAGAGATTGCTCCTGAAGAGCTCTGTGTAGCTCCTGAAGTTATCTGAACTTGGTTGAGCAGTTGATTGCTCCTAGCAGATTGAAGTTTGTAGCTTAGATTTAACCTTTCAGTAGTTTATGTTTAATCTTTACTATATTGATCATTTCCAGCATAGTTAATCAAAAGGAAAATTTTGCATGCCCATATTTGTCTCCTTGCATTTTTTGTTTATTTTGCATTTGAGTATTCCCTTGTTTGTGTTTTGGGGAAATAGAGCAACAGCTCTGTGATTTATGTGCAATCTAAAATCTTAGGCATGGTATCATACCATAGGCCCCATTTCCTTGTGAGTTAGGGCATTTGTTTTATCTGGGTATTGAGTTTATTGTGTAGGAGACATGGCTGGAGATGAAGGAAAGAGTTGGCAGTAGCCACCTTCCTTTAATGGATAGAACTATGATGTTTGGGAGAAGAAGATGAAGACCATTATGGTCGCCAATGATTTGTGGGAGTTTGTGGTCATTGGTTTCAATGATGTAACTAACCTAGCAGCATATGTTGTGCTCACAAACAACCAAAAGAACCAGCTGAAGGAGTTAAGGAGGAAAGACACTAAGGCATTGAGTTTGATAGAAGCAGCCTTGATAGAGGCCATTTTTCCAGAATAGTAGCAGCTAACTATGCAAAGGAAGCTTGGTAAATCCTCCAAACCTGTTACAAAGGAACTGACAAGGTCAAATTGGTGAAGCTCCAGATGCTTCGAAGAAAGTTTGAGACTCTTGAAATGAAGGGCAGTGAGTCCATTTCTATTTTCCACACAAGACTCTCTAGTTTGATAAACCAGTTGAGAGTGAATGTTGAGATCATTGATGATCAGAGGATTGTAGAGAAAGTCCTCAGAATTTTACCTATGAAGTTTGATGCAGTGGTGATTTCCATTGAAGAGGCAAAGGATCTCACAACATTGTTTGTTGATGAGCTGATGGGTTCTCTGCAAACCCATGAGCAGCACCTAAATAGGTCTGCAAGTTCCTCCCAAGAGCAAGCTTTTAAAGCTTAGTTTAATGCAAGAGGCAGGGGGAGAGGAAGAAATAGCTCCAAACATGGTAGAGGGAGATCTGGACGTAGTAATGCTCAAGAAGAAAGCTTGGCGCAAGAAAACAACCAAGAGGGAGCGAGCAGCTCTTAGACCAGCTCTCGAAGAGGCAAGAAGAATAACAATTTGAATCTTAAGAATGACAAGAGCAATGTTGAATGCTACTATTGTCATAAGTTCGGCCATTATGCAAGTGAGTGTTGGACCAAGTAGAGAGATCAGTCAAAGCAAAGTGTGAATGTGGCTGATTCGAATGTGGCTGAAGGAAACTAGTCCACAGTCTTCATCATGTGCAACATTGGTGAAAAAGGCAGCCCCGAAGTCTGGTATTTGGACAGCAGTTGCAGCAACCACATGAGTGGTAATGAAAGTCTTTTTTCTTTCATTGATAAAAATTTAAAGTCAAAAATTAGAATGGGGAACAATGGAGTAGTTCTTGTTGTTGGAAGAGGATCTATTATGATCCGCAACAAGCAAGGTGAAAAGAAGGAGATACAGAATGTATTTCTCGCTCCCGGGTTAAAGCATAACCTCATGAGTGTTGGTCAGCTGATCCAAAATGGATACAAAGTGTTGATGGAGAAGGTTCAATGCATCATTTATGACAAGAATGAGAGGACGAAGGTGTTTGCAGTAGTCCAAATGATAAAGAACCGGATGTTTCCATTGAAGATTGAGACGTGTTTCTCATCTCAATCTGTTGATGCACCTCTCAAGAATGGAGAATGTACAGTAGTACATCATGTAGCACTCAAGAGCACCATTCAAGATCCCTCCAAGCTACGGCATCTCAGGTATGGAAATTTAGGCTATGCTGGTTTGAGTCTTTTGTCCAAGAAAAGAATGATTGATGGTTTGCCAAGGATAGTAGAGTCTAATGTTAGATGTGAGGCTTGCATTTTGGGCAAGCAACATAGGCAGCCCTTTCAATCAGGAAACTTTACAAGGGCAAGAGCACCATTGGAGCTGGTGCATATGGATTTGGTAGGCCCTATGCAAATCATTTCTATTGGCAAGAGAAGATTTTTTATGACATTTATTGATGATTACAGCTGTAAGACATGGGTCTATTTTTTGCAACATAAATCTGAAGCATTTGACAAGTTTTTGTTGTTTAAGGCCCAGGCTGAAAAAGAAAGTGGACATTTTATCAAGGTCCTAAGGTCAGATCGTGGAGGAGAGTATACCTCTAATTTTTTTGTGAATTTTTGCAAGCAAAATGGAATCAAGAATGAGCTAAAAGCCAATTATACTCCGCAGCAAAATGGAGTGGCTGAAAGAAAGAATCGAACCATTGTGGAGATGGCAAGGAGCATGATGAAAGAAAAAGGACTCCTGAATGAATATTGGGGAGAGGTTGTAGCAACAGTTGTTTATTTGATAAATAGAAGTCCAACAAAGGCAGTCTATGACAAGATACCTCAAGAGGCATGGACAAGATGCAAGTGGACAGTTGAGCACTTGAAAGTGTTCGGTTGTGTAGTATATGCACATGTGCCTAAAGAAAAGAGGCAGAAATTGAATGACAAGGGTGAAAAATGCATTTTCACGGGCTATAGTGAAGAGTCCAAAGCCTATCGGCTATATAATTTGGTCACCAAGAAGATAGTGATTAGTAGGGATGTGGAGTTCCTAGAAAATAAGTCATGGGATGGAGTGGTAGAATCTGACAGTTCATAACCGCTCCTAACAGCTCCTGAAGAAGTAGAAATTGAACCTACAGTTCAGCAAGAAGAGTCTACAGATGCTCCTGAAAGCATCGGATGAGCTCTTGAAGAGCTCCTGAGAGCTCCTGAAAGCTCCTGACGGCTCCTAATGACTCCTAAAGTTGGAGGACAATCAACAAGATAGTTAGGAAGACTGTCATAGTCAGTCAGAGGATTGACTCCTGAAGGTACCAGTCGAGCTCCTGAAAGGCCCCTGAGACCTCCTGAAGTTGGTAAACAGCTAGAAAGACTGTCACAGACAGCCAGAGATTCAGCTACAGTGAGCTTCGAATGAACTCCTAAAGTTTTTCAAAGAGCTTATGAAGTTCCCCTGAAAGCTCCTGAAGTAAGCAAACAGAAAGGCAAGCAACCAGAGATAGCCAGAAGATTGGCTCCTAAAAGCACCAGAAGATCTACTCTTGAAGAGCTCCTGAGAGCTCCTGAAAGCTCCCGACAACTCCTAAACCTACCTGGTCAGCACAGCAACAGTAGCAGCAGTGAAAGTACAGATCCACCTCTTGCCTCCCTATTGCCAAAGAAGACCAAGAGTCTAAGGGAGATCTACCAAAATGAAAGGTATGATGAAGAACTTGATGAGAGTGTCAATTTTGCATTATTTTCTAATGGTGATCCAGTTTATTTTGAAGAAGCTATGAAGGAGGAGAAATGGTGTGAGGCCATGAATGAGGAGATAGATGCAATAGAGAGGAACAGCACATGGGAGTTAACTGATTTGCCTCCCAACAAGCAAGTTATTGGAGTAAAATGGGTCTACAAGACCAAGAGCAATGTCGAAGGAAGGATAGACCAACACAAGGAAAGATTAGTTGTCAAGGGGTACAAACAACAGTTTGGGAGAGATTACAATGAGACATTTTCCCCCGTTGCAAGAATGGAAACTGTGCGGGCAGTCATAGCAATCGCAGCCCAGCACATGTGGAAGGTATTTCGAATGGATGTCAAGTCTGTCTTCCTTAATGGAGTGTTGAAAGAAGAGGTTTATGTGGAGCAGCCTTTCGGATATGAAGTTCTGGGTCAAGAACACAAGGTGTATAGGCTGAAGAAAGCTCTCTATGGGCTGAAGCAAGCTCCACGAGCATGGTACAATAGGATTGACTCTTATTTGATGAGCAATGACTTTAGCAAAAGTGATGGTGAGCTCACTCTTTACATCAAGGTAGCAAATGGTAAGGTTTTGATTGTTGTCTTGTATGTTGATGATTTATTTTTCACTAGGGATGATGATTTCCTCATTGCTAATTTTAAAGAGGCCATGAAAAGAGAGTTTGAAATGACAGATTTAGGTCTCTTGAGTTATTTTCTAGGCATAGAAGTAAAACAAATGCATGATGGTATATTTATCTCTCAAGAAAAATATTCAATTGAGATCTTGAAGAGATTTAGGATGCTTGAAAGCAAGCCTTCCCCAACACCAACAATCATAGGTCTAAAGTTGAGCAAAGAAGATTGCAGCAGCAATGTGGATCCGACCATGTTTAAGAGTTTGGTTGGAAGCTTAATGTATTTAACAACAACTAGGCCTGATATAATGCATAGTGTGAGTCTTATTTCCAATTTTATGGAGACTCCACGAGACACCCATTGCAAAGCAGGTAAAATAATCTTGAGGTATGTGAATGGAACCAAAGGACATAGTATTTTGTACACAGCAACAAATGAGTTTGGGCTGGTTGGATACACAAACAGTGATTGGGCAGGAAGTTTGGATGATAGGAAGAACACATCGGGCTATGTGTTTCATTTGGGTTTGGGAGTCATCTCATGGGCTTCCAAGAAGCAACCTATCATTTCCCTATCAACAACAGAGGCTAAGTATATAGCAGAAAATGCAGCAGCATGTCAAGCTATTTGGCTGAGAAGAATCTTGGCAGATTTGAGAGAAGAACGAGAGGATGGAATAGTAATTTTCTGTGAAAATGTCTCATCAATAGCCTTGATGAAAAATCCTGTGTTTCATGGAAGAAGCAAGCACATTGAAATCAGGTATCATTTTATCAGAGAATTGGTTGAAAATGGTGAAATTAAAATGGCATTTTGTAGGTATGAGCAGCAGCTAGTAGACATATTCACCAAGCCTTTGAGCAAGGATAGTTTCGAGTGCCTGAGAACCAGATTGCACGTTGTTGATTTGGATTAGATTTGATCCTGTTGTTTGTCAGCTCAGGATCAAGGGGGAGTGTTGAAAAATTGAATGCTCCTGAACCTCTTCCCGTCCACCTACCTGTCAGGGGCATTCGATGCTTGTAGCTCAAGATTGATTTGGGGATTTCCTTTCCCACTTGCTCATGACGTGCACCTAAAGACTGTAGAAGAAGTAAATGAAGTTAGGAATTTTTGAATTCAAATTCAATGTTGGTAGGTAAATTCAAAATTGTGAGGGAATGAGTTGTATTACAAAAAGAATGAAGGTAGTTATTATTCAGTCAGTTGGAAGTAGAAGCTCTTTTGTGCAGCAGTAGTTTGTAGATAGTGAAGGTTTTGTGTGAGCTTCTGAAAGCTCCTGAACAACAACAGATGTTAGTTTTGTGTGTGAGCAAAGATTGCTCCTGAAGAGCTCTATGTAGCTCAGTCTAGTGAGCTCCTAGTAGCTCCTGAATTTATCTAAACTTGGTTGAGCAGTTGATTGCTCCTAGCAGATTGAAGTTTGTAGCTAAGATTTAACCTTTCAGTAGTTTATGTTTAATCTTTCTTGTATTGATCATTTCCAGCATAGTTAATCAAAAGGAAAATATTACATGCCCAGATTTGTCTCCTTGCATTTTTTGTCTATTCTGCATTTGAGTATTCCCCTATTTGTGTTTTGGGGAAACAAAGCAGCAGCTCTATGATTTCTGTGTAATCTAAAATCTTAGACAAGCATAACCTACTACTTGCAATCATGGGGGTGGGGAACAAATGTATATGAAGGTATGTTCTGATTGCTTCTCTATAGTATGTTTTGATTGCTTCTTCAATCTTAACAGTTTCCCTACAATGCTTCATTGGCTAAGATATGTATTACATGGAATCCGAAGTGGGTCACGTCCTTTGGTTTTCATCAAAGGTTAAAAAGAACATGAATGTCTTATTATAAATGTAGCACCTTTCCAAACATTCAAAGCTCTGTAAATCTGGCACATCCTTTTCATTCCACCATTGCTTGTATAATGCACAAGTTGAAGATACTAGGTCCTATTTTCTTGATTGGGCATCAAGAGTTTTGAACCATCAATCATAGAAAAAATCATCTCATGGTTCATGCATTGCCTAGATCTTTTTAGAATAGAAACTGTGAAGTGTTACATCTTTGGATTAAAATAGAGTGAGTGAGGCTAGAGGTTTTACAATTAAAGAAATGAAGGATAGGTTGCACTTTGCTTCTCCTTCAGAATATTTCAGTCAAGTCATAGTTTGCAGGTCGCGTCATTATTTGAAGCACAATGATCTAGTTCATGGAGTGAAAAGAAGGTGTCAGTTCTTATACAGTTGGAAAAGGAAAAAGTATATATTGTAAATGTAGTTCCACTATTATTATTGTAACTCTGGTAAAATTATACAAGCTAGAGGCTATTCATGTAAAAGCAATATATTGAAACAAATCAAGAGAGATTGTAATAGTATAGGTTCCTCTATAATTTTTTCCTTTTCTTTCTCTCCATAAAATTCAAGTAAAATTCTATGGCTAGTCACAAATAGGTGGTGATGGCATATATTTTAGCCTCCTTTTTTAATATAAAAGAACATGGAACAAAGTGTTCTGACTTTATTGTTTGAGTTTCAATAAGGATATTTTGAAATTCATCAACTATCAAGCGTTTCTCATGTAATAATATATTTTCAAAACTCAAGAAAATATGAGGAATGATGGGTTAACTACTTGTTTATCAACAGTTAATGAAAAAAAATGATGGAAGATAGTAATGATATAGAAAATCAAAACTTGAACAAATAGGTGGTGAAACAATGGTATTTTTTTTGGCCTCCTTTTTTAAAATAAAACAACATGGAACAAAGTGTTCAACTTTATTATTTGAGTTTGAATAAGGATATTTCCATATTAGTCAGCTATCAAGCATTTCTCAAGTAATAATATATTTTCAAAACCCAAGAAAATGTGAGGAGCTATGGGTTAACTACTTGTTTATCAGTAGTTAATGCAAAAAGAAAATGATGGAAGATAGCAATGATATAGAAAATCAAAACTTGAACCAAACTTGAATTCGCATGTGTGATAGTACTATCAACATAAGGGAAATCATGCATATTAATTAACCATTAATGTGTAAGTCCTGGATATGGATAAGATTAACCATTCAAGAAAAAAACTTTGCATATTCAACATATCTGGGCCAATTTTTATGCTTGTCATAACAAAGTTCCTTTAAAAATAATTCTGTGAAGGTGGATCTTACTTGAGATTTGGTGGTCTTCAAAATTCCAGATAGGAGAAGTGATATCCCAAGGTAGTTAGAAAAACTCCCATCAGAGTTCAAAGATAATAGGTTTTATGTTTTTGCACTTGTACAGCCAAAATCATAGATATATATGGAAAATGTGAAGACTTTAAGGAAAGGAAAGTTGGTAGATTTTGCATCAATCTCAAACATGGTGCATATGAAAATTTTGATAATGTCATTTCTAAACCCACTAAAGGTCTTAGGTAAGGTGCTCACTCTCACATGTTGGAATGGTTAAGGATGAATGAAGGAGAGTCATTTGGTATCAGAATTTGGAGTTTGACATTGACACGGTATATGGTTCTTGAAGTGCATCTATGTCCTGAGCTTGTCTAAAGTTGTATAGAATCCTATGATGAGAGAACAAGGACCATTCAAGGAAAGACTCTTCGAGTGGTGATGATTGAAAATTTATTTGAGTGATGTTATGGCTTACTTTTGACAATGATGTTTTTACTGTATCTACAAGAACCTAAAGAAAACATGGGAGACCAGGAGCCACCAACTACCTTTCTTGAATAAAGAGTCAAGAAAATATAAGAATATTACAGAGCTCTCATGCCTACAAATTTCTCTATAAGATTTTTAGTACAACGGATGCTTACTCCATGAAGGCCTTTATCTTCAGTCTTAATAATGATACAATTTTTCATGATTTTAAATTGGAGGCTCTACACAATATGAAAATAATAACCCTAGACCAAACTTTTAAGCTTGATTTTTTGAATATTATAGAAGACAAAATTAGCTATCCATTGAATCATTTTAGCATGTTGCAGATTTTTAGATATTCTATATTTCTTTTGTATTTGGTGTTATATCAACATGCTAATGTATCATTCATGCATGTTACAATATTGGATGATTAAATATATACATATAGGATTATACCTATATCTTCATGGACGTGCTATCCTGAACTTCAGATTATTACGAGTTCATGGAAAAAATTTAAGCTTCAGGCTTATGAGCCTTAATTTTGATGACTTTTTTAAAATGTATAAAACCAAAAGTTTCTAAGGAATAGGGGAAAATCGCTTGTGATTGATTCTTTGGTCAATGTTTTAGCATGATCCAAGTGCATGAATTCAAAACGGAATCCTTCAAGCTACCTAAATTCTAAACAAATCAATTCAAGGCTATTGAATTTTCTTGACTAGACATTATTAGTCGATAGGCTATATATTGCATGGGCTTTCAACTGGAAACAAGTCTCACATCGTGAAACTACTATAGTTTTCCATCAAACTCTTTGGTGGAATTCCATTAAACTTCGTTGTCAATGAGATATTGTGGTAATAGATCGAGTTAAATGCTTCCAGCTTCAGGAAGGTTGTGTCAGAGTCAAGTTGAAGTGTTGAAGTGTCTTACAGTAGTTGTTGGTACTTGCACTATCATTGAATTAAATGCAAAACTATCAATTCACCATCTACTAGAGGATGGTTTAAATGAAGCTAGCTTAATGGGATGTACAACATACCTTCCATAATTGAAATCTCGTCCAATCGAAAAATACCATTCGCCAGCTGGTAAGAAGCATACGGCAATATCAAACACCATCAATTTCCACAAATATCAACCGCCATCAAATTTCCACCCTACTCATTTACTAATGTTGGAAAATATTTGGTAAATCACCACTTATTTTTCCTACAAGAAGAATGAATGTCGGCTTTGATTGAGACCAATACTCAAAGCAACCGTATTTCTTTCACCAAATTGCACATGGAGACTACACAAAAGACAAAGGATACATCAGGACAAAGAATCTATGTAGAGTGCGGACCACATAGTGCATGGTAATCTCCACCTTCTAACTTTCATTGTAGTTTGGCAGTTGTTAGGAATCGACACCTCTCCTTACTGTTTGAACATGCAACATTTTATTTAGAAATATTGTCAAAGTTTGGTGCCGCTTAGTTTTTCATTCTCCCATAGTTCACCTGTTCAACTATCCCTCTTTCAGTAGAGACAAGGAAGCTTCACTCATCAAATATGTATTTTATGTTTTCATTTTCAAACAATTCTTTTGTTCTATTCTATGTTGCTTAAACATTACCATCCAATAGCATCAATAGTCACAGGCTTGCACTTTAGTCAGTTTTCTTTTGGTTGGGCTATTTCTAGTGGATTGAGCCTATTATTGGCTGATACAGGTTCTCTTCTCCATGCTATAAATTTTTAACAAGTGATTACATTCGTTGAAGCCCTCCTATTCTTGATCATGACTAGCAATGCCTACTTACTTGGTTGATGTTCCTGATGAACCACAATGAATGTATAAATAAAACAAGAACAAGTAACAGGGATTGCAGGAAATTGTCTTTTTAATAATAATAATAACAATAATCATTATTCATAAGTGGAATTAAAAAAATTGATAAATTACCACTGAAAAACACATATTATTGCAGCATAGGGTTTAACACTAACACAAAACATATATTATTGCAGCATAGGTTATAAGATACAACTCAATACTGTCAATCAATGGTAATGGAGATTATTGACATCTCCAGTAGTTCCAGTGGCCCTATGCTTCTAACCAACTCGACACCATCAATCAATGGCAATGGAAATTCTACAAGCCAAATACAAGATTTTGCAAATGAAATTAAAGTTAGTTGCCTTGACTTGCTATAACAAGCGAAGGCCATTGTTCAAAACATGAAAAGTGTCTAGGATTTGGACATTCAGACAATGGAAGTAATAGTACGAGTTCCATTCAACTTGTGAGAAGTTGAGTTCCTTTTGTACTTTCCTTCGTGAAATGAAAAAGGATGAGTTATACGGACAAGGTGGTTCTATCTACATTAAAGAAGCATTCCAGAATTACTTGAATCATGTCTAAGATATGTTCTCCCTATAAATGTGTATATTGTATGTGATATAATCATGTAGCTTCAGCTTTTACCAACTTATGGATAGTTGCATATTTTATAAATCCCTACAAGAAATGTAAGCTCCAATATACTGTGAACAAGGCACTTTGCCTCGCGATAAAAATATGCAATATGTCACCTACTACAATACTGGATGTAACACATTTTTTGCTTCAAAAATATATACACATACTTTGTTCTCTTTCTATCATATTGCATCTTGGTTCTTGACTTTTGCTTTCGATCTGTATCTCTTTGCTTGACCCATATGTCTAAATTCCAAAAAAAAATGGCATCTTCAATTGCATATAATTAAGAATAGTAGTTTGCATATAATGTGTTGTAAAATTTACCTCATTTCACTTCAACTAAGCATAGTCTAACCATTGTGTTCACAAAAATTCATTTATAGCACTTTTTGAATATATATCATCAACAAACGTTATATCTCTCCTTCATTAATTGTCTCATTCTTGCACCTACATTCCTTACAATTTGTTCACTTAGTAGAATGATAATATTGAACTCACTTCCTCAAACCCACAATCTTTACAGTAAAGTACTACTTTAAAAAAATTCCATTCTTTTAACATATTTCGCATTTCTAGTATACTATATTTGTTGGCAGATGGTCAGCACTCCCCTTGGGATTCGTGACATGGCTTAACCGCCTCCCATGGATCCGTTAACTCTGGCGGTTGTATCAGGCATTAACAGGTCGATCTTTTGGTCCAACGACAACTTTGTTTCCAACAATTGGTATCAGATCCAAAGGTGTCAGCTTTGAATCCCCTCAGGTAATGTTGAGGGGGAGATTTTTGGCAAATGGTCAGCGCTCCCCTCAGGATTCGTGACATGGCTCAACTGCCTCCCATGGATCCGTTAACTCTGGTAGTTGTATCAAGCAGTAACAGGTCGATCTTTTGGTGCAACGAAAACTATGTTTCCAAAAATATTAACATACATAATAAACATATCCTCAACCAAGACAGAATCCACATAAAATTTGTGCTCTCCAATAATAGGTTAAATGTGTTAGGCTTATCTACTTAGCACAATGGGTATACAGTATAGTTAGATGTCCTAATTCCATTGCACCCCAAAATGATTAACACGTTTGTGAACCAAGTAGTTTTCTTTAATTTTATTGTATGTTCCTTCATTGTTTATCCCTCGCTAATAACGCACTAGTGTTATATTCGTTCATTCGAAAGCACGCATCCTCTTGTGCCTTTAGCATAGAATGCATATTCAAACATCTATAGTGCTTCCAATTTACTTAGACTACTTAATAGTGTGAACTAATTTTTTTACTCACTACACTTTCTCTTTTTTTTCCTTACAAATGCAGTAAGCTAACTTCCAAAGGCCACTATTTTGATATACACACCTATTCAAAAACACATTTACATGTATTATTCTAAATTCACTTTTACTCTATGTAACTTCTATACACATTTTTATTTAAACTACTACTTGCATGGTCGCATTCAACAACATTGTGGCTTTTTCAAATATTATCAAATTAGTTAGCTATATTTTGTTGCATATACAGCATATTAATTTCATGCTTCACAAAGTATTATTTTTATACGTCATTTAAAGTAAGTAAGAGTTGCCACCTAAAATTTACTTTCGCAAGGACTAGTTTGCTCTCTTGTCACAATGTATTATTTGACTAAGAACACAATAAAGATGATCCATGATGGAAACATAGACCTGCAACCCCGTCTACAAGCAATAGATATTTCAATGTTTGGACATGGGCCTGAACCAACCAATAGCTATATACTACAGCTCTTTGATGGGGTGCATAAGCAGAAGGCTACACTTCCAAAACAGTACAACCACCACATAGATTCTAAAGAACTACAGAAGGGCTCTATACTTAAACTCATTAAATACAGTTGCCCTATTCTTTGCAAAAAAGGTGAGCTGTCATATTTTAGTGATTTGCTACAATATGCAAAATTAAAACTTATAGATTATCATTCTTGAACTCCATTATGCCACATCTCGTCCTATTGATAATACTTCTTCATTATACACTTATAGGTGGATTGTCATATCGGAATTAGAAATCACATGTTTGCAGTGAGACATCATTGGCCGCCCACCAACCTCTTTGAACAACAAACCCAACAAGTATAAGCCACATCTACAAGCCCTGATGACAATGTTATAGTACAGCAACCACCTCTCCTGACAAAATATTCCTTGACTAAGAATACAATCAAGATGATGAATGATGGAAACCTAAACTTGCAACCCCATCTAGAAGCATTAGAAATTGCACCGTTTGGCCATGGCCTCAAACTAGTTGATCGATATAGATTGGATCTCTCTAATGGGATACATAAGCAAAAGGCTACACTTCCAACAAAGTACAACCAGTGCATAGCTTCTAAAGAACTCCAGAAGGGATCTATACTCAAACTGATAGGATACAGTTGCCCTGTTATTTGCAATTCAAGGCGAGACATGATATTTGCATGCTCTTCTACAAAATTCCAAATAAAAAATTGTAGCTTAGCATCTTTTATCCACTAAGTCACTTTTTTTGTACTCAAAATACTTACTCATTTTATCTTTATAGGTGGATAGTCGTCTCCAAATTAGAAATCACATGTTTGCAGCATGAAATCATTGGTCAACTCGCCTACCTGTTTGAAGAGCAAGCCCATAAATTAAATTGTACAACCTCAACTGCTCCATCTACGAGTATGAGTAACACTGCTATGGTAACAAATCCACCTGCTTAAAGGGCACTTTTTGGGTTATGCTCATCCCTACAAAAGAAAGACCTTTCATCCAATATTATGCCTATTAGAAATTTGAATCCGTTTCAGACAAGGTGGCTTATAAAGGGTTGTGTTACCATGAAAAAATAGATGCACCACTTCAACACATAGAAGGGACAAGGGAAGGTCTTCTCTTTTGATATTATTGAATGTGAGTGCACTGAAATATGAGTAACCTACTTTAATGAAGTTACAAACCTTCATTGTACATGAATGTGCATTTTGGAGAAGTATATACAATATCTGGTGGAACTATTAAGTCAGTTAATAGGTTTTACAACAAACTGAATAGCCAACTTGAAATTTCTTTAGTCAAGGAATCCAAAATTTCTCACTCAAATGATAACCGTGCAATTCCCAAACATCAATTCTCTTTCACACCCTTCAAGAAAATTTTAGAATTGAACAATAATATCCTCGTTGATGTTATTGGAATAGTCATATGTGTGGATCCAAGCTCAACCATAAGGAGGAGGGATGGGACTGAAGTTCTTCGAAGGAGCATCAAATTGATAGATACCTCTTCATCTACCATTAATATTACTTTATGGGATCCAACAACTGAAAAGGAAGGGAAGCAATTGTAGGAGATGTATCACTTAAAACATGTGGTCGTACTTGCAATAAAAAATGACTATGTTACTGAGTATAATGGCAAGGTCATACGCACATTGGCAAGCACCCACCTATTTGTAAACCCAAGAATAGAGGAGGCAGAACAACTCAAATCATGGTTTCAACAGAATGGGACTAATGTCACTCCATTGAATACACAATCGTTGGATGCACCTCTCATGCTTATAAGGAAAAAAATTGCTGATATTGAAGAGAAAACTACCAATGTGAAAAAAATCTTTCCAATGCACTCTAAAAGCAACAGTGCAATACATAAAAACAAATTCATTATGCTATCCATCTTGCCCCCTTGAGTTAGATGGAAAACAATGTAAAAAGAAAGTTGTATAGAATGATGATCAAACATGGTATTGTTCCAACTGCAAAGCTGGGTACTGCTAAATGTACCTACAGATACATACTCCAGCTAAAGTTTGCAGATCATACAGGAATATTATGGGTTGTTGCTTTTGAAGAACCAACCATTGAACTTCTTGGAATATCTGCAAATAATTTATACATGCTACAATTCAATTCCGGAACAGAAACTGAAGTTGAGACCATTGTGAAAGGAGTGTTATTCAAGAAATTTATCTTCACAATCAAAAATTCATATGATTCAAGTGTTGCTCAATGATGCGTAAAATCAACAATCACAAAGGTCAACGAACTAGATTTTGTTGCAGAGAATTTTCTCATGTTGGGTGGAATCACTAGTATGTGTCATATTGCTAGTGTTTAGATGTACCTCAAGCACTTATGTAATGTATATAAAATTTTGTAACATATTATATAGTATACTTTCTATACTTTTGATTCCATACATGGAATGTCAAAGTCACATGTGTATTGAATATATTGTTGTAATGAAAATACCATGATTTATCTCTTCCACCAAATTACTCATGTATATAGCATACCAATCGTATCTCAACTACTTTTCAAAGAATTAAATTGTATGTATTTGTATATATACCAATTTTCTTTAATTTTGTATGTATTTGTAATTGTTCATTTGATGATTATGATTCATATTTCCTTTACAGGTGGCGACCTCTAGCCCTAAAAGCATACAATCTTGTAAAAGAAGTCATAACTACTTTATGCAACATAAATAAGAAATCAGCATTTATCGTCATTTCCATTGCATAGGAAAATAGGCAATACAAGCCAACGCACCAACCTCCTTGTAGTCAAACCAACACATCATTGAACCATATGAATGTGCATCCCAAACTAAACACACTTTCGACATAGGTTTTCCAATGTGCACACACCAAACAATTCGCACTTGTCAAAATTAGTCCACAAGCTTACCACATTCCTAAAAAAACTTTATAGAAGCTCCGAAAAGATTTCGTTCAAGATTAGATCAATTATCAAACTTGCCAACTTGCACAATTTTCCATGAATTCTACCTAGGAATGCATAGCAACACAACACAAACTAGTCCAATTTATTTTAGATGCTTCTGTGAGATAGGTAGACATCATTTGTCAGCAACTGATTTAATGGACCCAAGAGTACAACTGTATGAGCTACAGACACTTACACAAGTCAAAGAAATGGTTATAGCACGAGTCAATCTAATAATACAAGTAACAAATGCGTGTGGAGGCCAATAAAAATATAGTGGGCACACAATTTGTTTCCCACAAGATATCAAAACCATAGCAAAATAATTGTTGCATAAAATTGCAAACTTTGATGTGTTAGTGGTTCGAAGAACCAATACAAGAGGTGACCATTATGATTGCTACGTAAGTAGGCATCATGTGTGGGCTGCACTAAAATATAAAATTGCACATGACCCATATTACAAAGATGTCAATGTGGATTTTGCATCTCTTGGGGAGCTCCCCGATACAAATACAGACATTTCCAATATGCTTCATAACATTAATGCTGACAACAACAATATTGTTGTACCAAACAGTGCTTCAAAATTTTATGCGGACCCACCCGACACTGAATTCACTTACTCCTCATCCTTCATGGCTAGGCTACCAAATAAACATTGTGAACTAGAAATCATAAAAGAAACATTGCAAGTTAGAGATCACAATCACACCATTATAGATTGGCCAACACTTGAGTCCTCACTAGTTAATGAATACAATACTGAAGGACTTCTAGACATGGATTTTCCTTCTTTGTTTCCCAATGGTAATGCATTACATTTACAACCTCGCTAAAAACAAGTTGAAATGCATGAATATGTGTTGCACCTAATGAGGTTTCATGATAATAGATTTGGAAGGCATCCAAGGTTTAGATATTTTTTCTTCAACTTGTTGATGCGCCACCGAAGCCAAGGTGTTGCCTCCATTTTTGTCAAGAAAAATTTTGAGGACTGCATACCAACCACCATAGACAGCCTTCATCTCCATATACAAACATTTCTTGACACTAAACTAGTCGAATAGTTGATGCATTATGGATCATCCCTTAGAGGCACATGAGCATATTGGAATAAGTGTCATGGTGAATTGTCAAACATGATCAACCAAATCGGCTCCCCCACACTATTCTTCACATTAAGTGTTGTAGATACCAAATGGCCTAATTTACATCAACTATTTACAAAGGGGGCAACTCAAACATCACGAAACAATAAAGATCACATAGATAACATTGTTATGAACCCACATACCACATCCTTATGCTTGCATCAAATATTCAAAGCATTTTGTGAAGAAGTCTTAGAGAAGCTCTATTGTGCAATAGACTACTAGTATAGGTATGAGTGGAAACATTGAGGGTCTGCACATGTACATGGCTTCCTTTGTCTTGAGGGTGCACCAAACACAGACAAACTTGACTAGAGAAATCATGCAGAAGTAGACATAGCGAAATCATTCTTTGATAGATATGTTAGTGCCTGGAATCCTCGAAATCTAGGAGACAAGAATAACACATTCCATCGGTCTTTGCAAGACGATCCATGCTTACTAACAACACCCCGAATCTTTGCCACAAACACACTTACTAAATATGAAGAGTTACTAAATTGTTTCTAGAGACACACCAAGTGTTTAGAATCAACCTGCCTTCGCAAGAAAGGAAACAACATGGAGTGTCGCTATAGTGCACCCTGGCCTAAATGTGCCACCTCTTCTTTTTGCAATGACGGAGATGGGAAAAAAAAAATTCCCTACATGTAATGATGATAGGTTGAATATACATAGTCCAGAAATGCTTTCCATATGGAGAGCCAATATGGATTGTCAACCTGTGCTTTTAAAAACACTAATTCTAAAGTACATTGCAAAATATGCCATGAAGGTAGAAAGAAAATTTGAAAGTTGTCTTGATATGTTGACACGCATATGTCAAAAGCAAGAACCCCAAGACAAGGTACTTGCAGCATACAGAAAATTCATGTCTGAGATTATTGTTGATCATGATATAGGTGCACAAGAAATGTGCCATATGTTGCAAAAGTTGCCCCTTGTTGTTTGCAATTGTGAATTTATGGTGCTTAATGTTGGGAGAAAAAATTTCAACTGAATTAGGACAAACTAAAACGAAAATACATTGGAGCTAACTTACATCCATATATACACACCACGTCCTCCTCAAATGGAGAAAGTAACACTACTTGAATCTTCATGATCATTCTCGTTCTCATTAAGTCGCAAAGACTACAAGTGGAAAGAAAGGAAACAAAAGGAAATTATCAGTATCTTCTCCTGATTTACTACTATTCCAAAGGAGGATTCAGAACATTTTGAGACATTTTGTTGGAGCGAACTACTTTACAAGCAATTTTGTAACATTGAAGCAAACATTGGTATTGAGAAAGAGACAATTGTTGTAAATTGGAAGGAGATGAATATACGTAAATATTATGTGTGGCATGTTGACGATATAGTTGATGAAGAATTAAATCAAGAAGAGGAAGAGGAACCAGAAGATGAAAACAATATAGGAAATACAATACAATTGAATGAATGGGAGTTCTTATCATAATTGTGTCTTGGTACTAGTGGAAGCTTGGAAGACATGACTTTGATAATTTCCACAAGTGGAATGCTCGTACAATACCTCAAGCGTTACATAAAACTATAGAGCATTTCGTATGCACAAACAAGGTGGACCAACATGACATCCCAACACCATTTGAGTTTAATGACCTCCCATATCCACTCTCCCCCAAACGACAACTCACTCTAACACTTGTTTTGCACCACTGTAGTTCTTGTGAAATCAAAAAACCCTTGTACATGATCATACAAGGCACAGCAGGAATAGGGAAATCCTTTCTTATTCATTGCATTAAACACTCCCTTTCCAATTTAGTACCACAAGAACATAGCCCACTCCTTGTTGTTGCTCCTATAGGAATCGTAGCATTCAACATACACGCCTCAACTATACATTCATCCTTGAAGATTCCAATCAAGGAAATGAAACCATTGAAGGGTCAATCACTTGCAATGTTCCAACATAGCATGAGACACATAAAATACCTCCTAATTGATGAATTGAGCTTTATAGGCCCAAAATTACTCTTGAAAATTGATACTAGGCTACGTGAGGCTTTCCCTCACCAACAACACTTATGCTTCAGTGGAAGATCTATCATTCTTGTAGGCGAATTTACACAACTACCCCCTATTATGGACAAACCTATAAATGTCGCCCACACGAATGTGAAAGCCCTTTGGGAAAATTTCACTATTATTGTCACACTAGAAAAAATATTTCGACATGGGGACACACAAGCTCAAATTGACTTTCGAAGAACTCTACAAAACATTCGTAATGCAAAACCAAGTGAACAAGATTGGGAGCTACTAATGCGTCATAAAAACACAATGCCATCACACAAAGAAAACAAGTCTTCGGACCTAGCAATGCACCTATTCCCGACCAATGACTTAGTTGGCACACAACAAAAATATGATACAGTTGTTAAATCTTCCTATTGCACTTAGTATTGCAATAAAACAACCACAACATCAAAGATCGACAATGATGTTGACAAGCTTCCCCATGAACTCTTGCTATTAGAGGCCAATGCATCATGCTAACTACAAACCTATGGACTCAAGTAGGCCTTGTAAATGGTTCTCTTGGAGAGGTTGTAGTTATTGTATACATAGAAAGCTCTAAACCACCAGATTTACCATTATATGTGGTAGTAAAATTTGATACTTACAATGGACCACCTTGGAACATCCATGCTCCAAGAACTATTCTTATATCACCTATATCTCTAGGTGCTCACAGGTAGTTACCACTATGTAGTGCATGGGCAATTACAATACATAAATCCCAAGGATTGACAATCAAAAGAGCAACAATCGATATAGGTAAAAAAGAAAGACAAGGGTTAACTTTTACAGCTATATCTAGATTTAAATCAATATACAAACTTTGGATCGACCCACCATTTTCCTTTGATCGATACTCAAGAATGAAGAATAATCCATACATAATTATCAGGAAAAAAGAAGAGCTCTAACTACGTCTTCTATCTTTATGATGAGTACAGGTGCACATACATTAACACACCACTCTCTTAAGAAAGCTATATTTGTTTTATCTTCTACTTACCATATTGATATACATATAAATTATTGTTTCTATACTTATGACCACATTTGCAATCACATGCAGGTGGATGTTCCAGCATCGTATACTCCTACAATGATTTCTCCAAACTGAAGAATTTTCCCAAAGTATTGATCATTTTTAGGACATATAGAGACCCTATCACATTCAATAGAATACTGAGCCAATTCCCATGCCTACATAAAAAAAAAAAAACCTCTTTGCATACAATCCATTCTATCAAATTGATCCATGTCAAGAACATGAACCAAAGCATATTTAAGACAACACCACACAAAATCAAGATCAAGAATCGAAACCTCCAATATATCATATCCATATACCACATTGTTATGCCTTGCATAACCACCCAATTTCGTTCTTGGTCAAAATGGGTCCCCCTTGTCTTTGTTTGTCCTTGGTTTTTTTGTTTGGGCCTTAGGATTTGTTTTTTTTCCTCCTAAGACCTTGTTTCTTTTGTTTTCACGGCTTCGGGATGTAGGATGAAACTGGACTTAGAACTTTGTAAAGTTCTTGGTTCATTTTCCATTCCGATTCCAGCTCTGCTCCTTGTCATTTTGCTCGTGTTGGGCCTTTGGGATGGTTTCCTCCCTTGGGTTTTCATTTGTTTCTTTTTCCTTTTGTTTTCTTTTCTTCCTACAGAACCGGAACCGAAACATAAACTGAACTGGGAACTTTGTAAAAGTTTTAAGTCTAGTTTTGGTCCTGACCCCACTCCCGTTGTTTTCCTTTGTGTTTTGTCCTTGTTTGTGTCACACCTAGGTCCAATTTTCATTCGGTCTTCTTCCTTTCTTTTCCTTTTTGTCACTTTCTTTGTGTCGGTGTTTGTTCTTTTTTCCAGGAGCAAAACCATAATTGGAACTGAACTGGTAACTTAGTAAAAGTCTCGGGTCCAGTTTTGGTTTCGATCCTACCCCCGTTCCCTTTGTTGTCTTTTCCTTTTGCCAAGATGGAACCAGAATTGGAACCGAACTAGGAACTTTGTAAAACTTCTGGGTCCGGTTTTGGTTTTGATCCCGCCACCATTCCCTTTGTTGTCTTTTCCTATTGCAGGACCAAATATGAATACAGAACTTGATAAAATACTTGGGTAAGTTTCTTTTTTTGTTCCCATTCTGCTTTTGCATCAGCCCTGCCTTCAATTTGTACATTTGGTTTAATACTCAATTACGTTTTTGATCCCACTCCCGACCAACTGCATTAATGGCATTAATTGTGACTCTCACACGCGCAAACAACTATCATACATAAAAATCATAATGAATCCATTTGAAATGATGAGAGTAACTGTGAGAACATGTTGAGCTCTTCCCCATCATCTAATGACCTTGATCCTTGCACCAAAAAGGACTCTATGACTAATAAATTTTCCCTACCTTGTGAAGATTCGCTCGATGTGGAAAATGAGTTTATCAATGCATTCATAGATTCTTTCATGATGGTGGACAAGGAAGAACTATCCTGTGATGAGTTAACACAAGAAAATGACTATGTTGATCTGAGTAATGAACAAATTGAACCAGAGAACACACTTCTAGATAAGATTGCAAATCAATCTTGTGGTCAAGGACAAAGATTTGAATGCCAAAATGATTCTTCGAAAGAAGGTCAAATGGATGTGCAGATTCACCAAGTGTTTCCTTATGATCAAATTTGTTGCTTAGCTCTTTTGAGGAGATCCATAAATTTTTTGACTCTATGCCCGAGATGAATACAGAGATGTTCGTAAATGGATATCCCAACTACAAAACAAATCTCACTTCAAGTGATCCATGTAAGATTCATCATTTTGGTTCTCCTTCTGAGGTAAGTTGCTCTGATTTCTTATTAGTTGGGAAGGTTGCCATAATATGTAAGGAAAATGTTGAACAAATTGATTTAAAGGTTGAGGAAGCTGACCATGTAATTGGTAAAGTCTATGTTGTTGAGAATGTGATTGAGGTTGATAATCTTGGTGAAATCAAGCATACTGGTTTGTTGTGTTTGAAACAAGTAATGATAAGGATATGCATGAAATTTTTGAACCAAGTTTGGATGTCTTGAATGCTAATGATACATTCCTAATGGATATTTTTTTATGTTGACATGCATATACTGGAGCGAAATGGAGTGGTGTTTCATGAGTTGAGACCTTGTGAAGAGGAGATCATACGACATGAACACCCAACAGCAACTGAAGGTCTTCTAAATCAGGTGGTGTATTTTCATACCCTCTATGTTTTAATGATTTTCAATTTGATTATGACATTAGGGAGAATAAAATGTGTTTGTGGGTAGATCGTGAAAAGACTAAGAACCCACAAGTGTTAATATTTCAAAATTTATACCCTCATAATAAATTTATTGCACATAAACTTTATATTTCTAAGTATAAAGATAACTTTGCTAGGCTTAGAACTGTACCTAGTAAGTTAAGATTTCTACACATAATGAAAAATCAATCAGGTGAATGTACATTTTTTTACAATTTTATGTTTGTAGAGCTTGGTTTTGTAGTTTAGGGTTAGGATTGGTTAGTGTTAGTTTTTAGTTTAGTTAGTTGTCTTCTTGTTTTGGTTTGTTTGTTTTTTGTTTGTGTTTCTTTTCTTTTCTTTTTTTTCTGTTGTTTTGTTTTGTTTTTGTCTTTGTTTCTGGGGACCTTCATTTTCCTCCATTTTGAAATGAAGGGGTTGTTATTCAAAGTATACTGTAGGCACTAGGAGAGAGATTGGTTTAGGTATTTTCAGGTATGTTTGTTGAAATATTTTGTTCTAAACTTGTGTCTTATGCTTGTTTTAAACAATGGTTTGAAAAGTTATTAAGAATAAGGTATATTGTAAACAATCTCATGAACCATGATTGAAATTTGTCACAAAATAGATAAAAACATCCGTCTATATTATAAGATTCATTTTTGTCTTAGGGTGGTTGTATCTTAGATTCAAGTGAAAAATATGATTCCCAACACTATCATGAGGTCCACTGTAGTTCTCAACCCACATTTTAGATAGACTATATCTAAGTATTGAGAAAAGTTAGTAAAGAATTCCTACAAGTGAATCCTATTTTAAAAAAGAAAAAAGAGAGAAAAGAGAACCATTGAAAGAAGGAAAACTCAATATCAAATGGGTAATTCAAGTATCTCTATTGGGGCTATGGATAGAGCAATGCTTTAAGAGAACTAGAGGTATCTCTGTCGGGGCTATGGACGCCTAGCTGGCAGCAGAGCAATGCCTAGGATATCATTGCACAATAGTTAAAGGGACTCAACTCATGTAGCTTAAATCTTAAGTATAGTTGTTCAAGGGTAAAGAAAGTTTTTATGGAGAGAGATGCACCATACATGCACACATTCAAATTCAAAGTAGTTCATGTTGATTTACATCTGAGATTCCAGCTCAACCTTGTTCGTTATATCTGATCTTACTTGAGTAAGAATGTTCATAAACCATAGGTTCTCGATGACTAAATTCTTCAGTGTCTTGAAAATCGGTAAACCATTTTCCCAGTTGAGACGCCAATTGTTATGCCTTGCATAACCACCCCATTTTGTTCTTGGTCAAAATGGGTCCCCCTTATATTTGTTTGTCCTTTGTGTTTTTATTTGGGCCTTAGGAGTTGTTCTTTTTCCTCCTAAAACCTTGTTTCTTTTGTTTTCACAGGTTTGGGACACAGGATGAAACTGGACTTAGAACTTTGTAAAGCTCCTAGTTCATTTTTCATTTCGATTCTGGCTCCTGGTTGTTTTCTTTTGTTTTGCTCGTGTTGGGCCTTTGGGATGGTTTCCTCCCTTGGGTTTTCATTTGTTTCTTTTTCCTTCCATTTTCTATCCTTCCTGCAAAAGTGAAACCAGAACGGAAACTGAACTGGAAACTTTGTAAAAGTTTCACGTCCAGTTTTGGTCCTGAGCCTGCTCCCATTGTTTTCCTTTGTGTTTTGTCCTTCTTTGTGTTGCACCCGGGTCTAGTTTTCGTCCAGTACCGCTTCCTTTCATTTCCTTTTTTTCACTTTCTTTGTGTAGGTGTTTGTTCCTTTTTCCACGAGTGGAACCAGAATTGGAACCGAACTAGGAACTTTGTAAAAATTTCAGGTCCGATTTTGGTTATGATCCTTCCCCCGTTCCCTTTGTTATCTTTTCCTTTTGCCAGGAGCAGAACCAGAATTGGAACCGAACTGGGAACTTTGTAAAAATTTTGGGTCCGATTTTGGTTCTAATCTCGCCCCCGTTCCCTTTGTTGTCTTTTCCTGCTGCGAGATTGAAGCTGGATTCGAAACTTGATAAAAGACTTGGGTAAGTTTCTTGTTTTGTTCCCATTCTGCTTACGTGTTCACCCTACCTTAATGGAATTAATTGCGACTCTCTTACACATGTGAAATGGTCTGGTTTCTATTTCTATCTCGGTTCTGGTATAACCCTGGTTCCAATCCCGATCCCGATCCCGCCTATGGTAAAAAGCCTTTATGTTCCTAATTCTTTCCTGACTCTGCTTCTGGTAAGTGCAAAATTTGACTAACTATGGAGAGTTACATTGAGGGAATGGAGAATGATATGAAAGGTAATGCTTGTAGTAATGATTTCCATGCTTTTGTTGATCTAATCCAGGGTTGTATTGTAGGAATAGAAGATGTCAGGAGCATCAAAGGGAACTTCTCAAAGAGGAAGCCAAGCTACAGAAAGTTCAAATCCATGTTCACTCATCGCCACCCACATTCCAAATCATATTGATCTCAGTCGACATTCAATGTAAACTTAACACTTGCTTATGGTAAATTTCTTAATATGGATCGTTATCATTCACTGCACCACCATTATACAAGTATTCTCCAAATAACCACACGCACTCCAAATTACACTCCAAACCATCCTTTGCATACCTCACATATCTATTCACCCATTCATTTATCCATGCATCCACCCACTACATTCCATGTACACTCCTACAAACTAGGGGAAACTACTGACACCTTGCTTTAAGAAAACATTGTGAAATATATCCATATATTAAAAACAATTTGTATTGATTTGTGTTATCATTATATTACTGACATTTTCCATATAGTTGGACACAGATGGAATAATCACATTGTATATTTACCTATTAACATCTTGTAATGTCTATTTTCTATTGTGAGATTAAAATATTGTTTGTTCTCTTAATGATGTCCATACAAGTACTAAATTGCATGCCACTCCCCTTCTTACTTCTCTATATTTTCCTATCGATGTAACCCTTGCACCCCCTCTGGTGCAAGTGATAGTATATGTTGAATATGGAGCTAGAAGTAAAAAGGGATGATTATATGATATTCCCTTCACATTTGGAAATGTGGCAGTCAATAAAAGAGGTGTTGAATACCTGTTAGCATTGGGTTTGGATATCATTGATAATCATTGGATATACGACCTAGATGGATTCATGGCCAATTGGATCAACAAACAAAAGACAAAAGAAATATTGTGTGCATCAAAGCCACCCATGTATTGAATCTAAATGATCCTTTACAAGTGATTCACAAGAATTCTATGTGGAAACATGCGAATTCCATTCAAAATGACTTCCTTCATGGGGAGGCTTTTATATTCCTGTGTTTTTATGATTCATCGAAGATATAATCAAGCTTCGTAGGATTCTTAAGAAGAGAGAATAGAGTGAAGAAAAGATAAGAGCATATTGGAAGTATAGGTAGGAAATTTTAAAACCTAAAAAGAGCTATGGGATGGTTACGACTAATAACACCTAGGAAAAAATTTGGGATGAAGAACATGGTTTTTAAGGTTCTAAGTATGATGTTAGTAACATCCAGAATGAAGAATCTTCAAAAGAAGAAGAGAGATATATTGAGAGCTAATTGTCAGTAGAAGAATACTTTATGATAGAGATAAGAAGTAAGGCATTGGCATCCCCATTATGTCAAATGGAAGTACAAACTAGATAGGATCCTATTAGGTTAGCTCAAATATATTTAGCATATGGTAGCCATGAGATGGAACAACCTAGCTCTACCAATGTCCAACGAATGCCACAATTTTTTTTTGAATAACCACTTATGGAAATGATTGCTATTAGGGAGCTAAAAAAGAAAAGAAGAAGATATATTGTGACCGCAGAAGAAAGAAAAGAAGAAACTAAGGAGGCATTTCCTACAATTAGAGCCAATGTTATTAATATAACCTCAATAGTTGCAAAGATAAGTATTATTACTCCCCTTCCCTCTTCTTAATCTATTTTTGCATTTGCTCAAGTTTTTCCTTTCCTACCAGTACCCTTTTAGACACTTTATACCAACATGATATTCCATTTTATAGTAGGTTTCTATTTTCCCTATTTTGCAACTATCATAAAATATTCCACCTTTCTATCCATCTACTCAAATCGTACAGTCTCAACTATTACTAGGAACCTTAATGGTTCTTTCCTAGTAATAAGTAGTTTTTCCCTATGCAATTTTTCAAGGCTCTCCTTTTGTAGGAGATTACATATAGTCCTAAGGAGACTATGATGCTAAAATGGAGAGCTCAAAGAAAAAACAAGATAGAGTTCTTGCATGTACAAGGATAAGTTCCTTGTATGATTCAGCACAACAATCTCTAATGATAGCTCACATAACTCCTACTAATGATAAACTATACTGACTTCTGTGGCTTGAATATTATTCACTAGATGTAGTAGGATTGAACCTTGCTTAAGCACACCCTAAGGATAGGGTGGAGCTCATGGAAGAAGCACAAAATTCCATAACAATAGATTTCATCAAGTTGAGAAGAAGGTTAGAGAAGAGAGAATTGGAACTTCAAAGGATAAAGAATATTGCCAGCTAGTGAAAGAATCAAGTTAAGGCATAGGACATAGAAATCCAAAGGCTAAATGTTGAACTCTGAAACAAAGTTCCAAATGAACAATCCAAAAAGAGTTACTTTAATCTAAGGTGTATATTAAATCCAATCTATCGCTAGAGTACTATAGGAAGAGAATTGAGAGATCCCAAGAGTAAGAGAAGAATAGAGATGCAAAGACAACACAACTTCAAAAAAGGCTTACAAAGCTAATGCACTCGCCAAACTACTACAAGATGAGGTTCAAGAAAAAGATCAATAGGTATCCAAATTACAAGAGGAACTAACATAGAGCCACCATACATCTGGTATATTACCATTGATTAGGGAACTTTATATATACTATTATGATAGGATAACATTAATTGTAGCCAAGATCAAGTCAGCCTAGAAATCAATTTTGGATACATAGATATTGAGTATGCATGTGAAGATTGAGATCAATCAAACTCTAGTGGTGTAGTCTTCAAAAGTCTCTTAGGACCAAGTCTTAGTTAAGAAATTGTGTAATGTATAGGATTAGATTCTTCTTGCACTAGGAATTGACAACATAAGAGCCTTAACAGTGAAGGTAATTGAGCTTCTAAGCCAAAACAAGGCTGCTCTAAAATAAAAATCTCAATTTTTAAGCTTAGAGCAAGTTGTGACAAAAATGAAGGGACGCATTGAAGAATTGGTTAGGCAAGGAGTCCCCTAACCATTTCTGGTTGGTAATAGTGTATTGACTAAAGAATAAGCCAGAGCATTCCTTGTGAGTAAATGACAAGATCAAGCATAGTTTTAGGGCTGCAAACATACACCAAGCATTGTAGAAGTGAAATCAGTTCTCTATCCTAGATATCATTATAATTTCAGCTGAATATTTTAGAGAAACTGGAAGGGATTTCTCTCAAAGAAATCATTAATTTGCACAAGGTTTTAGAAATCTTGAAGAAAAAAGGATATCCCTTTTAGAAATCTTGAAGAAAAAGGGATATCCCATTGATGTTGAGTGGGCACTATGTGGGCTACTCGGAGAATTTTTAGCTTTATTTTAGTTATGGAAAAAGGCTAAAAAGAAGATCAACATCATGACATAAATGTGTCATCCTTTTAGATATCAAAAAAAATAGTTTGACACATCTTTTTCATTGCACCATTGGTTGTAGAATGCCAAGTCAAAGGTAGTGGGTCTCATTTTATCAATGATGCTTCAAGATTTGTGAACTATTGATTATAGAAAAAACCATCTAATGGTTCAAGATTGGATTAAAATAAAAAAAAATTATTAAAATCTAGATTTATTCTCAAATTAATGAAAGATTATGCCTCTTGTATTGGAAATGTTTCAATCTTGGTGATGATGTGTTTCTTTTATTTCTTTAAGTTGAATATCTTGGTGAAATCTGTTCTTATTCCTATCATAGAGTTGTGTATTCGATATATGCATGAAATATGATTGATATTATAATTTTATTTCTTTAAGTTGAATGTCTTGGTGAAATTTGTTCTTATATGCATATCATAGAGTCATGTATTGAATATGTGCATGAAACATAATTGATATTAATAATAAGAGCTTCTGGATTCAACCGTTGAATTCAGAAGCTCTTATTATTAATTTTCATAGAAGAAAAATTATTCCTACTATGATTGATATTATAATTTTTTGTGTGAATATCAGTGATTGCAATGTTAGTTTATTGAATTTGATGTAACCTCTCAATATCAGAAATAAAATAGAGTGAACCACTACTTATTTAATTATTTATTCATGTTATTTTTAGTTTATTTTTTCTAATTGCTAATCATCTTTAGAATTTAACTATTCGCTATCTATTATATATGAATTTATAAAAATATGAGAACTTAAATTACATTTAATAAGAACACATATAAAGTGAAAAACATATGTATGTATTAACAAAAGTACACGATTTATATTTACATTATTTTTTAAGACATTAAAAAGATGTTGTTCTAACCAATGCAATTCAAATCTCTTTTAAATGATGAATCAATACTTTGTTTACTTTTCTCTAATTATCTTTTTGTCTCCTTTATCTTTGTTTTTCTCATCTTTAGAATTAAACTAATTAGAATCTATTATATATGAATTTATAAAAATATGAGAAATCTTAAATTACATCTATATAAGAACACATATATAAAGTGAAAAACATATGTATATATTAACAAAAGTACAAGATTTATATTTGTATTATTTTTTAAGACAATTTTTAAAATGTAATTGTTATGTAATTGTTCTAACCACTGCAATTCAAATCTCTTTTAAATAATGAATCAATACTTCCTTTACTTTTCTCTAAATATCTCTCCTTTATCTTTGTTTTTCTCTCATCCCCTTCTCTCTATCTGCTAGTTTCTCTTCTTTTTTCCTTTATATCCATTTTATCTATCTTTTTCATGCTCTTATCTCTCTTTTATATATTACTCTCTTTATGTTGCATGGTTTTTAATAACAAACCAAATTATCAAAAATGTGAAATTTGCAAGGAAGACCTACCTTATTTTCGAAATAATAAGATAATCTACTTTCTTAATTGCTTGTCTAAGAGTTGCTTCAATTTTAAAAAGTTCTAATACATTTAGATCATGTATATCTTGATACATAAATATTTGTTGACACACTAATGAACCATATTTTAGCACAATTAAAATTCTAAACATTTGATCTTGTTCCAAAAGAAAAGCACATTTCTACCATCACAAAACCAAATCAATGTTAAGTTCAATCGTATGATACAACATATTTAACAGTAAAAATGATTCGATAAAATAAACTCTATTATATATGGTATTCATCTTATATAAATCTTTGTTGATATATATCAACTACAAATAAATTTTCCCATAATTTCTTGCCAGTAATAAAATTTTCTATGAACTAACAATTGAAAGATCTTACATTTCTTTGTAGAGGTACATTGAGTGTAGATTATCATTTACTTAATGACTTGCAAATTGGACTCAAAGACTTAATAGTGGCACTATTTACGAAGGGTTTAACATACAAAACTAAGGGTACTACACATTGTATTCCTATTAAAGTTATAAGTCTAATGAGACTTCAAACTTTATAAGTCTAATGAGACTTCAAAATTATGTTGACTGTCATACAACCAATCTCTTGATGATGCGCTTATATTCTAGAGGAGGGATGCTTATAAGCACCCAAAACAACCATGCCAATAGTAGACCAATCCTAGAGGAACTAGGATGAGATTTGAATATCCCAAAATGTATACACAGTTAAAGCTTGTAACTAAGCTCAGTCCAAACTTTTAAACCATCGGATCAACAAAGAAAACCTCAAATTTTACCTTTATAAAACACAAAATATAAACCATAGCTATGATAACAGCTATCTACTCATACAACTGTCTACTAAAGGCAAGGCAACTTAGTGAATCGTGAATAGAAATGAAACGAAGAAATTGGTGTACCACTGGCAATCTTGTGTGCAGACTTGTGGGTTAAAAAGCTGTTCCCTTCTTGCTCCGTGGCCATTGCTGATTTTTCCATGTAATCTTTTTGCCCTTTCATTCTCTTCTACAATTTAGAATAGCCTTACTTGACACCTCAATGGATTCTTCTCCACCACTGGATAGCAGTCACTTACATAGAAAGAGAGAAATGATTAATTTTTAAATGATGTGTCATCGAATATACAACGACCACCACTACTGAGATCATGCAAAACCTGTGTTGCACAATCATTAACCAACCTGCTGTAGAAATTGGTGAAGTTGCTCTCATTCTTCCCTTTTATCAGATGTTAGTGAAGTTGCCTTTTGAACATCAATATCACTTGCAGCAAATTAAATAAATCTAGGTTGTCTTCAAATTTCAGATTTCAAATTCTGGGTTTGGTTCAAGTTTTAAACATGATCAACTGCAACTCCAAACCAAATTTGAATTAAATTTAGTAGTGTAATCACCAGTGAAAAACCAAACGATTTCAATATTTCTACACAAAACCATGCCTTAAAGATATCAAGCATTCACAAATTCATTGGCTCCGTCCAAAAATTCATAGTGTTTGCTTTCAATTTCCAAGTAAACACCAAATATCGTGAGTATGTGCAAACAATACCAGTGAAAGCCAAAGAAAACAGTATCTTTTTCAAAAATCCTAAGCTATGTTTTCCACAGAGCTTTACTTATCACTAAATCATTATCAATGTTACTATATTATTATCAAAGAAACTAGAAACCCTATACAGCTGCTTCTTCTTCCCTTCCGCAAGAAAAAGTTACCAAGCATTAGGATGAAAACGAATAGTCTACAAGTTAATCATTTTGATGATACCCTGAATACATCATTTTTCCAGACCATAACCGTATTGCAACAGTTTTATCAAAAAACTGAATTGCTATATAAATCAAGCCTTCAAAGCAGGCAAATGAACAAGAAAAGTAAAAACATTGAACTGTACCTTCTTCAATAAGAAAAGACCCAAAATACAGATTACTGTCGGAGACATCAATCATTTCCATTATATCATAATGAAACTAAAATAAAACATTCATTGTTTTGTAAACAATGAGTTACTGAATAATGAAGAGCATGCAAGAAAATCATGCCAACAAGCTCAAAGAATAAAGTTTTCTAAGGCCAGAACCATGATGAACTTTTGGACTGACTTTACTTCAAAGAATGACAATAATACTTAAAAAAGAGCTCATAGATTGAATAAATCCATATAGAACAAAGCATTTAAAATAAAAACATCTGAAACATACCTGTAAAATGACTTGTCAACTTTCAAAACTGCCACAGGTGACCAAATAAAATGTAAATGAAAGAAATTCATTCAATATCTCTCCAAGAAGCTTCTCCCATTTTTCAATGGTAATAAATGCATGCAGGGATGGCATTAATGGCATTTAATTTGCCACCTCAAAATACGATCAACTTGCTTACTCATCATGCCACCTCACTCAACATTACCATTTCATGATGTCCAAGCCATGTCAACAATCCCACCATACCAAGATCATTTGCAATGTCAACCATCGTCAATGCCACCTCAAATACCATATATGCCAAGTTACATTCTATCACTGCCATGTTATTTTTGAACACTATGAAAGGGCTTCAAAGTGGGAATGCTATATCAAAGGGTAACCTTTAGAATATATCTCACGCTTCAAAGCCAAAGCCTTGTGCATTAGAGTTTTTACCATATGCTTGACAAGCATAAGCTCTAGATTATAGATTAAATCAAACATTAATTTGATTTAATACATGATTTAGCTGCTGGAGAATCACCATTGAGAAGACTTAAAGTATTCTCCAGAATACTATCCCGAGATAAAAACAAAAGATTAGAAAGACGCCTCTTCTCCAGTAGCAATTGTTTGCTCATAGAATACATCATCTGTGAGGAAAAAATTACTTGTTGACAGATTATAAATTTACAGAACAAACCTTTTCATCAAAACTACCATTTAGCAATTCATAAAAATAAATAAAACTTGTTGAAACCATGGCAAGTGACATACCTCAGAATTCTGCACAAATTGTCTCACGCACTCAGCAATGCCGTCAAGAAAAATGCGTAGAGTTTGCAGAGAAAAAATTACGTAACCCTAACAAAGTAGAATTCATGCTACATCAATCTGTTCACAAAATGAGAGGCTGATCTAAAAATACTGGGGTTTTACAGATACTAGATTCTTGAGCTCCCCATTATGCATATATGAGAAATGTGGTAATAGAGACAACGCACGTTAACTGCTTTGCAAAATGCCACCTACCCACCAGAACACTCCCAGCTAAAAAGGGCCTGAGACTGAAGAACAGGATGGCACAATTTAGTCTAATTTAATTCTATGAAAGGGCTTTCGTCTAATTAGATTTTCCAAGTGACAAATCTAAGAGAGCTTAGCCACAAGTATATTATAATCAAAATGAAAAACGATGATGATATAACCAAAAGAAAAGGAAAAACAAATACAAAACCAGATCATTCATGAACACAGCATTGCTCGACCCTAGTTTACTCAAGAGTATGATAAACAAAATTTGAAACGATAGAAGACGCAACTGAACACAAATAAGAGTAATAAGAAGTCAAGTGTTGTTTAGAGTTACCAGAAAGTCATCTGCATTAACAAAATTGATGGTTCCACTGTAATATGTTGTCTCAAAAAGAGTTAAAAGTTTGCAAGCAATTACCACCAAGAAGGAAGAGGAAGATACTTACGAAGTCTCTCACTTGTTTTATAAAGCTGGAACCGCAGGTACATGTGCTCCTTTAAGAAGATAAGACACATCAGATGTTCCTCCTCATATGTATTCTCTTATTTCCTCGCTCGGAAGCATGCAACAGATACATGCCTCTATACGTGCCCACCAAAGAACCCTAGAAACAAGACACCCAACATTTGAAAACCCGTCTTCTTGCTTTTGATTGGTCACAAGAATTTTTCTTAAGTTACAAAGGAAAAAAGCCCAAAAAAAACAGAAACATATGATCGGCCAATCTACAAACCATAAGAAAAACCTTTTATTTCTCTGCTGGCGTGGTTTCCGACGACCAAACTATTTGCATTCAGCTAACAGAAAACATTAGTCTCCGCCTATATAGGCAGAGACTAACAAAAAATGAACACAACCAGTAACCAATATAAATTTGACTTAAATAAAAGATGAAAACAATCTACAATACCAAATCTAAAACACTCATCAGAACAAAAGAAATTTTAGAATCATTTATCAACTAAGAAAATAAGTAAACGTGTGCACTTTTCACCTTACAATAACAAAACATGTTCACAATCTCAAAACCAAATGCCCAGAAAAATTCCACTACCATTCTCGAATGGCTCTGCCTAAGTATTACCTTGCATAACTTAAAGAAAAAATACTACAGTGGCTAGAGAAATATAAATACTAAACCTGTAAATATTTTTGGGAACAATTAGACCTCCTCGATTGCAGATGCTATTTCATGGACCGTTACGGTGCTGCGATCAACTCCTCATTCATCATCAACTCTATTAAGAAGGGTGCTTCGTCTTGTCTTATAAAATTGTGTAATGCCATTTTAGTATAGATGATGAATACCCAACGTCGCCCATCCACATCCATAAAGACTCTACAAGTAAGCGTAAGCACCGATATCTCTGCAATTGCATCTTCCCACTTCATAACAAGTTGCAGGTGATGCTCTCTGCTAAAAAAATACAGCGGTGTTAGACGCGTACGTGCGGAGTCTTCATAGACGTAGACTGCGCATCACTGGAAATTCATCTGTGTGTCTGGAATAATACACCACTTGCATTCTGAACTCTTAATGCCAAGTCCACCATTAAGTCTCTGCTCGCCTTCATTCTCACATCCAACATAGCCCTAGACATAAATAGGACCTCTAGCCGCATCGGAAGAACCAACTTTAGCAACCCGACAGGGGTTTCAGACTTCAGGACACAAGTACTTTCATAAAAAAGGGCCTATGGACCAGAAGAGGCCTGCAAAAATGCAGACGACTTTAAAATTTCGTGTCGTGTTAGTTAAGTAATTTGGTGCATACAAAGGGCAATAAAACATCCAAAGTAATGAGGAGCACAAAGGAGACAGTACAAGACTCCACATACTGAACTCTGCCCAGAATTTATGTGGGTTTAGGGAAGGCACCGTTAATGCCTTGTTGCTAAAGCACTTTGTGGCGATGCATGAGGATTAATCTGGAGATGGAAATGAACACAATGGAACCGTACAAGAATAATGACATTGCTTGTTTCACAGTAGGGGAGAGGGTCCAATAGTCGCGCACCCAATCGTAAATATAATACTCAATAGTGGTTTATATAATGTCCAATAGTTGTGATTTGACTACCCATAATTAAATAAAAATGTATATTTTTGATCTAAAAAGCAACCAATCATGTGATACCACATCAGCGCTCAACTACTCATGATGTAATGCACGAGAATTGGTCTCACTATTTTTTGTGGCCTTTTTGGACACCTTGACAAAAACACATGCTGATGTGGCATCATATTTGATGATGTGGCCTGAAACCTTAGTTATAAGCGAAGAACTTGCCAAATAAGCTGCTGTAAAAAATTGGGAGTGATTTAGGTATGCGTGTCCTCTGTTTCTTTTTTTTTCTTCTAATGCAGGGCTACAAGATGCCTATTCCCTCCATTTTATCCTATGTGCCAATCCTATTTGTATCTAAGAAATACCATAATTATTTTAATTCGGTTGCAAGATTGTTATTGTAATCAAGCCGGAATTTGACGGTTGTCCCTACCTGTCATATGCAAATTTTATGAATGTCTGCTCATTTAAATGTATGGTCATTTAAATGTCTTTTATTTAATATTTTAAGAAAAATATAAATTGTCAAAAAAATTGTTTAATTTATAATATTTTATATAAAATCTTAAATTATAAATGCAATATCTTGAAAAAATAGAAAATAATGATAATTATTAGTAATAAATATAAAATCTTATATTTACTTTGTTATAATTAACAATTAACAAAAATTTCCAAGATCGCATTAAAAACAAATCTTGTTAAAAATATTCTAAAATTAAAATCAATTATATTGTATTTTGAAAAGATTCTAAATTAAAAATATATATTAAAATAAAACAATGATAACTATTAGTAAAAATGTCAAAAGTTTCTAAATTCATATTAGAAAATATTCAAAAAAGTTGCATTCTATTTTAAATTAATTTGTCTTTTTATAATAAACATTATAAAATGATATATATTATAAATTAAATACTATTTTATATTTTTTTTTATAATAGTTTTTTACAATTTAATAAAAATAAGCAAGTCAAACTATATGGTTTAATAAATTTTAAAGTTGTAATATACGGTCTAAAATTGAAAAAACGGCCAAATAAACCATCAAATTCCATTGTAATGGTGACAATTGTTTACCGATGCTCATTACCCTTTTGATTTGAAATCATTTTGCATTAAATATTATATATTCAAGTGAAAGTGGACGTGCAATTCAATTCTTATCTATTATTATCTATATTTTTGTTATATGATCAATTTTTTATTTCAATTTTTCTTTTTCTTGTTCTAAATCATATTTATAATCACACACTCATCAAATTAGCTCTAAAAATTCAAATCTTAATTTGGGGTTAACCTAGCATATTCTTATAACTGTTTTATATTGAAATTATGACTAATTTCATCTATTCTTATTATTGTTTTGTGTTGAATGAAGGCAATCTTTTGTTAATCCATCTTGGTGTTGTATATCATTGTGTAGCCGTAGGCCTTTTTAGACATCTTTAAATCTTTTGATCATCTCCTAGAGGCATTCTAGAGCTAACATTACTACTTACACATATTATCATCAATATTTATCAAAGCATTTTCATTGCATAAGCATCAAAGACATCATAGTGTTTGATAACTTTCTCCTTGATCTTTTATCTAGTCATTAAATGAGTATCCTTGCATGGTTTGATAGAAGAGAAACAACTATCCCTACCTAATGTATACCAGTGAGCACAATAACCTATTTTTATATGAGAGCAAATTGAGCACATCAAGACAAATTAAAATTGACATTATAAAAATTAATATAGTTAAGATCCTAAACACATTAAATCCATTTGTTGCAATTACCAATTAAAGTTAACTTAGGGCTTTACTAGGATTTGTGTCTTTTTTGTTGTTTTTCACCATCCTTATGTCACTGTGCGCCTTCAACGCAAGAAAGTCTTTAATCTTCCACATTTATTGCAGGCTTTTAGCTAGTCCTTTTTATGGCCTCAAACGACCTCAACCTGGCAATTCATGTTGGTGTTTATGGTTTGGAAAATTTGAACAATGGTACCTCCAAACAAGCATCCTCGAAAAAAAAAGTTGGAGGTTTTTCATGAGGTAAGCACTCTAACTCTCTAACGGATGTGGTTCTACCCATCCTTAAATTTGGCAATGCATGTAAGTGGTTAGAGCAATTGACTTTGATAGCGTATTATTTGGGAGAACTCCCTCAAATTGCATGCTTCCTAATAGGGTTAACAAGCATTGGGCCCCACATCGGGTATAACTTGATGTTCTTTAGAAGCTTACCAAAGGTTTCTTTCTTTTTTATTTTGTTGAGGCCAACCATGCTAAGGTCATTCTCAAGCATGGTTCATGCTATATCTATGAGTCTTTGTTAGTCTTTAAACTATGGACGTGTGATTTGACTATCTTGGATGAAAATATGCTTTGTGTGTCAATTTTGCATTAGTTCCCTAGTTTACCCCTTGTTAGAAATTTTTAACCACCATTGTTTCTTCCCTTCAAAAAATAATATATGTTGAGCCCAATAGGTTTCATCAAGCTCATCCACATAAATGTGCCTATGTTAGATTGACTTGTCCAAGGATTTGAAAGAATTCGTGAACATTCAAACTAGATATCTTCATTACATCCACCTTATGGTATACGTTAATTTTACCAATACTTATTTTTGGTTCCAATATAATGAACATAAAATTGTAAGAATGACATTGTTTGTTTATTAAATTATTTACTTTTACAACAATTATACACTTTTCATTGTGGTTGCATAGTTACAATTAGGATAATTGTATTACCTTCTATATAAATATGTTTGCAGACTATCAAATAAATCATTGAGCATATTTTTTTCTTCACTTTGGTGTTAGAGTCAATGTATTTAAAGAAGATATGAATCTACCCTTGTATATGATGGTTTGAGATTGAATTTTTCAAATTCTAGTCATAGCTTTGAGCCACAAAGAAAAGGGAGAAGTTGTCCACAGAAAACTGTAGTTTCTTGCTCATAAAATCTAAATGTGAAGAGGAGATTGATGTTGGTATAGCCTAAGATGCCATACGATGGTAGTCGTGTGAGAAGTGAGGCTTCACCATTTGGCATATGGTGAATAGTTGGTATCCTTAGTTATGCAACTAAAGGGAGCTAAACAGAAGTTTGAAGAAATGACTTTGGTCAAAAGTGAGCAAGTGTAATACGTGAAGCCCAGACACTTTGAATTAGATACATTTATCTGCTAAGGACACAAGGGCATAAGGATATTTCTTGCAGAGCATCGTTTGTCTCATGAACTACCAGATTAAGCCTATAAGAGGTTCCTCTTGAAGGTCTTGCACATGGGGAAGGATTAACAAGTTTAGAATATTGATTTATATTGTACTTTCAAGAGCTTTGAGAGAAAATAAAAATTCCAACTTCAAAGGTACTAGTTAGACATTTTTTTTCTCTCGTTTATTTAGTTTTCTCCTAGATGAATGCATGCATTTGAGCATGTTGGATTTGTCCCTTATGTGTTTTTTTCTTGGGACCTAAGTGCACTTGTTTCCTATCTTTATGGGGCTTTGCATGCCTTCAAAAATTCTTGTGCGGAGGACTTGGCTCCTTTGCAGGGTGTATCTCATGATTTTTGCATACAACTATTTTTTATAGAATTGAAAATCCATTTAATTTGTAGATGAGTGACTTGTTGATAGTTTGAGCATAATTCACAAAGAAGCTTGTGAATTAGTCCCGTGTGTTCCCCACAAGTGGTATGTTTGTAATCTCTAGTGGATGTTGATTGTGACAACCAATTCCAATAGTGTTAGTAGCAACCATGAAGATGAGTAGAAACTAAGAGGCTAAGACAAATCCCTTAAGAGAACCAACTTCTACTTTTCTCTACTAGACACTCTTCAAAACACCAAAAATCTACAACTAGAAGAAGCACTTCAAAAATGGCTACTAAAGTACTTCTTGTTTGATATACGATGTCAAGCAAAGAATATTTGTGCCAAGCTTGAGGAAGACTATGATACAAATGATGAACGTGAGGTAGAACACTCACACAAGTTTGTGTGTCTTAGTGCACGAGCATATCAAGCTCATCTCCAATCTTATCTTCATCTACATGAAAGGACGTGTGTGTAAAAATAAATTTAATACTGTAGACACTTAAAAATGTCTTGAATGATACCACACACTTGAATCTAATTACTAACATTGTTTCGTCTTGAATTTCATCCTTCTTTTTGTGTGTTTGATTAAATAAACCTAGTTATTTAATTGAATGCATCATTTTCATCTATTAATCTGATTAGTTTAATTAGGTTAATTCATCCCCTTTCACCTCCACCTCTCATCTTGTTTAAATTGAATAAATTAAATTATTTAATTTAAACCCTAAGTCCTCTCATTTAATTAAATAATCTTACATTATTTAATTAAATGTCATTTGTACCCCTTTTTATTAAATAAGTTAATTATTTAATAGATATCTTATTATTCCTCATCTTGCACAATTGAAATTTAGTTTTAATTACTAAATTGATAATTTCCTTTCCCATCCGCTTGCATAGAGAATATTCTCCTATTTGGCTTCAAAAAGGGAATGATTTCTTTCAAACAAACTTTGTAACAAACTTTCAAAGTTGTTACAAAGTGTGTTTTTTTTAATCATTCTCATCCCTTGATCTTTCCTTGATCCATATGATCTTTTATTCTCATCCATTGATGAGAATCCTTGATCCATGCCTTCACCCTTCATTCAATATTGACCATTGATGGATCAAATTGATCTAAGCCCTTGATTCTTGATTTGCTCTCCTATAAATACATCACTATTTGGAGAGACATGGATCCATATTTTGATAGAAAAGTTATGCTGTTGAAATTCATACTCACCTGCATCTATGTTTAGTATTTGTTAACTTTTTAGATTAATATTCATCCATATTAGCTTAAGCATCCATTAATGGCTTCCTTTTTAGCTTAGTTTGCATCCATTTTAGCATAGTTTTTTACATCCATGGCTTGCATCTTTGAATTTTGTTTTCATTTAGCATAGATTGCATCCATCTCCATCAAGCATTTTAGCATTTAGAACTCATCTTCATTGTGATTAACTAGTTTTTCATCCATGTTTCGTTCATACACCATCAGTTTCATCAATTTTCTTTAATAAAATCGATTGAAACAGCTCATATTATCCAAGGGATCAGGAAAGGGTTGCCATTCCACATCAATATGACACCACTCCCCCAATGGGATAAGATTTGAGGTCTTAGAATAGGTCATTACTATGATTTTGTGTTGATTTCATATTTCAAATATCTCATTGGGATCATTGCTTAGGGGATTGAATAGGCTTTAAATTCATTTGGATCTAGCATATTTAGTTTGTGCTATGAATTTGGTCACATTTTGGTGCTAGAAGGAGGGCTCTACTAATTGAATTTGATGAATTTCTCTTTACATTCTCATGTTCTTGAGTTTGCAGATACAACGATGCTTTTGAAGGCTACAACGATGTCATTGTAATGTGTCACCATATAGCGACACCTTTGCAGGAACTATACTGACGCATATTTAAATCCAACAACGTATTTAAATATAGCAGTTCGCCTTTTAATTTTGGAATTATCATGAATTTAAATATGGTGACACCTTTGTTGTCACTATTTGCTACAAAGTGATGCCTTTGAAACTTCACTAGAGTGATGCACTTCAATTATAGGGACACCTTTGTCAATTTCAACAACACCTTTGTGTTCAACGGCGCTTTTTACTAGTAAAGAAAATGGAGAGTAAATTTTCACATGTGCTTTAAATTTTTAATTTCACATACTCTTTGATCTTCTACTAACATCTGGTTTTGCTTTTTGAGGCTAACTGGTTTTGCAGATTTTGGAAAAAACTAGGAAATTATTTACCGAGCAACTTGTTGGGGTCATAACTTTCTACTTGGTGCTTAGAATTCAAATCCATTTGCACCGTTGGAATACTATCTTTATTCATCTTACATCCATTATCAAGCTTTTTCATCTTTTTCATCCATCCTCACCATAGTTTCATCCATTTTATCTTAACCTTTCATCAATAGAGTTTGATTAGATGCTCATATTATCCAAGGGATTGGGAAAGGGTCGTCATTCTATATCAATATGACACCAATCCCCTAATGGGATAAGGTTTTGAGTTCTAGATTAGGTTTCTTTTATGCTTTCATGGTTTGTTTCATGCTTAGTTTAATGGTTTATTGGTTCTTGAAGCTTTCGAACATCTCATTGGGATTGTAGCTTAGGGAATTAAATATGGCTTAAATCCATTAGGATATGTTGTATTTAGCTACTACTATGATTAAAATCAAATTTTGGTGCTAGAAGGAGGGCTTTACTAACTTTATTTGATGAATTTCTTTTAAGTTTCCGTGAATTGTAGGTTCTAGAGAAATAACGACACTTTTGATAGCTACATCAATGCTACAAAGACATGTGACAATATAGCGACACATTTTATTCAAATACAATAACACATATTAAATATGGTGACGATTATTAAATATAGCAACACACTTATCTTTTTGATTAACATTGTGACTTTTAATAGGGTGACACATATCTTATAGCGACGCTATTGATGTCACTATTTTTGTGCAAAGCAACACAACCCGATTTCACCAGAGCGACACACTTTTCCTTAAGCAACACATTTGATAGCTACAACAACACATTTGATTATAGAGACTCTTTTTACTGGTAAAAAATAGAGAGTCGATTTTCATGTGTGGGTTAAATTTTTAGTTTCATATACTCTCTGATATTTTGCTAACATCTAGTTTTTTTTCATGAGGCTAACTAGTTTTGTTGGTTTTGCAGATTTAGAAAAATTAGGAAATTATTTACCCCAACTTGTTGGGGTCATAACTTTATACTCAGTGCTCAAAATTCAAATTTGTTTGCATTGTTGGAAAGGTCTCCAAGAGTACTAACTCAATCCCTAAAAAATTGTTCCAATGGCAACTAATTTTTAGGGACTAATGCAAGTTTCAACCCCAAATTCCATTTTGAAGGCCTCTAAAAATGCAATTTACTAGAACATAGAAAAAATTGAAAAAAATTGAAAATTTTCATTTTCATTTTTTCTTAGTTCTAGTTATTGTAAAAGTGTTTTGACAATTAGGGGATGGTATAATCCTTCATATGTTGCTTTTTTTTTTATGTTTTAGGACTACTAAACTTCCATTAGGTTTTAAAACTTACAATATTAGGACCACTAGCTTTCAATTGGGCTTAAAATTCACAATTACTTTAAGTCTTTCAAAAGTTGGTTAAAATTGAACCCATACAACCTCATTTTGCAATATCGGTTAAAATTGAACAAAAAAAACACATACTTCCATTGGTGCTTAAAATGAAGTCATTTTGCTTTATAGGATTAAAATGAATGAGTGCTTGTTTTGCTTGTGTATACTTGTAGTGCGTATCCACTCCCCTTGCACTTCGTGCAATCTTGGGTAAAGAGAATGTTGACCCTTTTGACCTTTGGCATTGTGTTTGTCTAGCATTGATGTCAATTTTTTTATTCACCTTGGTAAATATTCGAAGGGTATATGATGTGTTTTTGGTTGGAATTTGAATAATAGTTGGTTAACATTAAATGTGGACAATGTTGTTTGACAAAGGTAGCAATAACTTGGAATGATAGACTAACACAATGAGTTGAGCATTATGATGTCTTGGTTTTCATGTCACATACAATTCAGTCTTGCTATTTTAGTTATGTACTTTTCAACATTTGAACTTTCATGTATTCAAGTATTCATTCTTGGCTATAACATTTGAATACATTCTAGTAATATAACAAAGAAACAATGTGTTATGTGAAACAATTGAATTGATTTTGGCTATTAAAACACTGATTCACCCCCCTCTCAGTGTTTTCGTACTCCAAAAAGTGGTATCAGAGTCATACCCTTGCCAAAAGTTTAACCAACTTAAGGGATTCCTAGTGGAGTATTTGCCATGGAAAATTAGGAAGGTCTTTCTACTTCCAGAGCACCATTATTTGATGGTACTGGCTATGCTTTTTGGAAATCTAGAATGTACATCATATAACTTCTCTAAGCTATGAGGTTTGGCATGCAATTGAGACTGAGTGCAAAGCCATAGTGGCACCCTCTATTGTAGACCAGAAAAAGGCCTATGAATGTGATGTTAGGGCTACAAATGTTACTTGTTGTGGACTAACTAATGATGTACTTGTTAAAATCATGGACTATAAAACTGCAAAGTCTATTTGGGATAAACTGTCTAGTATTTATGAGGGTGATGAAAAAGTTAAAGAGGCTAAATTACAAACTTTTAGAGCCAAGTTTGAAGGCTTAAAGATGATTGAGGAAGAGAAGGTAGTTGATTACATTCTAAGAGTCCAATAAACTGTAAACTCAATTTGTGGTCTTGGTGAAGCTTTAGAAGAAAAAGTTGTAGTTAAAAAGGTGTTAAGGTAACTAACACCTAAATATGATCCTAAAATCTATGTTGTAGAAGAGAGAGACATAAACAAACTCACTTTGGATGAACTTCATGGTGTCTTTATAACCTATGAAATGAGAATCTATAGTGATAATTCCACTACCAAAGAAGCTGCTTTTAAATTTGTAATCTGGCAAAAGGGACAATGACATAAATTCTAACTCAGAAAAATTAGATAGCAGTGAATCCATTCTTGTGAGCAAACTGAGAAGAGGGTCAGGTAGATACAAAGGGAAGCTTCCATTTAAGTGCTTCAATCAAATCAATACATGTCAAATGTGAGTATACCAAATACAAACTTACCAAACATGAACATATCAAATCCACACTTGGTAAACTATGGGATAGATACATTTGTGAATCACACCAATGTTGTTCAAAATTCAAACAATATATTGGAAACTGAATGTATTGATCCAAATCAAGGTAACACCATGCAGAACCAAGGTTACCTAAATCAACACAATGTGTTTCCCAACCACAACAATGTTCAATTCCAACCTATGATGCAAAATCTAAACATCCTCCCAAATCAGAATATTGTCCAAAATCAATTTGTTCATGATCCCATACAAATACCACAAGTGTATATTCCAAATATGCTTGGCCAACAACCAAATCAACTATATCTTGAAAGGGTGTCAAAATCAACATCAAGATCAAATTTTGTGACATCAAATTGCTTCACTTACCAAAATAGTTGATTCATTGTGCCAAGAGACATCTCCACCCCAAAATCAACACACTCCCCCATTAGTTAAACCATGTCATCAAAACATTGAGTTGCGTCCACAACCATATCAAGAACAACATCCTCAATATCAAGAAGTTGGATATCAAAATCAACAACCTCAACAAGATCAATCACCACATCTCCAAGATGAATCACAACTAGATCAATCTCAACAAGCACAAATCTCACAAGATGACAAACACGAATACACTCCTTTGGGAGAGCCAATGGAATCAGCATTAAACAAGCTACTTAATGCAAAACTCATCACTCTTCCAAAAATAAGTGCTTACCACTCTATCATAAAACCTCTCTTGGAATAAGAGCAGAGCTTATTATGAGTATCATAGAGAAAATCTTCAAGAAGCATCAAGTTGTATTCAACTCAAAGATCTCATCCAAGACCTTCTCGATCGAGGAAAAATAACTATTTAGTACAATTATCAAGATTCAACCACTAATGATAGTAGTGACAATCTCTCCACCAAAATTGTTGAAAACAATGATCAAGATTTATCCATCAATGAGCACCTTGAAGATGTTTCTACCACATCCAATGATCAAATCAACATACATCAAGAGTAACTTTTTAATCATGATCAAAACCCATCAACAACATCCAACAATGATGCATTTCAAGAAGTGTTAACATCATTTGATCCTATGATCGAAAATATTGACAATATTCCCACAACCATTTTTTAGGACAAAATTCAAGATCCATTCACCAATGATCATGTCAACAATATCTCTACATCACCTAAAAAGATAGAGAACATATCTCAAGAATGTATTCCAAAGAATGATCAAAATCTTTCACCAAAGTCTAGCAATGGTCCTTTCCAATACATATGGACATCCTTTGACCTCATGGTTGTATATATTGAAGGAATCCTCAACTCAACACTTGCTCCAAATCTACTCAGAGATCAAGAAAATATCGAGCCAATACCCATGCATAATCAAGAAATTCAAGAACCCTTTGCAAACAATCCATCCTTTGAAATTGATCCATGCCAAGAACATGAACTCAAGCATATTGAAGATAACACCACACAGAGTCAAGATCAAGAATCCATATCTCCAAGATACTACAATGATCAAATGGGTATTCTCCAATCCATACAAGATGTCACAAATAATGATCATATCCATATATCACATACTGCTCCATCTACCCATGAGATGCTTACTCCTAATGGACATCTAGATGATCTTCATCTAAAAGAAGAGTCTTATACTCTTGATATCATTACCAAATAACAAGAGTCTCCTACTCTAAATATCTTTACACATGATCAAGGCATAGCAAAATCCATAGGCATATCAAGAATTGATCATGAAGAAGACCTCTACATTGATGGTAAATCAGAAACATCCTTTGAAGAGGAAGCAAAAAGGGATCATGGGGAAGACTCCTATATGGACTGTAAAGCATCAACACCTTTTGAAGAAGCATCAAAATCAGACACATCCTCCATACAGATTGAAGAAAGTGAGTATGAGGATATCAAGCATTATCGTAAATCAACAAATCTAAACAATCATGTACATCAAGGAAATGATTTTTCATCAACATAATCAAAGCATGTCAGTAATACTCCCATAATACTAGGGGCAACTTTATCTAGTGAAAACACCAACATGGGGAGCACGAAGATTCCTTATAATGAAATGGCTACCAACACTCCAACCGTTCATATCATGAATCATTGTCCATGCATCATTCCACCCACTAATTAGGACCAACCACAAGAAAGAGGTCTATATCAAAGAAAAGAGAAAATTATTGAAGCAAAAGAATCGACAAAGAAAAATGGACAAGAAAAATTCAAATGGATGCCACAGAAAAATAAAGAAAATCATCCCTATCATACCCCATCAACAAAGAAACTATGGGGAAAAGTAAAAAAGGGAAATGTATCCATCAAAATTGTCCATGAATGAAAAAGAAAGCTTCAAGAGAGACCTACACTTGGTATATCAAGAATTTTGTCCCAACCGAATCTCCATATCCACCCATCATTGCTCATCATCCCAAGTTTGCAGAATAAAAGATTCCAAACTATCAACCAATCCATCTACATCTCGTATCCCACAACGCATTCCACCATCCACTTCAACATCCATGGTATCCAACTCTCGTATTGACCATGTATTAGTAACAACTCTTTATCATAAGGGTCCTCTAAGGGCACTCTATTGCAATGTGTGCATCTAGGTAAGGTTAATTCCGGTATCAATAAAGAAGATAAAAAAATCCAAGGGTTACATTCAAGTGCATGTATCTTATCAAAATGACTCCTCTAAGAAGGATATCCTTGGCACATCATGATAGAAACAACATCTATATCAACACCAGCAGCGTCTACATCAACACCACCAATTGGTTGAAAATGAGCATAAACTTTCAAAAAATTAAAAAAAAAAAAAATAGTCAAGAGAAAAATTTCCCTCTAGTGAAAACCACTTTGGTGGCGCTTTGGACAAGTACCATGATGAAAACTTGGAAAACAAGCATCATGAGTAGAATCGAGCATCTATGTGCACCATTTCAGGTGAAAGCATGTAATCTCATCCATAATAGATCCCACATTCCATCCATCTTATCCATAATAAATCCAGGAACTCTTCATTGTCCAACCCATTTTCATCCCATCTGACTTATCTTTATCTTGGAAAAGGTTTGGTATATACTTCACACTTTCCTATGGTAAACATCTTGACATTGGTCACTATCACTGGTCCTATCTCAACCAACATTATCTAAGCCATGAGGCATTGTCCAAAGAGGAATACTCTATCCAAACATGTTATCCTATCACAATATAATCCTTGGCATCCTTTGCATACCCATCCATCAATCCATTCATTTATCCATGCATCCACCCATATCATTCCATACATTGCTAGACACTGGGGGTAGATACTTACATCTTGCTTCAAGAATAAATCTTGAGCTATATCCTATAACTCATGGTGTGATCTAAAAATTTGCTAACATGAAATCAAATTGGTCAAATCATTTATAAGAAAAAATCTAAATCACTAGCCCATGGCACATTTTGATGAGAAGATGTTCCTTATCAAGCTTTATCTTTTATCAAACATCAATCTAAATAAATCGATATCAATTGCATCTACCTTGCACTTCAAATGTCACATCAAATCATTCCAATAGATTTTATTCTAAGCCTAGCTTCAAAATATTGATCTATCTTATCCAATCAATCCATCACCATCTTGGGACATATCATTTCCCAATCTTTGTGTTGTTCAACACTATCAATCAATCAATCAATCCTAGCTTGGTTTTCAAAAGAATCCCAAAACAGATCACTAAAATCATCACATATCCAACTCGTCAACATCGTGCGAAAAATATAAACAAATCATATCAATCATCACATATCAATCTAAACAAATTAATATCAATTGTATCTACCTTGCACTTCAAATGTCACATCAAATCATTCCAATAGATTTTGTTCTAATCCTAGCTTCAAAATCTTGATCTATCTTATCCAATCAATCCATCACCATCTTGAGACATATTATTTCCCAATCTTTGTGTTGCTCAACACTATCAATAAATTAATCAATCCTAGCTTGGTTTTCAATAAAATCCCAAAACAGATCACTGAAATCATCACATATCCAACTCGTCAACATCGTGCGAAAAAATCTAAAACATTTGAAAATCTCATCAAAAATCCAAAAACACTCACAAAATCTAGAAAATCTAAAACATCAAAATCCTTTACAGCTAAAATCCAAAAACATTTAAAAAATTATAAAGTCAAAATCCAAAAACATCCAAAACACATCAAAAATCCCTAAACAGGTCAAAAATAAAAATAAAAACCAAAAACATTACCTTGTCAAACTACGTTGTCTCTAAACTTGAACATAGGCAAGGTCATCAATGATATGCCCCTGAGACACCCTAAGTCAGTCCCTTAAGAGTCAATCATAATAAGCTGACAATCCATCAAGTGTTCATATCACATCAATAAACTATTCAAATTCAATCGAACTACGTGGTCTTTGTGTGTATAACGTAGGCAAGGCTCATCTTTGATAAGCCCTCGAGGCCTTAGGTCAGTCCCCTTTAGGTCTTGGTCAAAACTCAAAAAACCCCAAAACATTTGAAAACTTAGAAAAACACAAAAACATTCGAAATTTGAAAACCCAAAACATTGGGAAACCTTGGAAAACCCTAAACAACCTCAAATAATTGAAAACAAAAACATCTATATAAACATTGAAAAAGGACCAAAAACAGCCTCAAAACATTTTCAAAATACCAAAAACATTGAAATATTCCAGAAAAATCCCAAAAGCATCCATCCCATTTAACTTTCACTTGCAACAAACCTTCAGCCATAATAAATCAATTGTCATCTTCAACCTTTGGTAAAACAAGTAGAAAAACGAGTGTCACAAGTCATTAAGTGTGAACCTAAATGTCAAAATCTAAAGTCTAGATCATAGGTGAATGAGTTAGTAGCATTTATATCAATGGCCTTTCAAACAACCTACCAACTTGCCACCATCCACTAACATGTCCTATGATGCATCCATCCTACAATGGGCATTATCTTTGGAAATCACTTTGGATATTTATCCTAAAACATAACACCTTTTTGGCAAGAGATATAGATAACATTGACTATTTATTTTTGATATTTTCTTGTGATTTATCTTGTTAACCCATTTTGAGGACCTCTCGATGATGTCTCAAATTATTTAGAGAGAAAGGAACGGGGCATCGATCATTATCTTTCGTTTTCTATGCTTGTGGGTTATTCTTGTAAAATAATCTTGGCACGTACTTGCTTAGTTGTGTGTAGGAAGGTCATTTAGAGTAAATTATTGACTATTACATATGCTTTGGTCTGAGATATTCTAAACTTATAAACTACATTCCAATGAGGTTTCCATATGTCAAGGTGTGAACAAGGATTATCACACTAGATACAATGCCATCCTAGTTATCCATACCATGATGCATCGTGTCTACGTGTTATATCAAAAATTAGGAATAACAGAGAGTCCCAATCTTGAATATGGGAAAAATCATCCATCTCATCACCATATCTAATAAAGTCTCAAATAATCATAAGCTTGTTGGACTTCTGAATCAATCTTGAAATCAATGGTCAATCCATCCATCTTATTCTTGTTTTTCTTCTATCTTTACTAACATTTCTATCCAAGTGTCAAATATGTGTGATATATCAAAATATACATGAGGCTACCCATGGTCGATGGCTGTCTATACATCATAAAATCTATCTACATCAAACATCTGAGGCTACCCATGGTCGATGGCTGTCTATACATCATAAAATCTATCTACATCAAACATCTGAGCTTTCTAAGAAGTATCTTTTGTCCTCTGTGAGTTGAACTAGCCCTAAATCTTTGTCGTGAGTTCAAACCAAAATTCCAAAATTTCCGCCCAATCTCTAGAGGGGGCAGGGAACCAACTTAGTTCCTTTCGCTGGGCCAATAATGGGGCATCTAAAAAAATTAGAAATTTTAAATTTTTTGATCTAAGTAGCAACATTAATCTGAAAAGCGCCAGTCTTTGAACCAACATAACAAGTACCTCGCTTCAAAGAGGGGCAAAAAGTAGACACTTAAAAATGTCATGAATGATACTATACACTTGAATCTAATTACTAACATCATTTCATCTTGAATTTCATCCTTCTTTTTGCATGTTTGATTAAATAAACCTAGTTATTTAATTAAATGCATCATTTTCATCTATTAATTTGATTGGTTTAATTAGGTTAATTCATCCTCTTTAACCTCCACCTCTCATCTTGTTTAAATTGAATAAATCAAATTATTTAATTTAAACCCTAAGTCCTCTCATTTAATTAAATAATCCTAAATTATTTAATTAAATTTCATTTGCACCCCTTTTTATTAAATAAGTTAATTATTTAATAGATATCCTATTATCCCTCATCTTGCACAATTGAAATTTAGTTTTAATTACTAGATTTCTAATTTCCTCTCTCATCCACTTGCATAGGGAATATTCCAAAGGAATGTTCTCCTGTTTGGCTCCAAAAAGGGAATGATTTCTATAAAAAAAACTTACTAACAAACTTTCAAAGTTGTTAGAAAGTGTGTTTGTTTGAATCATTCTCATCCCTTGATCTTTCCTTGATTTATGTGATTTTGATTCTCATCCATTGATGAGAATCCTTGATCCATGCCTTCACCCTTCATTCAATATTGATCATTGATGGATCAAATCGATCTAAGCCCTTGATTCTTCATTTGCTCTTGTTGGATATTGGAATTGTTGTCATTGATGTTAGATTCAGGTGATCAGTGTCAGAAGGATGGAAAAATTGAAATTCTACTTTGATGTTATTAAATTGGTATAATCAACATTCTATTTTGATGTTCCTCTTGATGGGTGTTTGGTTGCAATTTAGTATTGACCTTATCTAATGTATATGGTGTTAAAGGAGCATAAGTGTTTCACCAAAGTTTTTGAAATGTTTGCAACACATTTATAAATTCAAAAAAGGCATCAATTAAATTGTGTCATGTTTATAACCTGCTCTAGCAGGTCACGATGCTTGTAAAGGGATCAAGAAGTGTTTAAAGTTCATGGTTTCTACTGGCCCCTTCTAGGGTTACCGGCTTAGTAGGGGTGGCATTGAAAAGGTTTATGAAATAAAGTTCACCGAGCTTTTTTCAAGGTTGAAAGCTTGGGTTATGCGACAGATAACTTAGGGTTTTTAGAAGGCAACAAGTTCTTTGATGGACAGTTGAGCTCGCAGCTAGAAAATCTGTTAGACTGGGCGGTTAATATTTGTAAGTTATTGCTAGGTTTAAGGTATGGCTTTGTTGTGCTTTATTAGGTTGATGAATGCTATAAGTATCTATTGTTCAAGCTCGACATTCGATTAGATGGCAATATGAAAAGCTCGTGACAACAAGGGTTATCTTTGTTTACCAGTCATTTTTGTTTAAACTATACTATAATACAGTGGTTTTTTCTTTCAAAACCCTATGTTATATTTTCTTTGCACAATGTAACTCTGAATGTGTCGAAACTATGCTTTAAAATGTTATTGAAAAATATAGTGAAACTGTAAATTATGCTTAAAAGATTGTTGCAAAGAGATAGTGAATTGTTTTAATGTGTTGTGTGTGTTCTAGACTTCAAGTAAAATGAAGTTTAGAGGACATGGAATGCATTAAGGCTATAAGTCGACATGATCTTTAGAGAAACAAAGTGATCCTTTGTATATTGTTTTTATCTTATTTGTTGAGCAAAGTTAAATGTCAGTGAGACACCTTTATGCTAGTTATGAACTTGAAAATCTAGTGAGGCATATTTCTGTATCCAGTGAGGCACAGACAATGGCCAGTGAGGCTTTGTAATCAATGTTTTTGATTAAGCCAGTGAGGCATTTTACCAAGTGGTTTTCCATCCCTATGATGGTTTTCCACACATGAAAAATATTGTGTTATGTTTCTTTTGTGTGATGCAATTTGGTCTTGTTGCTTTTGTTATGCACTTTGCAACATTTGAGTTCTTCATGTGATTTAAAAATCTGGTATTGACTATTACATTTGAATACAATCTTGAAATTGAACATTTCATGGTTACAAAGAAGTTGTGTTATGAATTTTTTTTGAAAAATAATTGAATTGAAGTTGATTATGAAACACTGATTCACCCCCCTCTCAATGTTTCCCGTACTCCAACAAATGGTATTAGAGCCATATCCTTGCCAAAATTTTAATCAACTTAGGGGATTCCTGGTGGAGTACTTGACATAACTAATCAGGAAGGTTTTTCTACTTCTAGAGCACCATTATTTGATGGTACTGGCTATTCTTTTTGGAAATTTAGAATGAAACGTCATATAACTTCTCTTGGTTATGAGATTTGTCATGCTATTGAAAATTAATACACTGCCACAATAGCACCCTCTACTGCATACGAGAAAAAATCATATGAATGTGATGTTATGGTTGCAAATGCTATTTGTTGTGGTCTGACTAATGATGTGCTTGCTAAAATTATGGGTTCTATAAGTGTGAAGTCTATCTAGGATAAACTGTCTAGTATTTATGAGGGTGATAAAAAAGTTAAAGAAGATAAATTACAAACTTTCAGAGCCAAGTTTGAAGGCCTAAAGATGACCAAGGAAGAGAAGTTAGTTGATTACCTTCTAAGAGTCCAAGAAATTGTAAACTTAATTCGTGGTCTTGGTGAAACTTTAGAAGAAAGTGTAGATGTTAAAAAGGGGTTAAGGTCATTGACACCTAAATATGAGCCTAAAATCTCTGTTGCAGAAGAGAGAGACTTGAACAAACTCACTTTAGATGAACTACATGGTGTCTTTATAGCCTATGAAATGAGAATGTGTACGGAAAATCCCACTACTAAAGAAGTTTCCTTTAAGTCTGTGAAAAAGGATAATGATATAAACTCTGATTCAGAGGAACGGGATGACAATGAGTCTATTCTTGTGAGCAAATTGAAAAGAGGATTAGGTAGGTATAAAGGGAAACTTTTTTTTAAATGTTTTAATTGTGGAAATATTGGGCATTATGTTGTTCAATGCCCTAATAAAGACCTCAAAAGTGATGAGGAAGATAGTAGAAAATAGGGAAAGACAAAATAGTACAATTTTAAAAAGAAAAATGTTTTTAAAAAGAAGAAAAGTTTGATTACTGATGTAACAGACAGTTGCTCAGAAGGATCTATTGAAGAGGGAGAAGAAACCCTATTTATGACTACCATTAGTCCCAATGAAAATCAGAAAGAAAAAATTGCAGATCAATCTAAACTTGAGGTTGATCTTGAGGGTGAGCTAAAATGTGCCCTTATTGAAATCAAGAAACTCAAAAGGGAAGCCATAGTGCAAAAAGATAAAACTCATAAAGATACTAAAACCCTGATTAATAAAATTACTAGGTTTGAAAAATAAATCTTGGGCCTGAAACTTCAACTTGAGGAAAACAAGAAAATTTTAGAAGTTACTAAAGAATAGTTAAAAACCAAAGAAAAGGAATGTTGTGCTCTAGAGGCAGAGATTGTTGCTTTAAGGAAAAAAATTGTCATGTGTGATAGCAGTGACAAGCTAACAAACCTCTTGAACAAACAAAAAGACCACAAAGATAAAACTAGTCTAGGTTTTACAGAAGGAAAATGCTCATATGCAAATAAACTTCAACATGTCGATGCTACCAATGAGAAACTCAATGACAAAAGAGGTAATCCATTTAGATGTAATCTACAATTCTTTGGTTATTGCTTCTATTTTAGTCAATTCGGGCACAAAGCAAGTGATTGTAAGGTTATGTCTAGAAGGAGACCTAGTTTTGTAAATGGGAATCTTTATAAGTTCTTGAACAAGTTGAAGTGTTATAAATGTGGAAATCTTGGACATATAGCTAGGTTTTGCAGAACTAACTTTGCAATGTAGCAAAGCAAAAGTAGCACTCATCTCAAGAAATCTTTTAGTGCTAACAAAATAAAATTTGTTTGGAAACCAAAGAAGAAAGTTAAAGTAATGCTTGTCCAAACAACCCTACATGCCTAAAAGAAATACCTATGGGTTGTGGACAGCGGATAATCTCACCACATGACTGGTGATAAGAACAAGTTTGTCAGTTATGAAGATTACATTGGAGGTTCAATCAAATTTGGGAATGATTTATGTATTCTAATCAAAGGAAAAGGCACCATACTTTTGGATAATGACACTCCCTTACATGATGTCTACTATGTAGAATGTCTAACTCACAATCTTCTCAGTGTGATTCAAATATATGAAAATGGCTTCAAAGTCACATTTATTGCTCAAGGTTGTGAAGTCAATAAGAAATCTGGAAAAAATGTTGTAGTTGGTTTAACAACAAAAGGAAATATTTATAATCTTCATGAGACCTCAAACAATAGTAAAGATGGACTTGTTTGTTTCATGAGTCAGGTTGAAGAGAGTAAACTTTGGCACATAAGACTTGGGCATATCAATTATGAAAATCTTGTCAAGATTAGCAAGAATCAAAATGTAAGAAATATGCCAGTCATCTCCAAACCTAGCAACAATACTTGCAAGGAATGCCAGCAAGATAAGCAAAAAAAAGTGAGTTTTAAATCTAAAGAGTATTCTTCAACTAAACCCTTACAACTTGTTCAATCTGATTTATGTGGTCCTACAAGGGAAAAATCATTGAATGGTGAAAGGTATTTTATGCTCTTTATTGATGATTACACCATAATGACTTGGGTAACCTTTTTGAAACACAAATCAGAAGCTTTTGATAGATTCAAGATATTCAAAAAGATGGTTGAAAGGGATTCAAATCTAAAAATCAAGTGCCTAAGGTCAAATAAAGGAGGTGAGTACACTTCAAAAGAATCTGTGGACTATTATGAAGAACATTGCATTAAGAGGCAATATTCAGCCTCTAGGACACCACAACAAAAAGATGTAGCAAAGAGAAAAAATAAGGCATTTAAAGAAGTGGCAAGGATAATGTTTCAAGATGGAGATTTACCTAACATTTACTGGAAAGAAGTTGTCCATACAACAGTTTATACATTAAACAAAGTATAGTTAAGAGTTAAGACTAATTATACTCCTTATGAACTGTGGTATGGTAAACCTACAAATGTTGCATATTTTATAATCTTTGGTAGTAAATGTTTTATTAAAAGGGATGATGAAACTTTAGGTAATTTTGAATCCTGTTGTGATGAAGGTATTTTCTTGGGTTACTCTACTCACAGTAAAGCTTACAAATTTTTTAATAAAAGGTTGAAAAAAGTGATTGAAAGTACTAATGTGAAAGTTGATGAGATGTTGCACCCATATGAATAACAAAAAGTAGATGATGGAGAAGTTCACCTACTTGAAAAAGAGGTGAAATCAGAAGAAGAGGAGGAAAATAAAGAAGATACTCGTAAAAAACATGTGGAAACAACAACTAAGACTCCTTCTAAGGCAGTGCAAAGGAACCATCCTCAATAACAAATCATTCGGGATAGATCTGTTGGTGTTCAAACCAGAAGAAAAATTGCTAGTGTAAGTGATTAGGTACATTTATGTTTAATTTCAAAACTTGAACCTAAAACCTATTTAGAGGCAAGTAAAGATGAACTCTTGATTAAAGCAATGGAAGAGGAGTTAGGCCAGATAGAGAAGAATAGGACTTGGGAACTTGTCCCTAGACCCAAGGACAAGAATGTCATTGGAGCAAAGTGGGTCTTTAGGAATAAGCTTGATGACAAGCGCAATGTAGTTAGAAATAAGGCAAGACTTATCTAAAAAGGGTACTCTTAGATTGAGGGTATTGATTTTGATGAAACTTTTTCCCCTATAGCTATATTTGAAGCTATAAGAATCTTTCTAGCTTTTTCTATTTATAAAAATTTCAAAGTGTTTCAAATGAATGTCAAAATAGGCTTTTTAAATGGTGAGCTTGAGCAAGAAGTTTACATGGAACAACCTGAGGGATTTGAATGTGGAGGAAAAGAAAATCATGTCTATAGATTGAAAAAAGCATTATATGGCTTGAAACAAGCTCCTAGAGCTTGATACTCTAAGCTGGATAAGCACTTGCAAGGTCAAGGATTCACAAAAGGATGCACTGAAAACAATTTGTACTTCATGACAAAAGGTGACAATATTCTGGTTGTTGTTTTCTATGTAGATGATACTATTTTTGGAAGCAATGATGATGATGTGTTTTTTTTTCCTAACATTATGAAAGCAGAGTTTGAAATATCCATGCTAGGAGAACTTTCTTTCTTTCTTGGACTACAGGTCTCTCAACTTGAGAAGGGAATTTTTATTTCTCAAATGAAATATGCAAAAGAGATGTTGAAAATATTTCATATGGATGAATGCAAACCAGTCAAAACTCCCATGGAAACTAGCTACAAATTAGGCCAAGATGTTGATCTTCCTGATGTAGATCATACCATGTTTAGGTCTATGATAGGAAGCCTTTTGTACTTGACTGCCACAAGCCCTGACATTATGCATGGTGTATGCTTGGTGGCTAGGTTTCAATCTTCTCCCAAGCAATCTCATCTAAATGTTGTCAAAACAATTTTAAGATATATCAATGGCACCATTAATTATGGTTTGTGGTATCCAAGGCATGATGATTTTACTTTACTTGCTTAAAATGATGCTAACTACGTAGGATGTATTGATGTCAGAAAAAGCACATTTGGAGGAGCATATTTCTTGGGTGGCAGATTGGTAGCTTGGCATGGCAAGAAATGAGACTACGTGTCTTTGTCAACTGCTGAGGCAGAATACATTGTTGCTGCCACATGTTGTTCTCAGGTTTTGTGGATGGTACAAACACTAAAAGATATCAAAGTGGAAGTATCTCAACCTGTTCATATTTTGTACGATAATACTAACACTATAAAAATTTCAAAAAATCATGCAATGCATTCAAGAACCAAACAAATAGCTATCTGCTATCATTTTTTGAGGGAAAAGGTTCTAGAAAATGAAGTTTTCTTGGACTATGTGGCATCATGTGATCAAGTGGTTGATATCTTTGCAAATCCATTAGCAAAAGAGGTGTTTGAAAGCTTAAGGGATAGACTTGGTGTTCTCTCCCTTGGCCCTCTTTGGTAGCACAAATCAATTATGCAAAACTTTAGGGGGAGCTTCAAGCTTATTCTTTATCCCTAACTCTTGAATGGTTCATTTTTATTGCCATTCCATTCATAGTTTGTTTATATTCAGATATTCAGTTAGTGGATTGGACTTATTTGTGATAGTTTTATTGCATTCACCATGTGTTTTTGATGCATACCTCTTACAGTAATAATAATTTGTTGCAAATATTCATTGTTTCCAATTTGTGATTACTTATGATATCTTGCACCATGAAGATACAGTGGATGTTTTCAAATGACAATACTCAGTTATGCTTCTCAATCATTGTGACCTCTTTACTTTGCTATAACAGTGCCCATTCTTATTCAGTGATTTCAATGGTGGCTAATGCTTATTCTTTATGCTTGCTTTACTAATAGTGTTTTGTTGTTTTTGAAGAAGCAAGTCTACACTGCTCTGTTTTGGTATCTCATCTTTGCTCTTGTTCTCATAGTGACAAGGACAGTCTGATAGTGTGGCAATAACATATATATTTGTCTCTATTCACTATTTATTTCTATTTTTTGTTTTTTTGGGGCATTTGGTTTTTGTTCCTTTGGCATTGTTATCAAAGGGGGAGAAGGACATAAGAGCTTATTATCAGCATTCATTTGACTTTGAAGCATTCATTTTGACATGCAACATTCATTTGACTCTAAATCATTCATTTTGACTCTAAATTGTAAGCATTCATTTGATCAATTTGATCTGTAAGCATTTTGGTGCTTAGTTTAGTGATTCAGTTTGATCTGTAAGCCTTTTGGTGCTTCGTTTAGTGATCAGTTTGTTTCAGTGATCATCTATACACATTTTGATGATTAGGTTTTAGTTTTTAGTGATCTTTTTGTTTCAATTTCAGTGATGATTGACTTTGTGCAATCAAGTACTAGGTTTTAGTGACTAAGCATTCTTGGTGATCAGGATAATGTCTGTAAGCATTTCATGGGCTTTATCATCTACAAGTGCATTTTTTGGTGCATCTATCTATATGGTATACGAGGTCTTCTTTCAGAGCTTTGACATATGTTTTCAGTACCTTTGTTTGCTTAGGGTATGTTACAGGTTCAATGAATACTTTTCAGTGCATTTACAAGTTTATATTCAAAGGGGAGCAAAATAGATTGGTTGTTGATATCAATGCCAAAGGGGGAGTTTTGTTGGCTATTATAATTGTTTTCATTGATGTTAGATTCAGGTGATTATGTCATAAGGATGGAAAAATTGACATTCTACTTTGATGTTGGGTGTTGGCAAGAAGTTGAGTCCACTTTGTGGCCAAAAAGTGGAAGTGTTTTTCCTTATTTTCAGAATTTGACACATTTGACCTTAAAATTTGAAGCACTTAGAGATGAAATCTTCAAAAAAGTCACTAATCTTAAAATGTAGTACTTGGAGTCTAGTTTCCAAATATGTAATTTATTTCAATACCCAGATTGTACAAATTGAGTTTCAATAGGCATTTCTAAAAACTATTGTTTAAAAGTCTTTTTTTTTACCATACCATGCACATGTACGACATCCATATTTTGACCTAAATTATCATATTTTTCTAAATCCTTTTGGGAAAATATTTGTGACTCACTGAAGCTTGTTCTCGATATTTTTTTATAATTTTTTATTGAATTTTTTTGTTAAATATTTATTAGGCATATTTGTTGTTTTGAAAAATCATCGTGTACGACATGCGTAAGATGACCTAAACTTATCATTTTTTTATTTTTTTTAAATTGAAAAGAATTGTCTGAATTTTATTCTCGTGCATTTCATTCGTCAAAATGTTATGTTGATCAAAAGTTATAAAAATAGTAAAAAACCCTAATATTTAAAGTTTATGGACCAATTTCATCATAAATTAATTGAAAAATATAAAAAATAATCCAATTGTAAAAAAAAATTACATATTTGGAATCCTTGTCTCATCTAAAATGGGTTTTAATTTCATCAAAAAATTCTACAAAAAAAGTCGTCAGCCATATGTCCAAACTTGGTATTTTTTTCTGACATTGTTAGGACCTTCAACTTGCAGGTCAAACCAAGTTGAAGGCCTAGGTTCGGATTCCCAATGATTTTCTCAAACCAAAATACACAGGAGAAACCCGACCATAAAGCAAATCCAATTTTATTTTTTTGGAAATAGGATCCCACTTTACAAAATGAGATCCCATTTCCCAATATTAAATGTCGTGACCGTTGACAGGGAAATGGGATCCCATTCCTTTGTCAACGGTCCCCGCGTTTAATATTGGGAATGGGATCCCAATTATAAAACGGGATCTAATTTTTTAATTAACCGTTTTATTTAAATTTACTGTCAAATTTTACTTTGAAGTCTGCAACTTCACATGTATGGCTGAGAGTAGTAAAATTGGGCTATTTGTCATCAACTATTATCTTTACAGGTGGTGAACTTTCATTTTTGATTAATTTTCTCAAAGGAGGCATCATGTAAATTGTTTTTGAAGTGGAATTGTGTTAGTTTTGTACTTGTTTAGAGGAACAAAAGGTCTTCAACTTGCAATATGGATTGATTTTTCAAAGGAAGCATGAAGAAAATAGTTTTCAAAGTGGAATTGTGCTAGTTTTCTACTTGTTTGAGGAACACAAGAGGAAGAATTTTGTCCTTATAGGTCTTCAACTTCCAATTTAGATTGAATTTTTTGAAGAATTTCACTATTGACATTCATTTGTGCTTGAGAATTTTATAATCATAGAAGATAAAGCTCGTAATAAGAGGAGAAATACATTGACTCCTAAAGAAATTGAAGCAAAAAAAGAGGTGAGACAAAGACAAAGAGAAAGAAGAATGAGAATTAAATCAATAAATGATGGGGGAGAATCCAATTCCACAACTATTGAAGATGAAAACATTGAGGAGACCATGGTTGTAGATGAAGCTAATTTGCAAGAAGTCAATTTGGAGAAGAATATGATTATGCAAGCAAGTCCTCCTATATCTTCAAATCCCTCTTTCAATGCTATGGAGAATGTTTCAATATGCACAAATCCAGGTACGTCTTCAAATCCACATGTTAGTGAAATGGTAAATTTGTATGTAGAAGTTTTACAAGATGTTGGACTTAACGATGTTGACATTGATAATATTGAAAGAGATGAAACTTTTATAGAATTTATTGAAAATGAAAATGAGAATGATCCTTTTTTGAAAATGAAAACAAAAACTATTTTGTTGATGTAAATGAAAATGAAAACCATTTTATTGATGAAAATGTAAATCATTTTGAAGTTGAAAATGAAAATGAAAATGAATATGAAGATGAAAATCTTGAATGTGATGTTGAATTTAATGAAAATACTTTTTTTTTAAAATTGAAAGTGGTGTTTTCGATAATCTTCCTGGTTAAATTTCTTGGAGGAAAATAAGAACACATGTGAATAGAATATACAACAAATTCTTTTATCGTAAAAAAAAATTCAATTCAATGTCAACTAGTGATGCAATTGATGAGAATGAAAAAATGATGAAAATAATGAAAAGGTTAGGCTTTTTTGTTAAACCAAAAAGAAAAGATCAATCTTTAAAACATGTCATATCTCCTGTTGCTAGTGCCATTCAATCTATTGGGAAAAATAGTCGATCTAAAGATAAAAATGCAACAAGAAGAGCTATAAAAATTGCTATAGTTAATAAAGCAACTTTGAATAAAAGAATGGTAAGCAATATTAGTGAAGTTTTAAAAATACATCCTAAAACGTTGCTAAGAGCCACAAAAAGAAGAGAAATTATAGAAAATGATCCTATCAACCAATGTTGGAGTTTTAGTGGTCGACTCCTGAGGTCTGATATGAAATTGAATGTTGAAATTAAATTTTTGATCGAAAAATATTGGCATGATAATACTAGGGTTTCATCTAATGTTAGAGATGTTTTAAGAACTATATGCAATTTTAATACATATGTACATACTAAACAATAAACTGGAAACATTCACAAAAAGCTCATTTTATGTCTAACGCATATATATATATATATATATATTACAATTTTCCAACAGGAGAAATCATGATCTAGTAGATAGTCATAAAATACATGCTATTATAAATTCATCATTATAAGTTTATAAATTCCACCAAATTCATAAATTCATGCCACTAAAAATATCCATCTAGAACCAAAATCATAAATTCACGTCACTAAAAATATCCATCTCTAGAACCAAAATCATAAATTTATGTCACTAAAAATATCCATCCAACTAGATTTATAAATTCATTACACAAAATATCCACCGTTCACCAAATTCATAAATTCATAACTATTTAAGATCATTGTCTTAATTTAGAAACTATTGTGGCTCTCTATTGCATCTCTTCATTTCTTTGCATTTTCCTTTTCAAAATTGAAAGTTTTCCTCTCCTCTAGCCATTGTTGATGTTCATCTAAAATCCCATCCATAGCCCTAACAACATCAAAAATAGTTTGCATCTTATATGCAATCATCCTCATAGGTGGTGCAACACATTCTTCATTTTGAATAATGTGGATTTGATCTCGGATGGTTCTAACATTGGAATTGATTTGTGCTTGCAAACAAGCACCATCGATTTCAGGTGGTTTGAGGTGGGGGGTTATGAGGTGGAGTGGGTGGAGGTGGAGGTGAAGGTGGTGGAGATGGATGACGCAGAGGTGGATTGTGAATATTATTGAATTGATCCATGTGATCTCTAAGATATGAGTGAACCAACATTAGATTTGTAGTTTCAAAATGTAAGATACATGTTTAGGAAATACCCTTAAACCATTCAATATAAATTGCTTAATTGAATACAAATGATAAAATATGTAAGCCTCGTTTATGTCTAAGGCATGTTACTTAAATGAAAATACAATTAACTATTAATATATATAGGACAATTTATGAATGCTATAGGGTTTACAGTTTAGAGTTTAGGATTTAGGTTTTAGGGTAATAGGATGGCTTAAGGGGATCTATGTAGTAAGGTCCTAGTACAAAAAGACATAGCTTTTAAGTGAATAAAATTTGGTGAAGATTCCCAAGGCAACCAAATTTTATTAAGATCTAAGGCAACTTCACAAAATTTTATTCACTTGAGCCATGCCATTTTGTCCTAGGAATTTACTAGACATAGCTCCCCTTAAGCCATCCTATCACCCTAAACCATAAATCGATCAACCTAGATTATGATTTATCTCATTCATATTATAATCTTGCACGATCTTTTTATTGTTAAATTTGGTTTCCTTAGGCAACTTCACCAAATTATGAGAACTTATTTGATCCCCTTAAGAAATGTCATATAGGACCCCTTAAGACATCGATTTACGATTTAGGGTGATAGGATGGCTTAAGGGGATCTATATCTAGTGAGGTCCTAGGACAAAATGACATGGCTTGAGTGAATAAAATTTGGTTAAGTTTCCGAAGGCAACCAAATTTCATTAAGATCCTAAGAAAAAATGATGGCTTTAAGGTTTAGGGTTTAGAGTTTAGGGTTTAGGGTAATAGGATTGCTTAAGGGGATCTATGTAGTAAGATCCTATGACAAAATTACATGGATTAAGGGAATAGAATTTGGTAGAGTTGCCTAAGGAAACCAAATTTCAATTTAATGTCCTAGGACAAAATGAATGCTTTAGTGTTTAGGGTTTAGATTTTAGAGTCTAGGGTTTAGGATTTACAAAACTTAGGGTGAAGTTTTGGTGTCCTTTGGAATATAATGAACTTGCAAGTTAGTGAAGAAAATTTTCTTGTGGAACAATTGATTGAGATAGCTCTTGTTTCAACTGACCAACCTAGGTCATGAAATCTCATTCATATTATAATCTTGCATGATCTTATTATTGTTAAATTTGGTTGCCTTGGGAAACTTCACGAAATTTTGAGAACTTCTTTGTTCCCCTTAAGAAATGTCATATTAGGACCCCTTAAGACATCGATTTGTGATTTAGGGTGATAGAATGGCTTAAGGGGATCTATGTCTAGTGAGGTTCTAGGACAAAATGGCATGGCTCAAGTGAATAAAATTTGGTGACGTTCCAAGGCAACTGAATTTCATTAAGGGTCTAGGAAAAAATGATGTCTTTAGGGTTTAGGGTTTAGAGTTTAGAGTTTAGGGTTTAGCGTAATAGGATGGATTAAGGGTATCTTTGTAGTAAGGTCCTACGACAAAATGACATGGCTTAAGGGAATAAAATTTGGTGGAGTTGTCTAAGGCAACCAAATTTCATTTTAAGGTCCTAGGACAAAATGAATGCTTTAGTGTTAAGGGTTTAGATTTTAGAGTTTAGGGTTTAGGGTTTAGCAAACTTAGGATGAAGTTTGGGTGGCCCTTGGAATAATGGACTTGCAAATTAGTGCCTAGTTTATGAATATTTTTTATTTTATGAATAGATTGACTATTTCCGTAATAGAAACACATAATTATGTATTATTAAGATTGAGTTTGATGTATATTTTAACTGGATATTTTTTTAATTGAATATAAGATTATTTTATTTAACCATTTTTTCGTTAATATTTCCCACTTAAATGAATTTTATGATATAAAATGTATAATATAAAATTAGTTAATGTTGAATCAAGTATTTTATTTTCGATTGTTTGGAATTGAAAGAACCTAAAAGAAGGAAAATAAAAATATTTAGATTATTTTAGTGTCTAGGTAACTAGTGCAAAAATTGAGATTTTAGACTAAACTAGAAGCCTAATTAACAAGTAATTGACTAGAATGAGGGTTAAGATTGTCAAAAGACAACAGACGACACATGCAAACAAGAAATGGAAACAAGGCATGACTAAGAGAGATCAAAACATAAAATAGAAATGAATGTTGAATACTATATAATTAAGTAACAATTGGAAATTGATTGTACACTTGGATTTACGAATTTGCTAACTAAATTTGCAAACAAACATTGATAAAATTTATGAATTGTAACTATTCTTTAACATATTATTTTCTAATCTAATTTTAATTTAACATTGAAACTAAAGTTTAACATATCACTTTCTCCATACAATGCAAATGAAATTTAAAACATTTAAGCAATATAAATGAATTTTCTTGAGCTTCAAAATTAGGGTTTTCAAAATCAAAATGATTTGTTCGATTTCAATTTAGGGTTTTAGCAAAAAAAAATTGTTTCAATTCAATTTAGGGTTTCAATTTCTAAGCAATTACAATTTTTAATGCAATTTTTTTTGTTTCGTTTCAAACTAGGGTTTTCAAATTCTATTTTTTTTGTTTGATTTGAATTTAGGATTTCAAAAAGCTTGATTAGGGTTTCTAAATGCAATTTTTTATTTCATTTCAATTTCGAGGGTTTTGAAATGCATTTTTTTTGTTTCGTTTCAATTAGGGTTTTCAAATACATTTTTTTTTGGTTTGATCGAACAATTTAGGTTTCAAAAGCTAAATTTTGTTTCTAAAATACAATTCAAGGTTCATTTTTTCGTTTCTATTCAATATCTTCAGGTTTCATTGCAATTTTTTATCTATTTCTACAATTCCTCATTTCTACTATAACAAGAAATAAAAATGCTTAAAACGTCAAATACATTAAAAAAAAACATGCTAAAATTAATTCTTCTATTGACAATTTCAATAAAAAATGAAAAAATGCAAAAAAACGGGGGTGGATGAGTACCTAGAGGTTGTTTCTAGTGGTCATTGTCACTCACAACTCAGGATCCCATGTGCTGCTAAAATGAAGGTTTGTTTTTTTTTTTTTAAATAAATACCATTACAAAACGGGATCCCAATTATTACAAAATGGGATCTTGATTTTTATTAATCAGGATCTCGTTTCGTAGTAATCAGGATCTCATTCCATGTCCATCGGTTTGGGACCCTTTAACAAATGGGATATCAATTTTTAAAAAGTAGGATCTCTTTTGACATTTAGGCTCGGGATCCCAATTTTTAAAAATTGGGATCCCGTTTATAAAAATTGGGATCTCATTTATGCAATGCCGATTTCATTTTTTTGGCTAAGGCAAAAGCTTCCACATTTTCTGGACTCAACTTTGTGCACTTACCCTGCTATTAAATTGGTATAATCAACATTCTATTTTGATGTTCCTCTTGGTGGGTGTTCTGTTGCAATTTTGCATTGACCTTATCTAATGCATATGGTGTTAAAGGAGCATTAATATTTCACCAAAGTTTTTGAAATGTTTGCAACATATTTATAAATTCAAAAAAGGGCATCAATTAAATTATGTTTTGTTTATAACATGCTTTAGCAAGTCACAATGCTTGTAAAGGGATCAAGAAGTGCTTAAAGTTCATGGTTTCTACTGACCCCTTCTAGGGTTACTGGCTTAGCAAGGGTGACATTGAAAAGGTTTGTGAAACAAAATTCATCGAGCCTTTTGCAAGGTTGAAAGCTTGGGTTATGCAATGAAGAACTTAGGGTTTTTTGAAGGCAACAAGTTCTTTGATGGACAGTCAAGCTCGGAGCTAGAAAATTTGTTAGACTAGGTGGTTAAGATTTGTAAGTTATTTTTGGGTTTAAGGTATGGCTTTGTTGTGCTTTATCAAGTTGATGATTGCTATAAGTATCTGTTGTTCAAGCTTGACATTCGGTTAGATGGCAATATGAAAAGCTTGTGACATAAAGAGTTATCTTTGTTTACTAGTTGTTTTTGTTTAAACTGTGTTGTAATAGGGTGGTTTTTTCTTTTGAAACCCTATGTTACATTTTCTTTGCAAAAAGTAACTTTGAATGTGTTGAAACTGTGCTTTAAAATGTCATTGAAACTTACAGTGAAACTATAAATTATGCTTAAAAGATTGTTGCAAAGAGAGTGAATTATTTTAATGTGTTGTGTGTGTTCTAGAGTTCAAGTGAATGAAGTTTAGAGGACATGGAATGCATTAAGGCTGCAAGATGACATGATCTTCAGAGAAACAAAGTGATCCTCTATATATTGTTTTTATCTTATTTGTTGAGCAAATTTAAATGTCAATGTGACACCTTTATGCCAGTGAGGTAGTTATGAACTTGAAAAGCCAGTGAGGCATATTTCTGTAGCTAGTGAGGCACAAACAATGGCCAGTGAGGCTCTGTAATCAGTAATTTTGATTAAGCCAGTGAGGAATTTTACTAAGTGGTTTTTTATACCTATGAGGGTTTTCCACTCATGAAAAATACTGTGTTATGTTTCTTTTGTGTGATGCAATTTGGTCTTGCCACTTTTGTTATGTACTTTGCAACATTTGAGTTCTTCATGTGATTTAAGAGTCTGGTATTGACTATTACATTTGAATACAATCTTGAAATTGAACATTTCATGGTTACAAAGAAGTTATGTGTTATGAAAAGTTTTTAAAAAATAATTGAATTGAAGTTGATTTTGAAACATTGATTCACCCCCCTCTCAATGTTTCCTATACTCCAACAACTCTCTTATAAATACATAACCATTTGGAGAGAAATGGATCCATCTTTTGATAGCAAAGTTATACTGTTGAAGTTCATACTCACTTGCATCCATATTTAGCAATTGTTAACATTTTAGATTAATATTCATCCATATTAGCTTAAGCATCCATTAATGGAATTCTTTTTAGCTTAGTTTTCATCCATTTTAGCATAATTCTTTACATCCATGTCTTGCATCTTTGAATTTCATTTCCATTTAGCATAGCTTGAATCCATCTCCATCAAACATTTTAGCATTTAGAATTCATCTTCACCATGATTAACAAGTTTTTTATCCATGTTTACACCATCAGTTTCATCAGTTTTCTTCAATAAAATCAATTGAAATAGCTCATATTATCCAAGGGATTGGGAAAGGGCCACCATTCCACATCTATGCGATATCACTCCCCCAATGGGGTAAGATTTGAGGTCTTAGAATAGGTCTTTATTATGCTTTCATGTTGATTTCATGTTAGTTTAATGGTTGTTTAGTTTCTTGATGATTTCAAATATCTCATTGGGATCATTGCTTAGGGGATTAAATAGGCTTTAAATTCATTTGGATCTAGCATATTTAGTTTTTACTATGACTTTGGTCACAAATAATAAATATATTTTTTGTGGAATAAATATTTTATTTTCTTTGGTGTTATCATGTTAGCACCAAAGTTGCTCCTTTGGATGCCCAACTCCTTAAAGGGCTCAGCTATGTTGCATGGAAGATGAAGATGCACATGATTCTCTAACTCAAAGAACTATGGGGGATTGTTATTGGAGCAATGAAGCACCCAAATGACACTGGTGAGAAAAGGAATATTGACAAAGTTGATGTGAAAGCTTTGATGTTGATCATACTCAACATCTTTGATGAAGTTCAGCCACATGTTGAAGATACAACAATGTTAAATGTGGCCTAGGATACTCTTTCCACCATATACAAGGTGAAGAACTAGAAAAAGATCCTCCATCTCTAGTAAATATTTGTACACTCTGTATGAAAGATGACAAGAAAGTATAAAAGTTCTTATATTGGGTATCTGAACTATGAGCAGAACTTGTAGCACTTAGAGAGGTGGAGAGAAAAATATTGGTCTCAATCACTCTAAGAGTTTTTGCTTCCTAGTTTTGTACTTTTTTCATGACGTTGAACACCACAAAGTAGGTGGTGTCATTTGATCCAATAGGAAGAATCAATCTATTCAATGCAAGATGAGTTTGAAAATAAAGAACTAATCATGAGACAATAGTGTGGCCAAAAGTTTTAAAAGAGACATCCCCAAAAGCAACCACATAGGAAACCACAATAGTAGTGAAAGCTTTAGAAAGCGAATTGATGGCTTCACATATACAATAAAAACACACATGGTATTGACATATGTTAGTATAATGCCTTGAATTAAGGAAATTCTAGTCATGAAGGCACATCTAGTCATAGTGATTCTCAACAATAAAAATTGCATCCTTGTCAAAGGAAGCATAGAGGACATGTTGTTGCCCAATAAGATGATGTATCTAATGAGGATGTACTAGACACAAAAAATTGTAGCACCAATCATAATGTTATTCTTGTCTCCTAGGCCTCACAACCATACAAGAATATTTGGTTGAATGACTTTGGTGGAAGAAAGCATATGGATGAAAACAAAGAATTATTTGATATAATGACTAATAAACCCATTGGAGATCATGTTTTGATCACAAATAATCAAGAGTATTTTGCAAAAGGAATTGGAATGTCACCATTCCTCCCGGGCTAAGAAGTTGTAGCCTCACAAAGGTGTTCTATTTTCCTAGCTTAATAATGAATCTCTTGTATATAGGTCAGCTTTTGAATCATAAGCTTAAGGTGGAGTTCCAGGTCAAGGAAGGCATAAAATATTTTTTGATCTCCCAAGAAGGTATGGTAATTTCTATAGCTTTCATGAAGGATCGTTTATTTGCACTAGATAAACTCTCATCATTTGTAGTTTCTCTCTATGTCTCTATAGATGAATCTATTGCTCTCCAAAATTATCACTATGGGCATATTTTTATTGACTCCTTATATCATATCAATTCTAAGGATATGGTAAGAGGACTTCCTAAACTTCCTATTCTTTGTCTATATATCCTAGATGTAGTGTTGAAAAAGAACATTAGGATCCTAATCTTTTGGAAAAGATGATCCATTCAAGTCAATTTCCTTCCATGCCAAGGACCATCTTGTGGTCATGCAATCCAATCTGCGAGAACCCCTACCTACTTCATTTCAAGGTTTCTAGTACATCTACTTATTTTTGAATGGTTTATCTCACAAGAAATGGATGTTCTTTCTCAAGAAGAAGAGAAAATCCTTTGGAAACTTTCATGAATTCTATTAGCAAGTTGTCCAACAAAGAGGACAACCTCTTATTCTCATAAACTCAGATCGAGGGGGAATTCACAAAAAACTAACTTCCTTGGCATTCTTAAAGTAACATGACATCAAATAAAACTTGAATGCCCCTATACACCCCAACAAAATGGAATTTTAGAATGTTGCAATTGAGTTATCATGGAGATGGCTCTTTGCATGCTTTCAATAGCTACTATTAGATTATCACTTTTGGGAAAAAGTAGTCCATATAGTTGTGTATCTTCTCAAAATGGCACCTAAAAATATATTGCAAGATAACACAACAAAAGAGGTATGGATTTTTCATAAGCCTTCAATATCTCATATTATATTCTTTGATTATACAACATATATGCATATCCCAACTAATAGGAGGAAGAAGATCAATCACAAGACACTCCAATGTATCTTTTTTGGGGTACGATACTACATCAAAAGCATGTCACCGCATGGATCCTAGGAAATACAATATTTATGTGATTTGAGACGTGGTATGTGATGATTCATCATTTGACTCATTGACACGCAAAGAAGATTCAAAATTGGCCACCTCTTATAGATTTCTCTCACATTTAGATGATGAACATGAATAATCCTCTCCCAAAGAAGATGAGTTGCAAGGAAAAAAATTCACTAATCTTGGCCCTCTTGAAAACATCGGTAGCAACATCGCCATCCAAAAATGGGTCCAAAGCACCATCAGGAACTCCCACTTGAAATATCTTCCATATACTTCATCAAGATTCAAAACAAGAATACATGCGAAAAATAAGGTAAGTCTCGCATTCATGAGTTTAGTTGTTAGCAACATTGAGCCTCATACAATTTGCGAGGTAATAAGTCAACCACAATGGAAGAAGGCCATGGCTTTCGAGTATGACTCCTTGATATAAAATCAAACATGGGAACTTGTTAGTCTTCCTACTTGAGAAAGAAACCCCTCGTGCATACAAATGGATTTTAAAAACAAAATATAAGGAATATGGATTTATTAAAAAATACAAATCATGACTTGTTCCAAAGGGATATACTTAGCAGGAGGCATTGACTATGAGGAGATATTTGCATCCACTACAAATATCAAGATAATCAAATTTGTCCATGTATTGGTAGCACAGAAAGGATGTGATGGAATGAGAGGTAAATTGATTCAAATTTACTCTCACAATTAATTCTTTTCTCACACTCACCCAATACAAATAACACCAAAAATCAAAGTTTTATCTCTACAACTTTTGCACAGCTAGGTTACAATTTGCAGCCAGAAAACTCCTTCATTCAACCACTAAAATTTTAACAAGAAATTACATACAACCACAAGGGTTGTGGGTTGTTACATGCCCCTTCAGATGCATAAAAAATTCAGAAATTAAAATGGATTTATATTCATCAAAATTCAAGGTTGCAACACAACCTTTCACCTGCAACACAACCACATACTTACATACAACCTCTGAGGGTTGTGGGTTGTTACATTCCCTTGGAAAAGTATGCAAAATCATAAAATTAAAATCAAAATATTGCCTCAGCAATCAAAGGTTTTCTCTCAACCTTCAACCTGCAAACAACACAAACTCAAACAATGTAACTTCACATATCAATCTCTCCAACTCTAGAAGATATCAAATCATTTGCAAACCCTTCAAATCTACCATTAACATCATCAAAAACTCTCTGGAGGTATGCTACACCTGGTCTCTCCTATTTCCTTTCTCTGGAAAGACTAACTTCAAAATGAGATGAAATTTTCTTTTGTATTTCCTGGGATTTTCATTATAATGAATTTTCCTTTCATTTTGCTTACATTACAATGAATTTCATTCAAAATTCCCAATTCCAACACTACTCTCTCCAATTTGACCAATTTCCTCCAAAAATCAAATAAAATAATGCAATAAAACAACTCCACTACACCCACAACCTACTGGAGGATTTTATGGATTTTATTCCAACATTGCTTTCACCAATGTTGGGTGTCCACCTCTGGGTACCTATTTTTTAGGAATCTTGGTTGAATGAATTAAAAGAAAATTTTAAAGAAATTATAACTCCAAGAAGCCACACCCATATTTCCCCTTTCTTGATTTTTCCATTTTAATAAACTTGGTCTCCACTATGTCATCAATGAATTTGACTCAATTTAAATGGAAAATTGAAATTGCATTCATTTGACATGAAATTTCATTTTCCCCACAATCAAAATTTGAATTTCATAAATCAAATGAAATTCCACTCCAAAATTTAACCAAAAAGAAATCAAACCTTTTTTTGGTGATACAGGATTACACAAGGCCATGGATGCTCCTGCATTAGGATGGAAGCTTGAGTAGATGAATGTCAAGAGCTTTTTCCTCAATGGTGATCTAAAATAATAAGTATGTACATGATGCTGCCAAAAGGTTTCATTGACGAACATCATCCTCAAAAGGTATCTTGTTTCAATAAGTCACTTTATGGGCTTAAGCAATCCCCTAAGACATGGTACATTAAAATAGATGGTCACCTATTGTAGCATGGTTTCACCCATAGCCCCTTAGATTCAAATTTGTATATTAAGAAGGTAGGCACAAATATTATAATTCTTGATTTGTATTCTGATGATTGTGTGACCATGAGCAGCTTAGATAATCTCATCATTGATATGAAGAATGGTCTCCAAAAATCCTTTGACATGACAGACTTGGGGCTACTTCACTACTATCCTGGCTTGGAGATATGGAAAAAGAAGCATCATATTTTTATCTCATAAATGAAATATGCCAAGAAACTTGGGTGGAAATTTATGGGATGTTTGATTATAAATATGTGTCCACTCTAATGGAGAATGGTTTGCAACTCTCTCGATTCTAGGATTCACCTCAAGTAGATGCAACTCTTTGTAGGCAACTTGTTGGAAGTCTCATTTACTTGACTTATACTAGACCAGACTTATGCTTTGTTGTCAACTATCTTTCAATATTTGTGTAGGAGCTGAAGAAATATCATTGAGTTATAGCTAAACATGTTTTGAGATATATTTGAGGTATAATTGATTATGGTCTAACTACAAGAACCCTCAGTTCTTCTTGTAAGGTTATATCGACTCAAACTATGTTGGATCTATTAGTGACATAAAGTCAATTTCAAGATTTTTTTTCATCTTGGATCCAAACTAGTATTATGGATTAGTGAGAAAAAAACTATCAAGGTGTTCCCTCATCCACTAAGGATGAATATCATGCTACATGAGTAGATGAGCAAGAAGCAATTTGGTTATGTCACATTCTATTTGAAATGGACACCCCTGAAGAAAATACACCTATTCTTTATTGCGACAATCTAGGTGTGTTGAAGCTTGTGAAGAATCCAATCTTCCATGAAAGAATAGAGAATACTGAGTTTGAATGTCATTACATTTGAGAAGAAGTCTTGAACCACCATATCCAACTCTAGTACTTCTCAACATATTCTTAGATAGCTTATAAACTTTCCAAGTCTCTCGGAAATGTGAAATTTGAGTTGTTTTGGGGGTACATTTGTAAGAACAATATAATAATGGGGGTAATATTAGTGTAGCTTTATTTTATTTTACATTGTTTAATTTTACAATAGTTATATAGTTCTCATTGTAGTTGCACAATTATAGTTAGGATAACTATATTACCTTTTATATAAATGGGTTTACAACCTATCAAATAAATCATCGCACATATTTTGTTCTTAAAAAATTAAGGATTTTCCTTTGGTGGCCCTTTGTTTCAAATCACCTCCCTAATATACTAAGTTTCCTTGCTCAAAAATTGAGGAAAAATGGACTACAATTTCACATTATAAAAGCAAGGATGCCAACTTTGATAGCTCCTAGGCCACAACTTGTCCCACTTCAAATCACCTAGATACTAAGGTGTGGCCAAGAGAATTTTCAAACCCTTATGAGAAGGGGAAATAGGTCATCCCACCTAGTGGTGAGCCTTCCTCTAGGTCAATATTCTCTTGAGTTCCACAACTAGTGTATGTTCTATCTTCTCAGTCAAAAGCTTCAGTTCATTATCACCCTCTCTTAAGTATATGTGATATTCTCATCACCCACCTAGGCACTTGGATGAGGAGAGTATATTACAAGAAAGTAAAGAATTTCAATTTCCAACATCTAGTTGGGTATTTTTTCATCAAAATTTTCTTTGCGAAATCACTATTCTTCTCTCTAAGATTCAGATAGTGATGAGATGCCTCTTGATTCTCATCAATGAATTTTATCTCCTAAAATGTTTAAGGTCTTATAGACCTCCACATGAAATATATATAGTGAGGGATTTTCATCAAAAGACATTGGCTATATATATTCTTTGTTTAGAAGGAGTTGAGATTTCCATCTTTTTACTTTTTGTTGCTTGTCGTGTTATTTGGCCAACTAGCTCTATGTTTTACAACAATCGTGACACTAGTTATGGATTGGTTGTCACCTTTTTCTCTCTTGGGTGGATTTAGCATGTCTTTGACCACAGTTATGATCCCACTAATAATGTGATATGGATCCTCTTAATTATAGACAATTATTCCTTTGGAATTATAGATATTTATGCTTCTAATGGTGGGTATCATACAAAACCTCTTCCATTGCCATTTCTTTTAGCATGCAAGCTATGACAAAGATATTGACATGACTTACTCTTATATTTTGGGGCCAATTTAGTGAAAAAAATATATATTAAAAAAATGTTCTCACAACTTCTATTCATATAAATAATACTTTTATAAAATCTTTTTTTTTTGTAAGTTTATAAGTATAATTTCAATTTTTTTAATACTTTAATTAGTGTTTATATTTTTTATTTTTATTTTACTAAATGTAGGTCATTAGCACCAAAATGTAATATTAGTTGTCTTCTCAAGAAAAAAATGTTAAATTATATATTTTTTAAAATATGATGCACTACAAGAGAGATTTCATTTCAACATGATATTTATTTTCTATTTGTGATAATAGTTAACCTGAGAAGTTGTTTCGCATGAAAATGTTGTATTTTCAACTTACAAACAACTTGAAAGATTTATTTTAAAATATATTTTATTGAAATGGAGAAAAAATAAATCCATGCACTAAAGTTTTAACTTATTTATATGAAAAATATTAAAGAAAAAAATAATATATAAAACCCGTGTCCCACTTAACCTAGTTTTTTAATATTTTATCAACAACTAAATTATAGTGTTAATTTTATAAAAAACTATATTCAAATATTATTATTTATAGATATATAAATAAATATTATCCTAGATTCTACCTCAATTGTACCTCAAGGAAATAAGCTGAAGTGATGAAGTGACAGGTGAAAGAGTTTAAATTATGTTTTTGGGTTTTTTGGATGTTTATGAAAGGGGACTTCAAAACTCGAGTGAACAGATCTCAAAGGTTTCAAGAGATAGACTGGTAAGCTCTTGACCAGAGGACGAGAGCGTTGACCCAAGGATGAAAGTGTGACGCATTGGCGTCTTGTATGAACCAAAAGCAAAGTCTACTACTAGAAACACTTATGATTTGCTAACGACCTGAAATCCAAAAGTCTGATAATTTTAACTAGGCTAAATAGAATATTGAAATGCAAGGAAGTACAACAAGAAAAATACTTGAATGACAAGTAAACTAACTACTAAGAAAAATAATGAGTAATGGAATAAAATGGGTTAACTCATGGTAGGTCTAGCCTCCCGCAAGCTCCTTATAGACAAAACCTATACACACATAAATAGGAAAAGTGTTGGGGCTGCTTTTTAGGGCTTGCCTTGGTTAAACCCTCGCTTTGGCATTTCCACCTCCACAAACAACCAAATATAGAATGATGTAGAAATATAGATAAAGAAATGACAAGATAATACATAGAACGTGTAAGATAACAAGTATACTCTTCAATAAAAATGATAATGTAATGAAAGAAAAAGGTTACCCTCCCTCCAACAAGATTGGTGAAGCCAAGAGGAAGAGTAGCACTTCGAAGACATGAGATGATCATGTAAGAGTGTAGTGTAGAAAGCTTGAACCTGCTAGAAAGATGGTGTAGATTTACAAGAAGAGAACTAGAATGGAGATAATAGAAAAGTGAAGTGCAAGAAGTGAGAATAATGGAATAGAATTGCAAGAATGAAGTGGAATGAGAAAAGGAGGGAAGAAAATGGTTAAATTGCACTCCAAAGAGTCATTTTTGGGCGTGCCTGTGACTGCAGAGGTGTTACACTTCATGGGCAACCGAAAATGTAACGTCCCAATGGCCATAAGAGTGGGAATCTTATTAGGACATTCGAATGGTGCACAGACGTTTGTGTGATGTGGAAGTGCCCCAAACAAATATTCCCATAGAGGTTCCTAGTTTTGAGAAATATGGTGGGAAAATAGATCCTGTTAGCCATGTTTCTGCATACACAATCTTATATAGTGACTTCATTTTTAAGGATAAACTCTTGGCTAAAATCTTCCCTATATCCTTGAAAGATATTACTTTAGAGTGGTTTTGATCTTTATCGAATAAATCAATATGCTCATTCAATGAACTTATTGATGCCTTTTACAACCACTTCCAAATACACATGGGTCCCAAGATGACCCTAGCTGACTTAATGACATGCAAACAAAAGGAGGATGAAAATGTCATTGATTTTATAATGTGATATCAAATGCTTTACTCACAAATAAACATTAAGATTCTTGATGCCAACCTTCAAAGAATGTTAATAGAAAATTTACAAAACAAAATCCAAGCTAAACATAAGATGTTGAAATTTCCCTCCTTTACATAGTTGTGTACTACCCTTCATGATTACCAAAATTTAGTTAGTAGTTGCGAAGTGAAATTTCCCTCTATTAGTCCTAAAAAATCTCAATCTATACCTCAAACCAAATATCAACCTTTCAAGAAACAAAATAAGGGTATTTTACAACTTAACCCCCTTAATCAACTCAACATGTTAACACCTAGTGGTTGCTATAAAGACAAAAAAAACATATACCCTTAGGGATAGAAAGTGACAATTTACACCCCTACCTGATACCCTTCATAATACCATGTTGTAGCTCTTAAACAAGAATTCGATTTCCTTACCTTCTATTAGAGCTCCTGATCCTACTAAATGTTTACCTTTAAACTATAGACCAAATTCCTATTGTCATTTTCACCGACAAAATGGACATGATGCAAAATATTACAAGCATCTTAAACATCTTGTGCAAGACCTCATTCATTCTAATCATATTCAAATTGGAGGTGGTAATGATCAAGGTAATAAGTTTGTAGTTCCTCCTAACCAAAACTTGCAAATATTTAACAATCTTATGCCTAATCACAACATTTTCTTTGGCAAAGCTAGTGAAACAAATAAGGATGTGATGAATGTAGACACAGATGATGATAACACAAAATACAATGAGGAAAACTCTATAAAGTCTATGGTTGGATTTATTGAAGTTAAAACTCGTAAGGGCCAAACCGATATGCCCCTTGACATTGCTTTCTCACAAAATGAAATAATAAAAAATGCACTCGATGGTCCTCTTTACATAGCTAGAAGAATCAATGAAAAGCCTACTAATGGGATAATAATTTATCATGTTTCTGTAGAGAATGTGATCATTGAAGAATTCTTATTTGTGCATGATCTTTATCAAGATACTTATGAAAAAATAAAAGCATGGATCAAAATGCATAATGGTTTTGCTTGCCCTATGATAGGTTCGATAAATCTCCCTTTAAAAGTTGGACTAGAACAATTAAATGTCTCATTCACCATCATCCCGAATTTGGACCAATTTCATGTGAAGTTAGGCTACCGATGGCTTCACTCCATGTTCGTTGCCCCGTCAGTTGTGCATAAACGTTTAAATTTTCCATTTGGTAATGAGATCTTTACTATGCATCGTAGTGGCTTTAATCTCGTTTCTTCCCATGGGGATTTCTCATTGGATTTCTTTTGGCCTGATCCTATAGAACCTATTAGACCCTATAAAGACTTATTTTTCAAATCATACCAAAAGTTTAAGGCAAAGTGCATAGCAGATTTATCCCTTACCAATATGCCTCAACCCATGATTGACCTTCCTATACTTAATGAGACCATGATTGAACAAAAGCCCTTCCAAGTAACCAAGACAAGCGTATGACAAGTGCTTCACCCATTTCCTATAAGAGCACATGAGATAATCAAATAAATCTCGTTGTTCCTCCTAAAGTCAAACAAGTCTATAAAGCTAAAGAGAAAGTGGTTGAACAACCTCCCATGGTTCCTTTCGTTCCTCCCCTAAGGGAAGAAAAGAAACCTCTGGTTGATAAACCCATTCCTACACAATCACAACTTGAAAACCAAATGAAAAGAAATAGAAATGTTAGAGAGCGTAGGTGTAGATGTCATGCTATTGCTTGTCTGTTGCAAGCAACTGAAGAAAATAATAACATAGAAAATCAAAATCCAAACTTGTCTCAAGCAATGCATGAAAATTCTTCACCTTCACCATAACATAAAAAACAACAAGCTTCTATGGATATTATCATTACCCCTATTGTTGTGATTAACATGGATGATGATAATGAAACTGCTAAAATTGATGAGGAAGTGCATCAAATGTTAAATTTATTGTTTTCCTCTTCCATGAGCTTAAATGATGATCCTCCTAGAGAGAGTTTTGAACTTGGTGCTTGTCCTAGTTTTGCACTTGACATTGTCCCTTTGGCTAATTGTTCACCTTCTGCATATGATGAACAAGATTGGGATGCAGATGACCTGCTATAGATTGACTCGCATGTGTCTTACTAGTCTTGTCTTTATTTTTCTTGTGTGATTGCATGTGCTTAATGTGATCCCCAATATTGTTTTGTTTGATGTGTTTTCATGTTCATTCCTCTATTTATATCCACATTCTTCTATATATCATAAACTTTATCTTTTATTTTGTCTTGTGTTTTCCTTTGGGAATGACACAAGATATCAAGACATTTAGGTCTCTTCCATGTTGACCTGAAATATTTTTCTCTATTTTTTCTCTCTATGTGTCATTCTTCCAGTTTTATGAGTTATTTGGGGAATGATGACATTTCTGATCTCTATAATATCATTGTAGCAAAGACATATTGACCCCAAATCCATGGATCCCCTATGTGTTCAAGATTTCATTTTGGGGGTAACCCCTCTCTTTTTCATGATGTATCTTCATTTGGAAACATATGAATTGGCATAGGGCTTTCCAAATAAGCTCTCATGTCTCCTTTATTTTTAGTATTGATTATTTACTACTTTAAATTAATTGCTCACAGCATGGTGTTAGCAATTTCTTTAAAGCGGGGGCATACATTGGCATTATTATTTTTGTCACTCCTTATGTTTCATTGATCGATCTTCTTACTTCTTGTGATGTGTCTTTCATGGTGGTGTCATTAGGTTTGATGTTCTCCAAGAGTGTGACCTTTCTTGGCATACAACTTTCCTCTTAGTGGTGATGCTACGTGTTGCATTCCCTAAGTTGAGAATATTTTATCCTAGACTTGTCCGCTCTTGGAGGAATTAGGCATGATGTTCCCCAAGTTGATATCTTTCATGGACTAAGAAAAATCCCTTTGAACTTGTCTATTTGAATTTTGTTCATAAGTGTTTATCATAACACAACTTGCTAACCTCGTGAAGCTCAAACATTTTTTTTTCATGGCCACCAAGCATAACACACTTTGCTTGCCTATGGAGCCTTGCCTTGTTTTTTCATGAGTGCTCGGCATAACCCAACTTTTTAAGCCTTATGGAGGTCAAAGTTCATGTTTGTTTTGTGGTGCCTTATTAAAGTTATTGGAGGTATAGCTTTGGTATGGTATGGGAGCCTAATAAGATTCTCTCATTTGCCACCCTTGAGGGATCACCTCATGGACAATCAAAGTTTCACTAGCTCGTGTGAATGTGCGTGTTGTTTGTATAGTGGATAGTGAGTTATACTTGTAAATGCTTTTGGAAAAATAGCCAAGGCATGTTCCACATCGCATTGGACAATTGAGGCTTGATCTACCCTTTTCTTTTCCTTCTTTCTTTAAGTCTTTAGTATTATATGATTGAGTATCTTGTCATTGTTGCATACATATGTTTTGATTGTCTACTTTAGAGTGACTTTGATGTAGGGTCATCTTCTCACTAAAGTGGGGGCTAAATGTAGTGTAGAAAAATGTATCCATTTACATTTTCTCACATGTTTGGGTCCTAGTTAAATTGAACTTAATTGTTCCTTAATTTAGTGTTGTAAAATGTACCCCTTTACATTCTCGCACTTATTTGGGCCCTCTTAATAAAATTGAGCTTAATTATGTCTTAATTGGCCCTATAATTCATTTCCAAGCCCACTTGATTACATTGTTTCAAGGGGAAACTCGACATTCATTAATACCTAAACATAACACTCCACATTAAGCAATGTGTGTCCTAGGTTTATGGACTTGGGACATATTCTCCCATGGGTGAATGGGTCCCCTCTAAACCTTAGGACCTAAATTTAAATTATATTTTTAGCGGTATTTAACATATTCAAATCCATAATTCAATGTAGGCTTGTGATATTTGAATTTCAGGAAATTAAGGATACATACCTATAAATACAAGGTTATTTTCTAAGTTTCATCTAAGAAATCTAGAGTTTTCAACCTAGCAACTTTATATGATTTTCAAGAGAATTTCACAAGTTATTGAAGGCATTCAAGAGTATATTTATCAGAGTTTTATTGTAGCATTCAAGATTCATCCATCATGGCAAAGTCTTCTTGCATCATGCATGTTTTTGGAGCTAACATTGTGATGTAGGTTTCATGATCAAGTCAAGCATTCAAAGTACTATTTCAAGAAAGATTCAAAGTTCAAGATCCACATCCATTGAAGTCTGCACCGTAGAAAAATGGACCCTTGTCATTTTCATGGTCTTTTAGGCCTTGTTTCATGATGTTTGGTCTATTTTTCTTTGATTTTATGTTGTAACATGGCTTGAACATGCATATTTAGGTACTAAAATTCAAATAATGACGTCTTGTGAAGGTGAAGTGTTGTAAAACATTTCTACACTCTTCTAGACTCTATTCATTACAATTCACCTAAAAATCACCTTTTCATCATTAATCAAGTCCTATTTTGAAGTGTTGTAAAGTCTTGTAACAAGATTTCACACTTTTCTAGGCATAATCTCACTATTTAGACCTTTCTTTTGCTTTATTTGACCCCTTTATGCCCTCATAAGCTTTAATTAAGTGCTTTTTTTAATGTAAACCTAGCAAATAACATTAAACATGACTTAATCCCTAACACCCATTTTTAGGTCCTAGGTGGGACCCATTTGCCATGGGTGGTGAATGAGTCCCCCTTGGCTCCAAATTCAAATAATTTAAAATTTCCTTCCGGGTTTTTATTCAAAATCACTTGATGTTGGTTTGTGATGAGGTATTAACAGGTTACTAAGGCACAAGATTGTATAAATAAGTGTTTTTACATCCATTTCAACCCCCATTCATTCAAGCATTCAATCACACATCACATTCAAGCATACAAGCATCTTACAACATCAAATCAAGCACTATTAAAGCATTTTGGAGCATCCATTGACACAACTTCATATTTTCATCAACAAGGGTTTGGTGAGTTAATATCATTTGCATGTTATTTGTTTATTATTCTCTTGCATTTCATTATTTCTTTAAGGGTTTGATTACCAAAGTGGGGTTTGACCAAGGCAAACCCCTATTTGCTAACCCTCAACCATTTTTCCCTCTTGCATGTGTGTTTTTAGACCTTTGTATGTAGATTTAACAAGCATTTAGGTGTTGAAGAGTGGCCAATGAGTCAACTAGGTGCTTCAAGTCAAATCAATCATATTTCAAGCTTGGAGAAGGTTTTCTGTCTGTTTCCTATAGAATTGACTTTGGCAACCCGACAAGCATATATCTCCAAATCTAGTGTTGCAGAGTTGTCTCTTGATTTCTCAAAATTTTTGGAGAGGACTGATTCACCACCAATGGCGAATGAGCTCCACCTTAAGACTGAAAATCTAGGTTTTGTTAGATTCCAGATCCTGACAATCAAAAATTGGTTCCCAACATTTTTCACCAGAAGTAGGACTAATTTGCCATCTTAGGCGAATGAGTCTCACTGTTCATTTTCTGTGATTTTAGACAACATCCATACCATTCCAGATTCCTCAAATTTTTCCCAAGTGCACATTGATTCAACCCATTTCTTTTTGTTCTGCATTTATTCATTCTTAGTTCATTATTTACACATCACATTGTGTTTTCCAGCATAGTTCAAATCTTTAGTTTTGCATTCAAATTCAGTCATATAGATCACTTAATTGCACTTATTTTAGTTCATTTATTCTAAATAACATCACACATAACATAATTTGAATGAACCCTTTAGCATTTTTGGCCCTACCTCTTTCCTTTTAGGTGAAAAACCCTAGAAGTGCTAGAAAGGTGCAAGGTGCCAAAAATATACGGTTTAAAGACATTTCATACAAGTTGCAGATCTACATTCCAAGGTTTATTCAAGGTTTTGTTCAGTGGTAACATAGTGTTGTTCATTCTTCATTCCCTCTTTCATGCTTTTATTCATTTCAAGGTTTGATTACCAAAACAGGGTTTGACCAAGGCAAACCCCCATTCACCAAAAACAAACCATTTTTCCCTCTCATTTTGTGTTTGCATATCTAGGTGGAAGAAAGCTTGAAGACCTCCTGAAGATCAAATTTGAAGTTAACAAAGTTGCAAAAGCTGTTCAAATTGTTGTCATCTCAAAGAAACTCATCTACAAAAGATATTTTTGACATTCCGACACTGCCACCTGGACAAATTGGAAGCTTTAGATCTGTGTCAGAGGCTCCTGAGAGTTGAAAAAAAACCTTGACATTGGACCCATTCACCCATGGGTGAATGAGTCCCAATCAGCCTTTGAAACCTCACTTTTGGTGACTGGTAAACATAATTTTTCCCTTCTCAGATATGAAATTTAATTTTTGGTTATGCTTATTTTGAGTTTAATATTGTTGTTTCAAGTTTAATTTTACATAATTGGGTTGATTTGCTATTTTTATTAATCTTTCTCCCAAAAGAGCCTTATGAGCCTAACCCCCATCCTCGACACAAAAAAGGAAACCTTGAAGATTCTCATAAAGGGTTGATTCACCTAAGGGTTGTTAGTCGATTATTTGTGAGGATCTCATTTCCTAATGAAATAAAGGGGAAAAAAAGTTCCTAAGTGGTCATCAATCTATTTTGGTGAACCCACCTATTTTTCATCCATTTCAGTAATTAAGCACATTTTCATTTTTCATGTGAATTGGAAGAATTTTATTTTGGTGTCAATTCAAATAGGGAGGTCAACATGCATGGAAATAGTGTGTTCATGTGTGAAGGATGTTCTCTTTCTTTTGTAAGTTCAAATTCTTTTGATTTTGATGTAGTTTTTGAAAAAATACCCTTACTATTGTGTGTATGAGTGACATGTCATGGAATGGATCCATCACCTATTATTTTTGGTTGTCTTGTTGTGGTGATGTTGAAGGCTGAATTTTCCTTCACCTTTTGCGTAGTATTTGCAATTTGGTGCATGCAAATAGGAAGTTGCAATTATTGTAGTTGAGTGAAGGAAGTGGCTTCAACTTAAAGGAGATCATTTCCTTCAATAGGCTTGTCTTCACAAAAGGAAAGTGGAGACCTAGCATCTTGTTCATGGCCATATGTCATGGGTATTCATGCAGGGTTTAACCTACAAAATAAAGTCAAGTATATTTCTTTGCAGCCATATCTTCAATGTTTATGTGTCTTCATGTTGTTGGCTACAAGTTGTCCATTATTGTACATAATATGTCTTGGTTTTTATATATCATGTTGTGTGATCCTTTGTGGAATCATGCCCCTTATTCGTGATGATGAAGTGTAAGTCATTCTTGGTTGTTATTCCCTAGTTTATATGTGAAGTGTAAGTTGAGGATTTTAAAACTTACATTTGACAGGGACTATCCCAAATTCACATAGTGGTGACTCTTCAATAGCTCAATCTACTCTTTTATTCTCATTCATATACCCTGTAGACCTTTAGAGAAATCAAATATGCTTGCTTGGGGCAATGATCCCAAAGGAACTAATTCAATAGCTCTTGCCTATCAATAGCTTAAGCAGTTGAATGCTATGAATATGCATATTTCTTGGTGGAGGAAAATTTGCAACAAATTTAGTTGGTCAAAGTATAATTTTTATATTTGACCTTAAGTTAGAATAAATGCATGAACTGAGATAATATTTTAATGAGAGGATTTCTCAGTCCCTCCAAATTTATTTTATGTGGTAGTAGTGAGGAAAAGTCTCCATGTCTCTTTTTTCAATGTCCTTTCACCTTATAAATTTGGAAATTATGGTGGGGAATATGGAATAAGCCTATAATTCATACTTCTTCATTAGTTTAATTTTGGGTTAGTATGTGTCATCCACCTATAGAGGTGTTTTCTTTAGTTGTTGCTTGGGATCTAGGTCCTATTTTTATTCATTGTTAAATTAGGTTAGAGAGAAATCATAGGTTTTATCAAGATCATTAGAGCCTTCTCATTTAGGTTTGGCATAAGATAAAGCTTTCATTTCAAGAAATTATTGTTTCCAAATGTTCCCTTAAAGAAGTCATTTCCCCTTCTAACTCTCAATTTTTTGTAGGCTAGGTCTATCTTCGACAAATTCTCTTATTTTTGAATGTTGTTCGACTAAAAGCCTCTAAAAAAGTGATTAGGACTGGTAAGTGGTCTCCTCCAATTTTTCTAAAATTAATTTGTTGGATCCTCTAGAGGTAGCCTAGGGGTTACAAGAATTGGTGGGGTGGGTCAATATAATCAAGTTTTTCTTTATTTCTTATTTTCTACTTCTATGGGATACTATTCTAATAATCAAATGAAGGCCCATGACTCTTTTTTTTATCTCAATGAATAAAGCTTGCTAGTTGGGATAGAAAAACATTAATTGTGAGATGGAATCTACGATTTTGGCTACTCTTTTGATTAAAGAACTTCTAATACTCTTTCCTAGAAATTGGCTTCTATTATTGAGTGGATTATGTGTTTGGTTCCTAATTTTGACTCTATTTCTTTTGTTCATATCCTTAGGGAATGGAATATGGTGGCTAATTTTTTTACTAAACTGTATTTCTTTTGTTCATATCCTTAGGGAATGGAATATGGTGGCTAATTTTTTTACTAAACTGGCTTCTAACAATTTTGATAAATGAAATGCCATGGATTGGGGACCTCTTTACTCTTGGCTAAATCCAACATCTTTCTCTTGTTGGAAACAAGCAACATTGATAGGGGGTTGAATCAGTGTTCTACAAAAATTAATCCTTTTATTCTGATCTTTAATCCACTTAGAACATTTAATTAAAATTAATATGCAAAAAGTGAAAGCAAGAAACCACACAACCATAACACAAGGATTTTTTTATGTGGAAACCCTGTTAGGGGAAAAAACATGGCGGATGGCCAATCCACAATAAGTTCTGAGTATACTCAAAAGATAAGAAATATTACAAAATGAGAATGCACTTGCATTCATGCTCACTGCCTAGAGCTCACTGCTCAAAGATGGACTCACTGCCCTTACAATAGTCTGGAATAGATCCAAAAAGGAATGAACTGAATATATAGCATCTACCAATGCTTGATTATAATTTCAATTAGGCTCTGATGACGAACTTCTATCTTGATGACTGATACTGAACTTCTGCCCTGTTCTACTCAAGTTCGCACATAAAATCTTTATGCGCAAGTGAAACTGTGCATGATATCACTCAAACACTCCTTAGATGTTTGCAACATACACCAATGCACCTTCTTCATTGCTCACAATGATATATCTGATCATCTAAATATATCCATGACTAAGGATTTAATCGCCACAGGTCAACTCAACAAAACTTAATAATATTTACAACTTGTCAGCCCAAATCATGAACAATTTCGATGCGTATCCAAACAAGTCAACTAGACAATAGCTAGGACCAATAATTAAACATTTTAATTTGAAAACAACTTAAATAAGTTCACTTTATACATCCACAATGCACCACTTACACTGAGTCGGCTCTATCAAGCAAATAAACAAAAAATGTCCTACTGGACCTCCAAACTCGTATAGCAACTAATGCAACACCACAAGACTCAATGATATGATGATCCATGTGCTCAATAAGCAATTCCAAAGATCCACAGCACAAAACAATGATTGGGTGAAGCTATCTGACCGGATACCCTGTTCCACAAGTAATCTGTCGATAATACATAGTATTCCACTTTGTCTTCCGGTATGACTGGATAGAGATCTATGGACCATGGGGATGACTTCAATTGCCATCAATGACAACATTAGAAGCCAAAAACCATCTCTCAAAACCATATGCCAACATCTCTAATTACTTTATCATGATCAAGCTAAATTTCTTCATTTTGACCCTTGTTGGGAGTTTGATTCATGTTTTGGATCATGAAATGTTTTATTTTGTGGGGTTGGTGGTATTTTGTGTAGCCCCCTTGGTTTTTATTCTTTTAGCTTTATTGATAACTATGGATATATAAAACTCTTTATGTTGTGATCAGATGTAAATTCTCTTTTATCAATATAATTTTATCCCTTTTGTCAAAAATAAAAGTATCAACCATTACATAGCACAAATTTATATATTGTAATTTATTAAAGTCAATATGAAAAAATGACTTACAAAGACAAGAATACTTGCAAATATTTTGGAAACCAAGCTAGTATTTATGATAATGAAATTCAATAATCAAATAGGCGATTTTTTAATAATATATCAATTTTGGTGTAATATTTTATTATGTTTTAGTTATATTTTATTGATCAATTTTACTGACCCATATTTCATGAGCGTGAATAGCCGTCTTACCAATGATCAAGTTCATAGAGAGAAACATCAAAGCCTTCAAAAAGGTACTCTGTCCCAACAATAATCCAACTCAAACATACATAACTATATTACTTTTAGGTCATCCATCCAAACAATACACCAACTTAAACATACTATATTTTTCCCCAAAATCAAACCCCCTTGACTTAATAATAAAATATTTATAATTTAAAATTTAAAGACGTTCATCCCACATCTATGGTGATTGTACATTCATCCTACTGCAACAAATTACGAGACTACAGAAAAATTCTCATCTAGAACCTCTGTCGGTCCAACTGTTGTACTTTTAAACTGCGCTCGTCCTTGTTTGCTTGCACTGAAAGCAACTGATATTATCAGTAAGAATGACACATGCCACATTTAAGAATTTTTTTGCCAGGAATTTATTGAACGAAGCCCTCATCGTTCTCATTGCCTCGCCCAAGGTCAATAATATTTTCTCATGATTGAATGGATTTCAGAATAGTTTCTCTGTTCTACAGAAAATCCATTTCATGCTGTCTTATGACTTGACCAAGTAAAAGCCAAATTTGAGTGATCATGCTATTCACCAAATCAAGTGAATAAATATCATGAAGTCCGATGAGCAAAGAGAATCGAGAATCAGGTGATTAAATAAGGCTGACATGTCACACACTTCAAAAATTTGTAGCAAGACAATCGGTGAAACAGTAACCGACCGTTTTCCATGGATAAAGCTTGTACCGCCTATAATAGGTACAGCCAGGAGCGGTAAGCTTCAGCCTTAGAGGTGTCTAATTATTATATTCACTTCCTCTTAAATTATTTGAGATTAATAAATTATTTCAACCTACAACTTCATCATCTTTAGGTAAACGTTCTAATTGGCTCTTTCTTATTATTATTCTCGCTCAAGTTAATTCATTATGTGTAGGTGTATCAAGAATTCCATGAAGTGGTTAATACATAAATTATGAATGAATGAATGTTTTTAAATAACATTTATGAATTCAAAAATCTTATGAGACTTTCAGATAATTATTCATTTGGATAAACATAGAATTCCAAAACTAGTTGAACTCCATTTCCTTTTGGATCATATTTCTTTTGCTATTTATCTTGATCAAGTAATATGCATTTTTTGCTATCATTTCTTCTTTAATCTATTGCTCAAGGAGTTCACATTTAAAATCTTGATGTAAATGGCTTGAATATCTATGTAAATCAAACACTCCACGATGTAGTGTCTTTTTGTCACCACTAGCTCTAAAGTACAAAAACAACAAATTTTTTTGCCCACTCTTTTTTAGGTATTGTCGACCTTTTAATTTCACACCTAAGGTGCTGCAAACTAGTTCTTAGTTTAGCCATTAATACATTTGCTTTCCTTTTAATTTTTGCTACTTTAAGTTCTTTTATGCATGGTCATATGAAGGATTGCAATGTTTGATATAGTATTCTAGTTTCCTCCCAAGTTATCTTGGCCACATGCTTTCTTTGGCTTTTTCTTGCACATAATTTTTTATTTCCCCATTGCTATTCATGCATTTTTTTATGTTGATACCCCACTTATTCATCCACTTGTCATTTTGTTTTATCCATGTACTCTTCCTTCAATCTAAGTTCTATTATGCCATCATTTTGGACCAATGAGGCAACTCCACGTTCTCTAGCCTCTCTAAATAACTTAGTAGCCAAATATTAGCCAATGTCTCTATAGGAAAGGCACCAACCTCAACTAAGGAAATATCATGCATTATGCACCGAGCATTGTCCAATGCAGTGGAGTCTTGCTTGATTGGTAACAACATTGTAATTGTGTTGTAATTGTAATTGAGATCAAGAAGAGATTACAAAAAGTTGCCTAAGAGTTGAAGGAAAGAGTAAAGAAGAGGGTTCTCAACCATTCGATTACAATTTGGGTTCTTTCTAGTTGAGCAACTGTAAATAAGGTATCATTGTGAGATATGTAGAAGGTGTATGTGGACATGTTGTTCCTGCTAGTCCTTCTCTCATGAGTGTTATGGCTTGTTTCATTTCCTTGTTCTTCCTTGTTGTTTCGATGTAGATTGTGTCACCCATGAGACCTTTTTTGGGATCTTGGCTTAGTGTGGCCAAAGCACCAATGGACTCTTCCTGGAATTCGTCCTTCATAAATTTCGTTATTTCTTTTCATGCCCATTCATAGTTTTCCAAAGTCTGAATTGCATTATAGAGGAAATGCTCCAACAACTCCACATTATGTACATGAGCTCTCTACATATAACTAGCCCCAATCACCGAAATGATTGTCTCCTCCTTGAACATTGACATTAGTTTAAATATCTCCTTCAATCATTCCTTAACATCAACTTGGTTGCACTTACAAGGGACATTTAGGATCCTCAACATATCAGATCCATATCACTTGTTGATCTTAACAAGCCAACTGCCAACATTTTTGTTTTGTTGAAAAAAGGATCCTAGGTCTAATGTATAGGTCACTAGGATCAAGCCTTTTCCAATAAACATTGGAATCCAAATGAGCAAGGATATGAGATTGACTTGCAACCTAAAAGGTGAGTCAATCAATGTTGGATCTGGATTCTTTTGAAGGCCTTAAATATTGGATTTTGATTTTATGCAATGATGTAACCAGGACAATTAAACAAGAAATTAATAAGCATAATTAGGCACATGCATTTAGGAGGGAGCCAAACATAATGTGAAATTATCAAGGGTGACAATTTATGACGCTATAAGTAAAAGTAATGCACCTTCATTATATAGTGTATCACCAGGATAATTGTTAGAGATAGGTAAACCCAAATCATCTCTAGAAGGCTCATCAATTGTATGAAAACAAAAAAATAAAATTGAGATCCTTAAGGAAGAATGTAGGAATAAAGACATGGATAGTAGAGGTTGTGGATGTAAGAGAGAAAACTACAACAAGATGTAAACACAATATTCAAGTGTTATGTATAACATCACATGATGTATCATAAAAAGGTAACCTTTAGGTCCTCATCATCATTTTCCATACAAGATGTATAGTCATTATGAATAATGAATAAAAATCCTCTCAAATGGATGGAAAGGTGATAATAAGCTCTATGAAAGATGAAAGAGATAATATGAACTAATGTATGTATAGAGCAAGGAACATTATCTATGTGGGGTATATGGAGATAATGCCCTCAAAGATTCATGGGCAAGATGAAATAAATTGTGAAAACACATTAGAATCTTCAATATATGAGTAGACATAGGCCAAAGATACAAATTGAGTAAAATCCATAATAAAATATCTAACAATGAAGCAAGCATATTCAAAAGGAGAGTGCATGGTTAAGAATCCAAAAAGTAACAAACAATGAATACAACCAATGACGAATACAAATTTGACTTGAAATAAAAGATGAAAGCAGTCAACAATACCATTTCTAAAACACTACCAAGACATAATAATTTTTTATACTATTTATTAAATAAGAAAAAAACTAAAAACATGTACTTTTAATCTTAGATTAATAAACATGTTTCCAATCTTAAAACCAAATGCCCAACAAAAAAAAATTACTGGGGAAATAGATATATTAAAAAAAAATCCACCACAATTCTAATAAAACTATAGTCACTAGAGAAAATAAATACTAGACATGTATATATTTTTGGGGAAAATTAGGGGAGAGGGACCCATAGTGGAACACCCTAACTTTGCATTTTTCAAAATCCTACATGGAAATTTCAAATCACTCCCAATTTTGTACAACAGTTTATTTGGCAACTCATGTGCTTCTATATTTCGTTTTAGGGCTACATCATCAAATATGATGCCACATCAGCATGCTTTTTATTGAGGTATCCAAAAAGGCCCAAAAAAAAAGTGAGACTGATAGTGGTGCACTAAGTCATGTTTTATTGGTGCACTGATGTGGCATCACATGATTTGTCACTTTGCATACGTTATGGATAAAAAATGCTTTGCAATTGGATATTAAAGTACTCCACTATGGGGCCCAATAAGGACTACTTCTATCCCCACTATTGGACCCTGCTCCATTATAGGGCCCTCTCCCCTAGGGCTCCTAAACTACAAATGTCATTTCATAGACCCCCATTTAATACTAATAAGCAACAACATTGTCACATTGTGACAATTCTAGAGAGGTACTTCGAGGGTTTGTAATTGACAAGGGAAATATAGGTGCATGAAGTGCAACAAGAAAACTTTGTAATAGAAATATCAGTGTGAGATGAGTATGTGTGGAAACTATTTGGACATAAGCTATGCTACAATGGAATTTCATCATCTGCCCCATTCTCATATTGAATGATTACAAGTGTATTTTTAAATTCCATGTCCACTATAGCACAGGTCATGTCCAACCTTACTCTACAAGTAAGTGTACTACACTGATGTTTCTAGTTTATCTTTACCTTGTTGCATATTATACATTTGCATTTTCCCTCCTTCTGGATTACAAGTTGTAGGCCATGATCTTGATGATCACTATAGGAGAACTCTTGGGGAAGTACCATGCAGAGTGAGTAAAGTCTAAACCCCTTTCCAGTCTAAAACCCTTTCCAAACTAAAAAAAACTCTTCTTCCTCTACCATTGCGGTGAAAAACCTCTTATTAACATGACTTTCCCCTAGATTTTCATTTGTATGACAAAACCGGTGACATGAATTTATCTCAGATTTTACAAGATTAATGAATCTTTTCCTACCCATGACCTTATCTTCTATTTGAGTACTAGAACTTCGTAACATGGTTAATATTTGACCTTACCTTTAAGAAAATGGAATTGTACAATAAACGATTAATTTGGATGATGACATTGTTTCATGGTAGCTTTTTTCTCATCCCATTAATCACTAATGAGTTGTAGTTAAAGATTCAACTATTAATGTGTGGGGCCTGCTAAATGTATGGATTTTCCTTAGTACTATGAAGAAGAGGATGATAAATATTATGCATCAAGGTATGACTGTGAATAGAGAAGATTAATATAGTGATTAAGATGTCATTGACGTAGGTTTTTAAGATATGCATAGTTTTGATGAAGAGTAGTATAATTTTCCTACTCATAAAATATAATATCCCAAGTAATTCATCTAAATATCCCTATAATATAAGATACCATGTGAATATATGAAAGCCCATCTAGAAGTAACAATGGCGTAGGTAAAAATGGGTATTGATCTTAAGAGTTGAACATGTGCATGCACTAAATAATTATACTATTGTTACATTAGAGGGAATTTCTATGGGAAGAAATAAGAAATCATAATGGAAAAAAGATAAGATCAGTGACACCAATATAGTGAAGAAGGTGATAGAAAGGAAGAAGGAACTAGTGTAGTTGTGGGTAGTGAAGAAAGAAGAGGTATCAACAACTCATGAACATGAAGTTTCAAATGGAGAAATTTTTAATAATGAGGCATAATTATTTCTACCCAACCATTGGAAATGCAATGTGTTGATAAAGAGGAGGATGTGTGGGTAATTAAACAATCAAGTGAATGTGTTAATGAACTTGATTATTTGGCGTGTGTACATGTTTATGATATCAAGGGTGAACAAGAAATTAGTTTCTTGTTTGATGTATTGCCCTCCTTTGCCCCTATCATTGAAAATGAAGCTACTAATATTTATTTGTAGGGTGATCCCACAAAACTAGTTTACAATTAGTTTAAGGAAGGGAAAATGCATTTTCAGAGGGAGCAAACCACCCCTTCCCCCCTCCCCTTCTAGTGAACCCCACTTTAATAGATTTTCTTTTTTAATTGTATTTAAAGGGGGGTTCGCTAGAACCCCCCTTTTTTTCCCTTCTCCCCCTCTTCTACTAATTTTTTGCAAAAATTTTCCTTTCGAAGCTCAGGTTGAGGATGAAAATGGAGGATACTTCACAAACCCAACTAGTTGATGATAGTCCTGGGAACGAGTTATCCATCGAATATAATTTTAATATATTTTAGTTTCATTATTTATTTTTTTAGTTTAATTAATCATAGGTTTTTCACTAAAAATCAAGCTCTTTGTTCTCCACATGTGGAAAATAGTAGATTATCAAGAAAATTTTGAAAAATATGTTTGTGCTAGGTATTGATGCCCTTGATCCAACAAAAAAAAAGAATTTCGATACATACAAAAAGAGTTATGTTGTATATGGTCCACCTATTTCTAAATTGTAATTGGTTTGACTTCAAAACTTAATTAAGAAAAAAATATCCAATAAAACACTATGAAACTAAATGAATGTGCTAGATGTCGTAGTTACAAAGCTAAATTTGAAAAAAAAAAAAAATTTATCCTTCATAGAAAAAAGGTTATGTTGTATACGGTGAACATCACTCTTTAAAAATGGTGTTTACTGTTAAAAACTAGTTTTCAAAGGAGATGGAAAAATAAATGCAATCTAATTCCAAAAAAAATAAAAAATATATATTTAGAATCTATAGACAAAATTTCACAAATCACTAGTTTGCATCATCTTCAAATTCCTCATGGTTTAGTAGCTATAGGTGCCCGAAAGTGAAGATTTAAAGACAAAAAAAATTCAGTTTAATGCCCAGTTTGGCCAAAAATTGTAAACCAGTATTGTGGGATCAAGGGTTACATAGACATGATTGCACTTGGTGATGAGATAGTTTTAATAAATTATAGTGGAGTCAATGGTTTTCATTTTAAATACCTCTCCCTTAAAGATCATGAAGATGGTGATCATGTGGATGGATATGAGAACCTATTTATTTGGTGTAAGACTTGTTGTATTCCTCATATAGAATGTGCTTCAATAAGGTTACTAGATATTATTGTTGATATGAATGTTAAAGAAGAAATGTGCCATAGGTCTAATTTCAAAAACATATATGACATAACGGATTTCTTAAATGAGTTTGAAACAAAAAGACAATTTGAAGAATATAATTCTTCACATGAAGTACCTAATGGTGATAAGTATTTTTGTGCTTATAAAGATTGCATCAACATGTGTGATAGTGATGTATACTGGCCACTTGTTATCTAAGGAATTAATGAAGATAATATTGATGAGGTTTTTCTTTTGAATTTCATGTGTCCATTGTTATGGATGATGGTGTGCTAGAATTAGAATCCTTTATATGGTTCTAGCATAAATATGACAATAATTTTAAGCAACAACATATTTTCCAAAAGAAATATTGACATCTTTTTTAGCTTGATGGTGTGTCAAAGCTCCAAATTATTTAGTTTGATTTGAAAGGAGATTCTCTTTACAAAGATTAATAATATAATTAGGCACATTTTTATTTTTCATGTGAATTGGAGGCATTTTATTTTGGCCTCAATTCAAATAGGGAGGTCAATGGGCATGGAAATAGTGCGTCCATGTGTGAAGGATATTCTCTTTCTTCTATGAGTTCCAATTCTTTTGATGTTGACGTAGTTTTACAAAAAATACCCTTACTATTGTGTGCATGAGTGACATGTCATGGAATAGATCCATCACCTATTATTTTTGGTTGCCTTGTAGTGATGATGTTGAAGGTGGAATTTTCCTTCACCTTTTGCGTAGTATTTGCAAGTTGGTGCATGCAAATAGGAAGTTGTGTTTGTTGCAGTTGAGTGAAGGAAGTAGCTTCAACTTGAAGGAGATCATTTCCTTCAGTAGGTTTGTCTTCAAAAAAGAAAATGGAAACCTGGCATCTTGTTCATGGCCATATGCCATGGGTATTCATGTAGGGTTAACCTACAAAATAAAGTCCAGTATATTTCTTTACAGCCATATCTTCAATGTTTATGCATGTCTTCATGTTGTTGGCTACAAGTTGTTGTCCTTTATTGTACATAATGTGTCTTGGTTTTTATATATCATGTTGTGTGGTGCTTTGTGTAATGATGCCCCTTATTTGTGATGATGAAGTGTAAGTCATTATTTGTCATTGTTATTCCAGAGCTTATACGTGAAGTGTAAGTTTTGGATTTTAAAACTATATTTGATTAGGAATATCCCAAATTCACGTAGAGACGGCTCTTCTACAACTTGGTCTAATCTTACTTCTATTATCGTTCAAGACCTTGTAGACCTCTATAGAAATCTAATGTTCTTGCTTGGGGCAATGATTCCAAAGGAACTAATTGAATAGATCTTGGCTATCAATATCTTGAGCAAATGAATGGTATGAATAGGTATTTTCTTGGTGGAGGAAAATTTGGAACAAATTTAATTGATTAAAGTGCAATTTTTACATTTTACTTTTAAGTTAGAATAAATGCATGACCTGAGGTAATATTTTAAAGAGAGGATTTCTTAGTCAAAATTTATTTCATGTGGTAGTAGTGAGGAAAACTCTCCATGTCTGTTTTTTAAATGTCCTTTCACCTTATAAATTTGGAAATTATGGTGGTGAATATGGAATAAGCCTATAATTCATACTTCATTAGTTTAATTTTGGGTTAGTATGTGGTATCCATCTATAGAGATGTTTTCTTTGGTTGTTGCTTGGGATCTAGGTCCTATTTTTACCCTTTGTTGAATCAAGTTAGAGAGAAATCATAGGTTTTATCAAGATCATTTTCAACCTTCTCATTTGGGTTTGGCATAAGATAAAGCTTTCATTTCAAGAAATTATTGTTGCCAAATGTTTCCTTAAAGAAGTCTTTTCCCCTTCTACTCTCAAATTTTTTGTAGGCTCTAGGTCTATCTTCTTCGACAAATTCTCTTATTTTGAAATGTTGTTCGACTAAAATCCTCTAAAAAGGTGATTAGAATTGGTAAGTGTTCTCCTCCTCTATTTTTTTCTAAAATTAATTTGATGGATCCTCTAGAGGTAGCCTAGGGGTTACGGGAATTGGTGGGGTGGGTCAATATAATCAAGTTTTTCTTCATTTCTTATTTTCTACTTCTATGGGATACTATTTTAATAATCAAATGAAGGCCCATAACTTTTTTTTTATCTTAGTGAATAAAGCTTGTTAGTTGGGATGGAAAAACATTAATTGTGAGATGGACTCTACCATTTTGGCTACTCTTTTGAATAAAAGAACTTCTAATACTCTTTCCTAGAAATTGGCTTCTATTATTAAGTAAATTATGTGTTTGGTTCCTAATTTTGACTCCATTTCTTTTGTTCATATCCTTAGGGAATGGAATATGGTGGTCAACTTTTCTACTAAATGGGCTTCTGACAATTTTGATAAATGGAATGCCATGGATTGGGGACCTCTTTACTCTTGGCTAATCCAACATGCTTCTCTAATTACTTTATCATTATCAAGCTAAATTTCTTCATTTTGACCCTTGTTGGGAGTTTGATTCATGTTTTGGATCGTGAATTGTTTTGTTTTGTGGAGTTGGTGGTATTTTTTGTAGCCCCCTTGGTTTTTATTCTTTTAGCTTTATTGATAGCTATGTCTATCTAAAACTCTTTATGTTGTAATTGGATGTAAATTCTCTTTTATCAATATAATTTTATTCCTTTTGTCAAAAAGAAAAGTATTAACCATTACATAGCACAAATTTATATATTATAATTTATTATTTAGTCAATATAAAAAAAAATGACTTACAAAGAGAAGAATACTTGCAAATATTTTCCAAATCAAACTAGGATTTATGATAATGAAATTCAATAATCAAATAGGTGGTTTTTTTATAATATATCAATTGTGGTAATATTTTATTATAGTTTAGTTGTATACTTTTTATAATCAATTTTATTGAAATATATTTCATGAGTGTGAATAGTCCACTTACCAATGATCACATTCATAGGGAGATCAATAACCCAACTCAAATATACATAACTATACGGTTTTTCAACTTACACATACATAACTACACTTTTCCCCAAAATCAAACCCTCTTGACTTAATAATAAAATATTTATAATTTAAAATTTAAAGACATTCATCCCACATTTATGGTGATCGTACATTCATCCCACTGTGGTTAATTACGAGACTACAAAAGAAAAGATCATCCAAAACCTTTGAAAGTCCAACTGTTGTACTTTGTAACTGGGCTCGTCCTTGTTTGCTTGCACTAAAAGGAAGTGATATTGTTTGTATGAGTGACACATGCCACATCCAACCCTATAAGAAGTTGTTTACCAAGGATTCATTGAACAAATCCATCATTATGGAATGTCGTTCTCATTGGCCTACCCAAGGTCAATAATATTTTCTTATGTTTGGACAAATTTGAGAATATTTTTTCTATTCTTTAAAGATACAAAAAATCCATTTGATTATTTCAAATTCGAAGTGTACTTGACCGGAAAAGCCAAAACCGAGTGATGAAATCCAATGAGCAAAGAAAATCAAGAATGAGGTGAATAAATAAGGCTGACATGTCACACACTTCAAAAATTTGCAAGGAGACAATCGGTGAAATAGTCACTGTAGACATGCAAAATTATCATCATTCATTCCTCATATTTAATTAAATCATATTCACCTAATCAATTAAATAAATCAAGTTTAATTGATTAATCTCCTAAGGTCATCCATTTAAATTAAATAAATCCATCTTTATTTGATTTAACACTAACATCATTCTCTTTGATTAAATAAATCAAATCTTTATTTAATTAAATCTAAAATCATTTTCCATCTCCTTTTGATTTATTTTAATCCATAAATCTAAATCAAATAGGTCAAATCACCTAATCCCTCATTAAATTAATTAAACCTTGATTAATTTAATCTTAATTTCCAAAATTCTCTAAATTTTGCCACTTGCACATGAAAATGCATTTAAATGATTTATTAAAATCTTTATCTATTTTCAACTTGGCATCTTTGGCGAATATTCCTCCAAGTTTGAAAATCCCTCCAAAAGGGATTTGTCCTTCCAACAAAGCATTTAAGAGCTCTTACATGTCTCTTGTAAAAGTCAAACTTAGCATTTAACTCATCTTGTCATCAAATTTCAAATCTCCCCCTCTTTGGCACATTGACCAAAATGTGCTCATTCCTCAACCTCTCACATGTTGACAAGTGGCATCTTGTCATTAGTGGATCTTTAGTCCCACTTCCTCCATGTTTGGCATTTTTTTATCCTTTTTGGCTATAAATAGAGAGCTCCTCTATTGTATTAATCCTACACAACTCATTCAAGTTAACATTTCATCTTGATCATCATTTCCACAATCTTCATAGCATTTTCATATCATTTTCATATCATTTTCATATCATTTTCATCATTTAGCTTAGCAAGGATTGGGAAAGGGTTTCTTTCCATAGAAGCACCAATCCACTATGGGATAGGTTTGAACATGCTTAGTCTCTTTGGTATTTTATCACTTTGTTTGTATTATTTAGCATGATTCAATATCTCATAGGGATGTTTTATTTGTTGTATTTAATTTGGCATTATTACTAATGTTCACCAAAGTTGAAGTATTTGCAGATTTAGCATCTATAGTAACCGACCAATATTTTCCATGGACAAAGCTTGTATCGCCTATACTATATATTAAAAATATATTATATTTATTAATTTTGTATCTTTATTTAATAATATAATATATAATAATAAATATAAGATTATATTATATAATTAAATAACGTAAATAAAGATTAAACATATACTATAATAAAATATATTATCTATAATTTTCTTTATTTGATACATAATAAAATAATTATAAGTATTGTATATGTTATTTTTAAATATATAATATTAATATTATAGTTATTAATTTATCTATAATATATATGTAATGACAAAAATTATACTCCCTTCTTGGAGATGGTGCAATTTCTCATTTAATCTGGACCTATTTTAGCACCCTTGCATTAAATACCCTTTAAATCACCATTAATAGTTCTCTAAGACCCTTTATTTTGGATCTCAAGGCTTATTTTGACTAAAATCTCGATAAAATCATCAAAAGCATTAAAATTTCTAACAACCCACCCTAAAAAACTAAGGTGGGACTCATACGCCACCTTGGGCATATGAGTCCCCCTAGGTGGGACCCATACGCGAAAAGTGGCGTATAGTCCCGTTTGACCCCTTTTTAGGGTTTGAGTAGGAAATTCAAGTTTTTTATTCAAATTTTTGGTTGATGTCAGTTTTTGAGATCTCAATAATGCTAAATTAGGTGTAATGTCTATATAAGAAAACATCTAAGTCATTATTTTTGATCTAGAAGAGCAATTTCAAGATCTAAGCATTCACAAGCACTCAAGTATTCTTTCATAAGAGCATTCAAGAGCAAGCAAACAGCAAAGTTGAAGTCTTGGAGCAACATTATAGTGTTTTTTTAGGTCTTCAAGCTCACTCTCATTCAATATCTAACATTGTCAAGGATTGATTATGGTTGCCTATGGTGAATAAGATGGATTATAAGTTGGGGAGATTCAACTAGCCATCAAGCCAAGCCTAATGGCTTGTTTCCTAAGTGATTCCATCCTCCATTATCATTCTACTTTTAGTTTAAGGAAGCTACATGTCTTATTATGGCTTATTAGGGTGATTAGAGATCTCCCAAAGTGAGTCATCATCTTTATGTTTTCATTCATGCATCTCATTCTAGCACAATAGAATAGGGTTGCATTGCATTTCAAATTTCCTAATTTGAGACACGCTTAAGGTTAGGATTTTTGTTCATATTTAAATTGTTTTTATCAAGGTTTAATTACCAAGCTAGGGGTTTGACCAAGGCAAACCCCCATAAGCAAATCAACACTATATTATGTTTTGCAGGTCTCTTTATAGGTTTAGATCCATAAATTAGATCAGAAGGAATAATAGAGATTGGAGAAAAGATCTGGACTTTGACTTTCCAAAAAAAGTAAAACACGACTAATACGCTAGAAGTGGCGTATGAGTCCCACTATAGGAAAATTTTCATATTTCTGAAGATTTTGAGTCTACACTGCCAAATTCCTATTCCAGTCCAGAAACCCTAGACTGGGGCTGATACGCCAGAAGTGGCATATGAGTCCCAATGTCTGTATATATTTCTAAGTGCACATTTTTGGTTTCTTAGCTTTTTGTTCTAATTTATATTCATTTCTAGGTCTTTTATTCAAGTACTGCATATCATTAAGGTTCATAATTAGGTCTTACATATTACTTGTCTTTCCAAGCCCTGGCTTGGTAGTGAACCCCTCTTTATTTCTCAATCATACCGTAGGACACCCTTTAGTAGATCTCTTTCCTTCATTCTATCCTTGGATTGAGATCTCTAGGGTTTCCTTGAATGCAATAGTAGCGAAATAGGATATCCCCCCTTGTGCTTCATCTCCTTAAAGGTGGAGCACCCTATTTCCATCACTACATTTTGGTGAACCTGCATTTAGAACATCTTAATTCTAATTTGGAGTACATCATCATCCTAGATCTAGCTTGCATTAACATTGCATTGGGTTTTGCCTTAGTTAATTGGCATCTAGGGTTTCTAAATCTTGCAATAGTGAAAGTTCATCTAGGTTGCATTTTTGTCTCTTACATCATTGAAATTGACTTAAAATCTACATTTGCACTTAGCCTAGACATCATACAAACCAAAAAGCATAACATTCACACAAATTTTTTTGAAAATGATGCAAAAACTCTAAACTGGGACTCATACGCCCCTCTGGGTGATTTAGTCCCAGTACAAGTCATTTTGCCTGATTTTTGGGTATTTTATGGTGATTGTTATTCAACATTCAAACCTCTGAAAAACCCTGTTTGGGACTCATATGCCCCTCTAGGAAATTTAGTCCCTTTTCAAATTTTAAATTACATTTTACAACATGAAATTCTCTGTTTCTATGTTTTTGTTTGTTGTTGTTAGTTACTTGTTTTAGTTTGTAGAGTTTTTATTACATTCATTTCATCAAATTTAGCTTAGTTTACACTCATTTCAATTTTGGATAGAATTAGATTACTATACTTTCCATTTTCAAAATTAGTTCATAGTTCAATTAGATTAGATTACATTTGACATTCATTAGAAAACAAAACAAAAACACCTACAAACCGATGAGCCACTTGGAGAAATCATAGTTATTTGAATATGTCAAATCTCTTTTTCCAAGTTAACCTAACCCTCAAGCCTTTTAGTAGTGATGAATTTGACATGTTAGATGAAGCCCTTGAGGATTTCATCTCACAAATCTCATCCACTAAGGCTTGTTATGGAAAATCGAAACCAAGAGAAGTTAATGTGATTCAACCTCAACTTATCCTTTACCCACCTTCACACAAACCTCAAACTCAAAAAAAATAAAATTCACCCTTGAACCACCTAAGAATAATGTTTTGCAACAATCAAGTTATAATGCCATTGATCATGCATATAACACTAGAAATAATCCACAACCAAGATAAACAACCTCAACATCCTTACCTTTACCTAACTTCATCTTTCCTAGTGCCCCTCGCTTTCCTTCAAATAGTGGAAAGGAGTATGATCTTGTTGAACAACTTAAGAATACCCCCGCGAAGATATCCCTATAGGATCTAACTCAAAGTTCACCTAGTTATCACACTATGCTTCAAACTGCCTTGTAACAAGTTGTGATTTCCTCTAGTACAAATGCAAATGATGTGGTAACTCTAATTCAAGGAATGAATGTAGTTAACATGGACATTTCCTTTTATCACTTGTCCTTTATCAGGATGTGTCCTTCCTGAGATTAGACATTGTCTGTGATCAATCTTGTCATTTACCTTAAGTAGGATGTGTCTCTCTTGCAACTAGGTGTTTATCAAAATGGTCAATTGGTCGACCTTATTAGATGTTTCCTTCGCTTTCAATAGGATATTTCTTTCCTGAAATCATGTGTCATCACATCGATCAATCAAATCAATCACACTTTATCAAATCAATTCAAGTTTGTCACTTGGTTAGTCAATCTTGTCCTCTTGGTCAACTTAACCTTTCCTTATTCAGGATGTGCCTTTCTTGAAACTAGGAATAATCAATCAAATCATTTAATCAACCTTTGTCAACTTATCAATCAATTTTCTTCAAGCAATCAATCAATTGGTCATCTCTGTCATCTTAGTCAACCTAATCAATCAATCTTATCAATAATATTGGCAATTATTATCTCTTTGGCAAACACTTTGTTGGTTTGAATTTTTCATATCTTTTTGATTGATTTTTGGGTCATGTTACTAGCTACCTCGAGGATGTCCTGTCATGGATTTAGAGGGGTGATGATGGATCATGATCTCTTTTCTTTGCTTGTTGTATTTGGTTTGACCTGGCAAAAAGACTGGGATAATTGGGTCCTTAGTATGAACCAAGCTATTCCTTGTCTTTTGGCATTGTCTTTTGATTGCTTGTCTCTCACAAATGGTCACCTTGCACACCTTGGCCTATGCTATACCATGGTGTTTGTGCTCCATTTGTGACAATTTTTGACACCCCAATGATGATAAATATAAAAGCATGAAAGTTTGTCCTTTGTCATTTCTCATCTAACTTTGCACCTTCTTTTCCCATTCTTCATGCTAACATCCATCTCTTCCACTCTAACATTTCTTATCTTTGCATCTTGACAGATTCTTGTGACACACAAAAATATCATGCATACAAGATCATGTTAGGAAGCATTATAGAAAAAATCACCATCATAATAGGCCACACATATTTGCATGAGAAAATACAAAAACATAGAGTGCATCCATATAGCATTAACATAACAAATCATGAAATTGCACATTATGATCATAGTTCATTTCCATTTATCACCTTTCATGTACATTGCATCACATCTCATATATATTACATAAAATTAATCACATCATTGCATATCATGTTTTGCATTCACATTACACCTTTCTAATCATCATATACATATCCTATAGGCATCACATTACATCAACACTAATCGTATTTGCATATCACATCGCATCATAAAAAATAAGTCATCCATACTGCATTTACAATCCATACATATCATAACGGCATGAACATCCATAGCATAATCTTAAATGCATAATCATCCATCATATTAAACCATCACATGATCATATAGAATGCATACATATCATAAAAACATGAACATCCATAGCATAACATAACCCTAAACATAAAGCATAATCATATAGGACTGCATATCATAAATCACCTCCAAAAATCATATCATATATCACTCAAAATGTGTCATAATACAATGTCAAGATGTCTCATGTCCAACAAAATGGAGCTCATAGGCTCGATGATCAAAATACAGTGCCCCAATACATAATGTCCAAATAATTCCCTAGCTTGAGTTGTCCTAATCCCTTCCCTCTAATGCCTGTCTATCCTCATGTCGAGGTGACCCTAGAGACCTGTGCTCTAATGTGGATGGCCTATTATACGGAACGTATGGGGGCTGATGTCTCGCCACTCTGTGATCTACTATGGGAATTCCAGTTGTGAGTCCTGCTATGTGATCTGCTTTGGGATCCACTTGAAATTTGTGAGAAGCTCGACTGTCTTCTCTCTAGCGGTACTATCCTCTCATATAGATCCCTATAATACTACATCCCCTGCTAGCCTTGGCATACTCTCGTGCAACCTTTGCCACTGACCCACTACATATAGCTATAAAATCTATCATCCTCTAGTCAGTTTGTTGTTGGCTAATGATTGCTAGGTCCCTCTCTATTTGGAGGGTGTCCCTCTTGGCCTTCAGACCGTCTCGCTTTGCCGCAAGGGTCCTCACCTCTACTTCTAGGGCTTGTACATGATCCTTTAGGGTTGCTATCCTTTGATATGATATACCCTCATCCGCTCTGATCTCCTCCAACCCCTCCATGATATCCTCTCTCGAAGGACTCTATCTTCGTCTCCTATCACAGGATCATCTGCATGCTCTTCTGGCCTCTCCTCCACATGCTCCTCTCGCCTCTCCTCTGCACGCTCCTCAACCTCCATCATCTATACCTCTTGGTGTCCCACCTTTAGATCTGGAATCTCCGCATGTTGTTCTCCCTCCTCCACTGCCATCTCCACTACTACCTGTTGTGCATGGTTTGCACACAAGCCCCGCTGTAGGCAGGGACCCCCTTTTTTTCACTCTTGACAGGCTGCTTTGCTCCTGTCTTGTTTTGCATGCCCCATTTCCAAGCCCAAATTGGTCATGTGCCATCAAACGATCAAATTCCCCTTACCAAATTCACATACTTGGGGTATTCAAATCTTGATATTGCTATCAGGATTCAACCGTGTAGTTTCGACTCAAACTCATTGACCCATATTTCTTGAGTAGTGGTTCAACAAGAACCCATCTCTCATGATATCGAATGGTCCACTTAGCACTCATTGCATCTAGGTGATGCTCACAGAGGTGAAGCACTGGTCCGTCCCGGGAGGTCACCCATCCCAGTACTGCTCCAGCTCAAGCGCGCTTAACCAGGGAGTTTTTTCCAAGGTTAAGCCCGCTTGAGTTGTTACCCCATTTGCAAAACCTTCAGCAAGTGTTGTGCCTTATGAACCATTCATAATAGAGCCCTTTAGCTCATCAATTGATAAGTAGGAGGTATTTTTCCACAGCGTGTCAAATTATGATATTGCTATCAGGATTCAACCGTGTAGTTTCGAGTCAAACTCATTGACCCATGTTTCATGAGTAGTGGTTCAACAAGAACCCATCTCTTATGATATCGAATGGTCCACATAGCACTCATTGCATCTAGGTGATGCTCACAGAGGTGAAGCACTGGTCCGTCCCGGGAGGTCACCCATCCCAGTACTGCTCCAGCTCAAGCGCGCTTAACCAGGGAGTTTT
>VDFB02000003.1:724007342-724054381 GCA_007258455.2 Sequoia sempervirens
GAACTTCCAGCGGCCACCTCCCTTCCGGCCTCTGGAACTCGGGTCCTCCGTGGCCGTTTTCAGAAGTCCGTCCCTCTTTGGTCATTTGGAACTTCTAGCGGCCATCTCCTTCCCGCCCTCTGGAACCTGGGCCCTCCATGGTCGTTTTCAGGAGCCTATCTCCTTCCCGGCTATTTTGAACATCCAGGAGCCTACCTCTTTCCTGGCTGTTTTGAACATCCAGGAGCCTCCCTTCTTCCTGGTTATTTTTAACATCCCGGAGCCTGCCTCCTTCCTGACTGTTTTGAACATCCGGGAGCCCACCTTCTTCCCGGCTGTTTTGGCTTCCGTCTACTGTCTGCCTTCTGGCTTTTCTTCTGCTATCTTTCCGCCCTCTGGCGCTCGCACCCTTGAAGCACACATTAATGTTTATGGCCCAAATGAGCTCTAAATATGAATATCAAGATCTTTTGATGATGCATGGATAAATCTAACAGGGAATTTGTAGGGTTGACTGACATTTTCCTTAACTCGTGTATAAATGCACTTACAACACTTCATGTTTGTAGGAGTCAAGAAGCCTTCAGTAGGTCTATCAAAGAGGCCCATTGAGGGAGTTGTCCTACCTTTTTCCAGATGATCATGATTTCTAAGGAGCTTTCTGCCCAAATCAGGGGCCACCAATCCATTGATGCAAGTCATCGACCGACCTGTTTGATCCAATCAAAAATGTTGCGAGTCCACTAGATGGAGGGGAGCCTTCAAACAGTTTCAGCTACAGTGAAAAGGGAAATTAGCTAAATGACAAAATTGCTACAGTGACTAGCACTAGATGACAAAACAGGGAAAAGACAAGGAATGTATTTTAAATTGTTGGATATTGGGGGTAGGTGAAGCCCTAACTTGTAATGAATCTGAGCCATTCGTTGGAAATTGAACCTAGCCATTCATTTGGGCTTTGGAAAACTAAAAATAGGGGCTTGCCCCTCAGTTGTAAGGGTTGGAGAATTGATGTAAAGATATTCTGCAACAATAGAAAGCAACATTGCATGATTTATGGGTGTTCCTTTTGAGTTTGCTCTTTATGTATGCATGGTTCACCTTCCATGTTAGTTTTAGTGTTAGTTTCTTGAATGGGAGTGGTGATGGTGTTTGTTGTTTTCGTATTTGATGGATTTCCAGCTCATGCTTTTGTGGTTCATTGATGATGAGTCACTTTGCAAAGCTAGTATGAGCTCACTACTTCATTGCTACAACTTAGTTCAATTACATGTGCATGATGTGCATGTGCAATTTGAAAATCTGTCCTTAGAAGATTGCACTGGTTTTGTGCAAGTGTAGGTTTCTCTTGGCCAAGCAAAACCCAGTTTAGGAAGCCTGCTACTTTAGCAGCCACCATTGTTACTGTCCATTCATAGCTTAGGATTAGAATAGCTTTCTTAACCCTTCTCCTTTTGTTGTTTCTTTTAATCCTTGGTTAGATTAGGATCCAAAGCATCACCATGAAGCCAAATCAGATGAACTTGATGAGTTTCAGCTTGTTGTTTTGAGTGGATAGCTACTGTTCATTCACTTCCAACACTTTGAAACTGCATTTGCAAACCCAACTTCCATGCTTTGTAACTCATCTGTAAGTCCACCTTGTGATTCCAGCAAATCACATAAAACAACTGAGATATTCCAAGCACTGTCAAGACCTGACATTAGAGACCTTGGGATAGTGTTCTGCAATCTGATTGTGGAAGATTGTCTTTCAAGATAGGTAGTGCACCTACGCACTGCTTGTGTTGAAAAGTGCATAAAAAACACATCAACACTACCCTAATCTTTGGTTAGTCTTCATCATCCTCCCAGATCGGTGACAAATGTCTCAATGCCTGCCATCCTCCATCCCTCCTCCTCCTTTGATGTCAATCTCCTCCTCGACCTCCCCAACCATATCCTCCATCTCCCCCTTCTTTGTATCCCCATACTCCATCTCCTCACCCTCCACCCCTCCATCCCTTGTCTCCTCTCCAACCTCATGAGCCCCTACCTTTGTGCTTTACCAGCGCTGGTTGCTCTGGATAAGTATATGGATTGGGCCTATGAACCAACCACTAGACATCATACTCTAGTGTCATGCTTGCATCTGCATCACCTCCCCTCCATCCCCACTATACCGGATGTAGAACATCAATCTCCTCCTTGGCAATAGTCACTGGTATCATTTGTCCCCACGGATGCACCTCTCGTGAAGACCATGCAAACTCTGTTATGCCTATAGGGACACCCTGCATCTCTCCAAAACAATCATCTGACACACTTTGGAAAATACATCTCTATGATATGCTGAGACTGCATAGTCCGACCTATCAAATATCTGGGCTTTTGGCACCATGGCAGATGCTTGTCCTCACCCACCCATAGATCACAATCTCTGAAACATCTCAAGATGAAGCTCACCAATGTAACAATACCGTGTCTCCGGTATTTATTATCTCCTACATGTGTCTACATGATGGCACCTTGATATAGAAATACACAAGGAGCACTAGCTCCTAACTGTCGTACCACCAGTGGTTGGAACATTGCTATATGCTTCCATGCCCATATCATAAAAATGTAACCTCACAACTCATGCTTTGTCCCCTTTGTATGCAATTTCATGGAGCTGGAAGTATAACATACCCAATAGACATGGTCCCCATGCGTATACTGGACCATACCTGCTAGTGCCTCTCCCTAGCCTACTGGGAAACCATGACCCCTGCGATTTGGAATCATCACACCAACAATCAATGTACACATAACGCAATCAAACCTGTCATATCTCTTTGTCAGGGTCTCTCACTTGATCTCGTAACCTTGAATGGAAAGCTTTGAGTCGTCATCACAATCATAGTAGTCATAAATGTCCTATAATCCTCAAACGGGGTCATATCATACACGCTCTTTGCGAATCAACAACCACAAAATCCTACAAACATCCTCTAGGGTAATAGTGGCCTCCCTGATCGACAAATGGAAGTTGCAAGTCTCAGAGTGCCACTGCTCCACCAACACCATCAATGTGCCCATGTTTTCCTTGATAACAGGCATATATGTGACATAAAATAAGCCAAGATCTAAAAGTGTCTACCTCTCAACCTCATCCAGCTGATCTTGAAGCCAAAATGTTGTCGATCATGTCATGACTCCTGAGTATAGATAGTAGGTAACACAACCTGAAACCACAACATAAGTCATCACATCAATCTAACATCTTCATTTGACCTATTGTACCCAAGTTGAACAAGTCATTCTATCCTAATCTAGGGAAAGTTTTTGATCAGTCAATTGAGTCGTTGTGCTTATCAAATGCATCACATAAATTCTTAGTGGCTCGCAATTGCAATTGTGTCATTTATTTGCACATGCATCATTTCCAACCACATTTGCGTCATGAAATTTTTTATTGCGTCATTTATGGCCACGTGTACGACTCAGAAAATCAGTTGTGACCCATGCTTTAGATGCATCACAACACAACTATCCCTACCCTAGACCTATGCACTTATGTCACAATGAGGTGATTGCGATGAAACACTTCACTTGTGTCACTCACGCATGAAATTGTGTTGCATGTCGTGCAACACAATTGCTTGCTAAAATCTTTCCTAGCTAAAATACACGAAAATCAAAAAAATCACAAGGTGGGTTTTGAGTAGTTACTGGGGTTGTCGACGCTCCCTCGGGACGGTGAAACGTGCGCATGCGGTAGCCTCTATGTGCAACATCTGGAACTAGCGACATCTCCTTAGCTTTTCTCACCCATAGCTCCTAATATTTCTAAATTTGGAATGCACAAATGACTTATTTTCTTAATCAAGCTCCTATTTATAGCCTAAAAATTAGGGTTTACAATTGGCATGTGTATTGGGCACACTCTTGGACAACTTTGAACCTAAATTTGACCCCCTTCATGACCTCGAAATTCATTTTCGTTTGCACCATTGAAAGTTCCTGACTATCAAATTATCTTATCGGGCCAATTTTCCAAATTTCTTGAAATTTTTCAAAAATTTGCAAAATTCTCCTGAGGGGGCACACATCTACCTTGCTTTCATAGGGCATTTTTTTACTGGATTTCTTTGACACAACGTGATGAACTGCATTATGTCAAAGAGGGGCAAAATATAGACACCGAAAAATGTCTTGGTTTGCAAGTGCCATTTTTTTATCTTCTTCTCCACATAATTAAATAATTTTAATTATTTAATTAATTCACCCCTAACCTTTATTCTACTGTGATCAATTAAATAAATTTAAAGAGATTGCTAATCTCATTTTTCTTCAATAATTAAATAAATTATTATTTAATTAATTATTTACCTTTCATTATTTGTCTCTAGTATTATTAATTATTTGTCTATTCATTCATATTTTAATTCTTCTATAGTCAAATAAATTTTAAATTATTTAACTATCTCTTGACATTTCTTCCCAATTAAATAATTAATCCAAATTAATTATTTAATGTCATTTCTCTATTTTCTCCTATTTAATTAAAATGGTCACATAAATCATTTTTATTAAATGACCACTTGCTCTTTCCTCAAATAAATAATTTAAATAAATTAATTATGCCTCCACTTGGTCAAAGATTCCTTCTCATGAATTAAATGATTTTATTTTTTAATTTCTCCATTATCCCTCCACTATCTCATCTTCAAATCTCGGTTGTTGATTGACTCTAGTCTCTTCTCGATCTTGACCTTTCATTTCATAACCTCCACTCCTCTGTGTTGCATGTCTTTTCATCCGTTGATCTTGGAATCTTTCTACAAGCTTAATCTTGACCGTCCATTCAAATGGATATCTATAAAAGAAGTCTTCCTCCTTTTTCAATCTAACAACCACTTATCTCTAACTTTCATGCTTATTGTTTGTAGGTATTTGCACACGAATTTCATGATCTGAGGGAAACTTGCAAAGGCAACTTGAGGAGAGATAAGAGAAGTGATTCAACTTCAATATGGGGAGTGCATTATTTGTTTGCTATGATTTTACTCCTTTACTTTGATTGTTTTCTCTTGTTTAGATTGGATTTCTAGCTTAGATAGTGTTGTGGTTGTCACTAGAATCTAGGCTGGTGAAATTTCCCATCTTACATTTATATTATATTTTAATTTATATAATGTAAATTATTAAATGTATTTTAAAAATATTATTATATTTTAAAGTATATATTTGTATTAAATATGTTAAATATTTAGCAAATATTTGTTATTTAATTATTTATAAATTTTAAAATATATTTATACCTATTATTGTGTACTATATTGTATATAATATATATTATTAAATATACAATTTATTAAAAAAAAATTTAAAAAAATATAATTTATTGGATAATATCTTTCTTACCACCAACTTCACCCACCATATTGACCCTATCTCTACTTTTCTTTCCTTCAAAATTGTAGTTAGAATTAACATAGATTGCAACAATAGCAATAAATGCATTCTAAAAGGAATCAATTCTACAATAAGACTAATGATTAGATAGTTATAGAAATCTGCTAATTTATTTGTACCTTTCATCTTTTTAAAGCTTGAAGTTAATTTGTTCCAAGAAGTGCAGTACATTAGCTAGTCGAGTTTTAAAGTTAGTTGGGTATATTGGGAGTCGGGTACCTGGGTGAATTATGCATTAATGCAAGGATGTTCAAACTTGTTGTTTGGTTTTTCCCAAGTGCAAAAAACATCCGGTGACTCACCTAAAGTCAACAGTTACACAAGAAGACATAAAGCATGTTACTTAAGAATTGGTTTTAAAAGGATTAATGATGATGGTGGTTTTATGATATTAAGGTTTTTATTAATCTTTTAAAAGAGAAATTGGCATGTGGAATTTTATGTGCAAGAGAAATATGTTGTTGGACAATGTTTGGGTATGGACGGTCAGACAAATTTGGATTGCGAGTAGATCTAACAATATTACCCAGGTTAGATGGCATACTTTGGAAGTTCATGAGAGGAAGAAGTGTACAAAGAAGAAATGTGAGTAACCGAGGAATTGAAGATTTGGGTATTATGCATGCGATGGAGGAGATGCCAATCTTTGTGGTGATATACTTATAATTTTTTTCCTGAAGACATAGCTTGGAGGTAGGAACATAGGGCTAATGGATTAAAATTTCTATATCTAGCTGATCACTCTAAATATCCAGCTAGTTCCTACATTTTGTTTGAAGATTAAGTTCATAATCTGATCAATTCAGTCTGATATCCTGATTGTACCTTAAAGACACGAGTCCAAAAGTTTCAAGTGTTGAAGAAATTCATAGTTCCTGATGACTTACTCCAAAATTTTCTCTTGCTAACTTTCATGTGCCATGTGCTATGCTACAATTCGTCCCCTAGATTCTCTTTCATGTGTTGATTGAACTCTTTGGTCGTCTTGTTTCTATAAAAAGGCCAAGAGTTGTTTTATTTCTTTAAATTCAACATTTGTGTATTTCAGAGAACCAAAATTATTTTAAGTTTTATTCTTGTAGCAACGAAAAATAGTACGCCCCACCTTTGAGGAATGGAGCACAAGGATAGTGTTCCTATTTCACACTTGTTACACTCAAGAAAACCTTGGAGATCTCAATTCGAAGATAGAAAGGGGGAAAGAGATCTTGCAATAAGGTATCCTAGGGTTTTATTAAAGACATTAAGAGGGTTCACCACCAAGCTAGGGCTTGGAAAGGAAAGAAATGTGAATGACATGTATTTAGTACTATGCAAAACCTAACTAAATGACCTAGGAAATGAAATTGAAATGCAAAATAACCAACTGAGAATGAACAGAGGTGCACTTGGAAGAATGATGAGCTCAAAACAAGCTCCAAAACCCTTAAAAATTGTTGTTTGATGTCCACTAGGACTCATACGCCAGTCTGGGCGATTAAGTCCTAGACAAGGGTTTCTATGCCAAAACTAGAATATGACAGTGGTGAGTCTGAATCTCCTAAAATTTGGAAAAATTATTGTATTGGGACTCATATGCCAGAAGTGACGTATCAGTCCCACTATGTTTTTTCGAAGGGTTTAGGCTTGAATCTGGTCTCCAATCCCTGCTCTTCCTTCCACACTTTGTTTCCAGATTCGAAACCCTGATTTGCAACCTGTAGGTGACTTTCTGTGAAGATGACAACCTTGTGACAACTTGATGACTTTATTCAACCTTGCAACCTAATATTCAAATATCTTCAAGCCTCAAGACACCTAGATTTGCAATTACACATGTAGAGAGAGAATTTAGCTTGTCGATTTGTTAGTAAATGGGGGTTTTCCTTAGTCAAACCCCTTTTAGGTAATTAAACCAAATTATGAGATAATGAAATAAGGACATGAAACATGGAATATGAAACATGAATAATGATACCTTGAATGATGTCTTGTAAATCAACAATCTAACATGAAGTGGCCATGAAGGATGTAGATCCAGATCTTGAAATAAGGGTAGAACTATGCTTAATCTTGGATCTTGAATGCAACATCACAACACTAGCTCAACGATATGCTTGATGCATCATGATCTTGACTTGATGATGGATCTTGAATTGTTGCAAAAAATGATGGAGAATTTTGCCCTTGAATGCCTTAGAAATTATCTTGTAAACTCTCTTGACACTCTTGTGAAGTATTGTAATCATAAACTTGCTATTAGGAATGCTCTCTTGAAAGTCTTAGGTGAAAATGAGTGAAATAACCTTGTATGTATACTTGTTTATAACAAATTTCTCAAAATTACAACACTACAAGTTGACATAAGATCTAGGAAGATAAAATCCCACCAAGAATTTGAATCAAATTTTATTTTGGGCCACACGAGACTCATATGCCAAAAGTGGCATATGAGTCCCATTAGGCTTAACTATAGGACACATTTTTTGAAAATGATTAGAATGATGTGAAATCTAGATCAAGGCATAAATAAGCCCAATTAATTAATAAAACCCTAAATTAGTGTGAAAGTGTGGAACAACACTTTACAACACCCCAAATAAGGCATAATTAAGTTTATTTAGTTTACAAGGGCCCAAAACTTAATGTGAAGGTGCAAATAAATTAAATTAAGGCAAAATTAGGTCAATTTAGCTTAAAAGGGGCCCTAAACCGATGTGAATGTGTAAAACACATTACAACACTAGATCAAGGCCGTGCATTAGGTCTATTTTAACATTAATCATTCCCAAATTAAGTCATAAGTTAGGTAACAAGTGTGAAAATGTAACATACGACATTTTTCAACACTATAATTCTTTTTCATGTTTTTTCGTTCCATTCCAAACTAAAAACTTGTATGTTTCATTTGAGATTAACTAATCTTAAGACCATTTCAAAGCTATTTCCTAATATGAAATCATACGTAACTAATTGTTTGTTCTTATCAGAAAAGACTGTGTGTTGCACTAGATTTGGGTGCATACTGACACTATCTAGTGGCAAATAATCCATATTTCTTTAAACCCTTACATCATTCTATGCCTATTTGTGAATCAATCTAGTGAAGCATAGAGTGGTTTGCTTTGATTTAGTTTATTTCTTGAGGCATGTGTGGATAATACCTAGAATACATAGTTTACATTTCAGTATTTTTATGCTTTGTTTTAGATTAGATGTTTAATATTTTTAGAAAATGTTTCAAAAATTGATAAATGCATGGAGTTTTTTTGTAAATATTTTGATTCCACGAAGTTATGAAGTGATTAATGTTAAATCTACTTGAATATATGCAAGTAATTTGAATTTCATGAAATATTATTTCAAATCTTTAATATCGTGAAGTTGTTAAGTGACTCGCGAGTGATCAAATTAAGGCTACGTTATGATCCTTTGGATACCAGCTAGCTCGTGACAACCATATACCCCTCGTGTTTAACAATAATTTACACAGCAAGCCCCAAGTGAACCTAGTGCATCAAGACCTGACATTCCCAAGCCTTGGGATCGAGTTGAGATTACCTTAGATTTAGGTTTTCTTCAGTGGATCTTTTAAGTAAAGGTAGGTTCTCGCGGCCCTCTGTGATAATTTATCTACTTGTTGGTGTGCATGTGCAACATCTGTGCCAACACAAGGTTTATCCTTAAATAATGGACATGGTTAGATACCAAGTGACTAGAGTGGACAAGCTCTTCTTTTTCTTCAAACTTTACCAAACTTGGGAGTGTATTTCCCTAAGGTCTCTAGATAATTTAGAGAAGAATGTAAACTATAATTTAGGTCCACACAACCACACCCCATGTTGCCATGAAAGACTTACCAAACCTCATATAAAATATATTTTGACAAGTTTACATGTCATAAATTACTAGTAATTTATTATTATTAACAAACACTCATAAATGAAAATATTTGAAATGCACACTCTCTTTAATAATAGACACAAAAAGGCATTAAATTTCTATTTTTCAATCTATATCACATTACATGAGAAATTCACGTACATATGATTATGAAATAGAATATAAATATGTACATTGTACCTTTTTGAATATTAACATAAATATTTAATTATGATTTAAAAAGGTAATAAAAGCCAAACACATACTCATAGCTCTTCTTTCCTAATAATTCAATGTTAATGGACTAATACTACTCTCTTTTTTAACCTTTTCCCAAGTTCCCTACCCATAAGTACTTGGGTTGGGATCCCAAGATAACAATATCAACAAAAAAGGTTGTACCTTAAGAGTTTTTCTTTCTATTAGGATTAACATTATACTTAGTATAACGTGCATTGTAACTCAATTATTTATGTAATCATCACTATATCTTTCCTAGGGTTAGCACAATTATCTCAACACTTGACAAATCTACACATCAAATGGAACTTGCAATTCAACTATAGACATATATCATACGAAAATTACAAAAGTCTACAACTATGCTTTGGTATCTATACAAGATATAATGAGTCTCACACCAAAAGGAGAATCAAGTAACAATAATACAAAACTTGATAACAATAAAAAATCATAATATTAAGGTTCCAATCTAGAGAATTATCTATAGGGTTCTTTCAAGGGTTGATGAACATGTTGAAAATATATTAGGACAAGAGTAAAAAGGTTCACCAAAAGATTCAACTAGCTAGTAACATTATGGCCAATGTAGGGAAAGGTACCACAAGAATAACATGCAAGGTTGGGCCTTACACTATAAATGTTCTTCTTCAATGTATTTACCACCTTACGATTTAGAATTCAATCACCCTAATTACCAAGAATAAATCATGAAAGAAGCTGCAAAGGTTGCAAATAAATTTGAACTATTTTATGTAGAAGTATATGAGTTTCTCTATCCAATAGAAAAAAAAAACTCTATTTTTTTATCATTGTATACATGTACTAAAGTTTCATAATCATTAGAGGTGATGATGCTTGATAGAGACTTTTTAAGCTACACAATTCCTTCCAACATTAGGAATTTGTAGAATGTTCTAGAATTTCATCTATCAAATACCGAAGAGAATTATAAGAGTGCATAAGAAAGGGGAACATAAGGGTATTCATGATGGCTTGGTAAACATTCAAGGTTTGGAGATAGTTAGATGCCCCAAATTGAATCAAATTTGGGGTGGTTAGAAAATTCATTTAATACTAACATAATTGTTTGCTATTCCACTATAGTTGCTTGCAAAAGATATGAAGACTTCAAAATTCCATATTTATGGGTTTTAATATTGATCAATCATGCTCATGCAACTCAAATTTCTCATCTACTCAAGTTTTTTGATGGCCCTTTGAAGTGCAGTATGCTATTGGTGTGTTCATAGACTATAATATATGAATGCCAAACCTATAACACATATTTAAATCAAGTCCATTGACGTACCTTTATCATGATTAGATCATCCTTAGAAATTGAAGGAAACTTAACGTACTATTTTGAGAGAGCTATTGGGGAGGTGGTTATTCTTGTCAAGCCTTTTCCAACTAATCTTGCCCAAAACATCCTTTTAGAGTGAGAATGCTTCTACATAAGATGTTTGGACAAATGGCCATGCAAGTTTGTTGTGTACATATCGTAAAATTCCTATTCCAAACCAATTTAAATTTGTTATAGAGAATTCCTTCAATTGATTATAAAATATATGTATACAGGCATATTTCAAATAGTACCTTCAAACTTATGTTTCTCATCATTATTAATGTAATCGACAAAATAAAAGTAAACCTACAAAACAAAAATCTATACACAAAAACATAACAAAATAATGCATCATACTTTAAATATCTTTATATACAAAAATAGATTAAAACATAATACCTTTTATGCATAAATTGAATTATACTTTCTAACATATTAACTTACAAATATTTTTCTATCAGCTTGACCATTACACCCCCTTCTCTGCATGTGCTATTCAATATGATTGTATCCTCTTCGTCAAAAAGAAAAGTGTTGACCATTACATAGCACAAATTTATATATTACAATTTATTTGAAGTTAATATAAAAAAATGACTTACAAACATAAGAATACTTGCAAATATTTTCCAAATCAAACTAGGATTTATGATAATGAGATTCAATAATCAAATAGGTAGTTTTTTTTATTATATATCAATTTTGGTGTAATATTTTATTATGGTTTAGTTGTATATTTTTTGAATCAATTGTATTGACCCATATTTCATGAATGTGAATAATCCACTTACCAATGATCATGTTCGTGCTGGGGAAACATCAAGACCTTAAAAAAGATGCTCTGTCCCATATAACCCACCTCAACATACCTAACTATACATTTTTTAGATCATCCGTCCAAATACACTAACTTAAACGTATATAGGGGAGAGGGCCCAGTAGTCGTGCACCCTAACTTCGCGCTTCTAATTATCCTAAGTCGAAATTTCAAATCACTCCCAATTTTTTACAGCGGCTTACTTGGCAAGTTCTCTGCTTATAACTAAGGTTTCAGGGCCACATCATCAAATATGATGCCACATCAGCATGCATTTTTGTCAAGGTGTCGAAAAAGGCCCCAAAAAATAGAGAGACCAATTCTCGTGCATTACATCATGAGTAGTTGAGAGCTAATGTGGTATCACATGATTGGTTGCTTTTTAGATCAAAAGCATACATTTTGTTTAATTATGGGTAGTCAAATCACAACTATTGGACATTATATAAACGACTATTGGGTATTATATGTACGATTGGGCGCACGACTATTGGACCCCGCTCGACTATTGGGCCCTCTCCCCTAACTATATTTTCCCCCAAAAATCAAATTCAGTTAACTTAATATAAAATATTTATAATCTAAATTTTAAAGTCATGCATCCCACATTCATGGTGATCGTACATTCATCCCACTGGAGCGAATTACGAGACTACAAAAGAAAAGCTCATCAAAAACCTCTGCTAGTCCAACTGTTATACTTTGTAATTGCGCTCGTACTTGTTTGCTTGCACTGAAAGCAACTGATATTATCTGTATGAGTGACACGTGCCACATCCAGCCCTAAAAGTTGTTTGCCAAGGGATGCCGAAAAATGGGCATGGTTGAAAAATGGGAAAGCTCAAATTAGCGAGTGACCATCACACAACAAATAGGGATTTGGGGCCCCACGAGAGTATTTGCACATAGTAAGTTGGAATTGTAGAGGTTACCCTTGGAGAAGAGGACCGGGGTTGGGGCCCATAGCAGAAGGAAAAGACATTATCATTCTTACAGAAACTCATGAGCATGACAGTTGCAAAGTTCCAGATTTTGAAGGGTATGCTAAAATTTCAGTGTGGAATGAAGGGACTGAAACAGGTAAGGGGCATGGAGGGATTACAGTCCTAATAAAAGAAGCTTGGGGAGAGATGATAAAGGTTGAAAAAATGGATCCAAACAAGTAGTTCATATGGCTAAAAATAACAGAAAATGGGGCAATAATTTGGCTGGTTGCATGTTATTTTGCTCCTAAAAACTTAAAGGTCTACAAGAAGAGAAAGATGGATAATGAAGACCCTTTTGCTGCTTTAAAAAAGGACATTTCTATTTTTAGCTCTTCGGGAGAAATAGTGCTAATGGGGGACTTTAATGCAAGGACAGCCAACAACCAATCCATTCAGTTGGGCAGTAGTGGGGAGGAAGACAACAACACTCTTTGGCTTGAGGAGGCGGAGGTTTAGACTTGGGAAAGGACCTCTCAAGATGGCAATGGGGGTGTGTCACATTTTGGAGTGGAGTTACTTGGTTTATGTAGCTTATATGGTGTGGTAATCTGTAATGGTATGAAAATGTGGCCAAAGTCGGGTGGTATCACTTGCAAAACCTACAATGGGCAAAGTGTTGTAGACTATGTGTTATGTTCTCAAAATTCGGTCTCTAGGCTGCTGGAGTTCAATATTGGGTGCTACCCTATTGGTCTAAATTCTAATCATATGCCTCTTCTCGTTAAATTTAACATTCAGGATGGCAACCAGCAAGATGGCAAAAATCAGTACTCTCATAAGAAGGCTCACTCACAAGGAAAAATCCTTGTGAATCATGAAAATCAAGAAATCTTTGTGGCTGCGTTGGATCATCACCTCCATGAAAGAAAAAAACATACCATGCAATGAAAGCAATGAAAAAAATGAATACATTAGCAGCAATATGTTGGTTCCACTAATTCAGAAGGCTCTAGAAGGTTGTAAGAGATCTCAAACCAAGAAAGGGATTTCAAATACTTTTCCTGCTAACCCATGGTATGATGAGGAGTGCAAAGCAGCAAGAAGATTGGTCAAAAAGAATATGTCAAACAAAGAAAGTAAAGTAATCTACGAGAAGTTGGTAAAATCTAAAAAAGAAACCTATGTGAATTTAAGAAGGAAAGAGTTAATTGCTTTGGGTAAACACAATCCCAAAAGTTTTTGGAGAGAGTTGCAACAAAAGAAGAGTCAGACAGAAAATAGTATCACTGGGAAGCAGTGGTTAGAGTATGCGAAGCTCTTGTATGAACGACCAGTGGAGAAAATCAAGCCCCCTTTAATGCATGCCTCAAGTGAACTCTTCTCGGAGGAGGATATCAAGAAAGGCATAAAAAACCTAGCAAGTGGTAAGGCTCAAGATATTGATGGGCTGCAGGCTGAATTCTTAAAATGGGGTTGTGTGCTCCTCACACCTCACATCAAATACCTCTTTAATAGCATCACTCAAAATGGCTTTCCGGCTGAATGGGCTACCAGTGTGGTCATCCCCTTACATAAAAGTGGGGATATCAATAATCCCTCTAACTATCGAACTATAATGGTCAATCCTCTTCTTGGTAAACTTTATGGGAGCATGTTAGAGCGCAGAATCAGTAATTGGGCCGAAAAGGAAGGTAAAAGGGCAAAGGGGCAGGCTGGTTTCAGACCAAGGCATTCTACCATAGATCACTGCATCACGCTTAGGCACTTAATTGAGAAAGTTTGGGACACTCAAGGGGCTGAAGCTTTTTGTTGTTTCGTTGATTTCAAAAAGGCCTTTGACACGGTACCTAGGGACAAATTGTGGAACAGAATGAAGGAACTTGGTATTCCTGATGAACTTAGAGCAGCAGTCCATAAACTTTATGAGAAAGTTAGCGCTAAAATTAGAACAAAAGATGGTATGTCTGAATGCTTTGGTAGCGACATCGGGGTCAAACAGGGTTGTCCACTATCTCCCACTCTGTTTGGATTATATATTGATAAGCTTGAAGAATGGTTAAACAAAACTGATGGGGAGGGTATTCAACTAGCTAGTTATGTGGTGAAGTTACTTTTATATGCGGACGATCTTATCTTAATTGCAAAATCTGCTCCGGGTTTGAGAGGTCATTTAAAGGCTCTCGAGCTCTTTTGCCAAGAGGTCGGTATGCAAGTTAACACCAGCAAAACCAAAATCATGATTTTTTCTTTGAAAAGGAAGAAGCAGCAGTTTAATTTCATCTTTGAGGGCAGCCCTTTGGAGGTGGTGGAAGAATACAAATATCTAGGGATTGATTTCCATAATAGGCTCAGCTGGGAGACTTGCAGGGCAAAAAGGATTCAGGGTGGCTGGAAGGCGTCTTATCTACTACAAAACAGATGTAGGAAAGCAGAGTTATGGGATTGGAAATCCAAGAAAACCCTTTTTGGTTTGTTGGTGGCACCGGTTGTCCTCTATGGTTGTGAGGTTTGGGGGGGTAGCATGTCAAACCACAAGTGGAGGCAAGTTGAAAGAATTCAAAAACATTTGATCACTACTAACATCAAAGTCAAATCTTCGGTTCCGTATGAGATTCTCTTGGCTGAAACTGGTATGTTCCCGTTGGAGGCATCTGCTGTCATCCGGTTAATAAGTTATTTAAAAAAAGTTGAGAACATGGATTTGCACCGCTGGCCCAAAATGGTTGTTGGGGAGGAGCTAAACCGTAGAAAGAAGACTTGGATGAAGCAAAATAGCAAGTGGTTGAACAAATGGAACATTAAACTACATGAGTGCCCCAACACTAATGCTGAGATAAAAAAGTTTGTGCTAGAAAAGTTTAGGTCTACTATGTGGACTAAGCAGGTTGGCCGTAAAAAGTCACATTATATCCAGGTGTTCAACCCCACGTGGGAGCATGATGAGAAAGACTATTTAAGGGTTACAATTAAAGGCAAGGCTAGGCTTTTGGTCGCTCAAATAAGAACCGGGTCACACCATCTTAGATGCGAGACAGGTAGGTGGGCTGTTCCCAAGGAGGCTTGGGAGCAACGAACATGTATTTTTTGCAACAAAGGGACTGTCGAGACTGAATGGCACTTCATGATTGAGTGTGCTGCTTATGATGATATCCGTATCCAATATGAAGACATTTTGAAGGTGGACAATCTAAATGAGCTTTTTAGGGAAACTAAGCTCCTCAAAACTGCTAGCTTTCTGATCAAGATCTATAATAGAAGGGCTGATATGGAAAAGAAATTGAAAATGGTTAAAGTTTTGGTGCTTGGTCCCATAGACTGATGGTCTCGTGGACGTCATTAAAATCCATTCATTCATTCATTCAAGGATTCAGTGAATGGAGCCCTGATTAAGGAATGTCATTCCGAAGGTCGATAATCGCACACGTGGAACTCAACACAGTAGCCCATTCCTGCCTCTCTATCACGTTAAATTGCTTTTGGTACCTGCCTAACTTCTTTCCCACAAAAAGGCTTAAAACAAAAAACACATTTTCGTACACACAAAATGTGCACTGTTTCCGCTGTTCTCATTTCGTCTCTCATGCTTTTTACCGTCTGTTGTAGCTGGAATTGGGACACCGCGTTAGAGGGTGCTGTCAAACGACATTAACGGAGCTGGGATGCAGTGCAAAAAGGTTTAAACAACTACATATTTTCTTACATCCACACAATGCGCATTGTTTCCTCTCTTCTTCTAACGGATCTCGATTCTGTCTTTTTCAGATCGAAGCATTACCGCAGTTGCTTCTGTAATGTGACGGGAAATTTACGACCTTTGGAAACGCGAGCAGCATCAAAAGAAAAATGGTTCAGTACATATTTTTTTTAACCTGAGGTCTGCGTTTGTACTTTATTTGGCTGATTTACATTTTAGTAGTTAGTAAGTGCGCCGGTATATTTTTGTGCGGTGGGATTTACTGTCTTTCTTTCAAAGGTTTACGACAGGACATTGTTGTCCGCCTCTCAAATGTACATACATACAAGCCAAAGGTGTCTTTTCTTTATGTTATGTTGTTCAGATTTCAAGTGCAAGCGCCCTTTTCTGCTTTATTTGATCCTAAATGGCCGAAAGTAAATGCCCTAATAATTTGCGCTTCATCTATCATGCATCAAGTTTAAATATGGAATGTAACTAACTTCTTTTCAATCTGTCGGTAGAGCTATATATTTTCCTGCGTGTGAAATATGTGTTTTCCTCTGTGTACCAGAGAACGTTAGGTTTCAAAACTAGGTTAAAGTGGTAAAATCCAGTTAAAACTGCATTTTCGACCTTAATGAAATTGTTAGTAATCACGAATCGATTCAACACTAAATATAGATGTAGCAGGTTGTTTAAACAGTAGAAAGTAAAAAGGTATTGATAATCGCGCTCGCCTGTATATTTTAGTAATTTATCATCTGGTTTTATCGATCCAACATTTAACTGAGTAAATATTTGTTTTATGGGCAACGATGGAATTGCTCTTTCACGTTGATTGTCGTGTCGAAGGAATATTTATTTTTCTTTGGTGTATGAAAACCCTATGCAAAGTCTTAATGGAATAGGACGGATGGAGCGGCGTTATTTGTTCTCTTCTTCGTGTTTTTATGCGCTTGCATGTTTTTCTATCCGGCCGGAGAATGTACCTTTGAATGCGCCTTTCATCATATCACAGGTAATAGTTTACATTCGCGAATTTAAATTAGAAGCCCAGAACTTTTGTTTCAATTTTCTGTTTCGTAATTTCATCAGCTTTAAATTCACTTGCATTCCATGATTTAATTTGTATACTCCTTAGTCCTTTGTTTATGTTTTCATTTATATAAAACGTGGAAGAATACATACGGATGCAGTTTTTTAAAAGGGATTTCATGTTTTTCTTAAATGTCCTTAACGTTTTAAATTTATGCAACCTCTTTTCTTATAGTTTTTCTTTGTTCTTTTTTATTCATTTGAATTTTTTTTATCATTTTGTTTGACCCTTTCTAATTTCAAATTTATGGTTATGATTTTTCTTTTAATTCTTTAAATAAATAAACAAATATTTATTGAAATAAATCAATAAACAAGTTTATTTTTTCTTAGGTTTGTGTAAAATTATTTAAATAAATATTTTTTATTTATTCAGTTTTATGATAATTAAATTGAGGTTTATAGTGAGAAGGATAAACATATTGAAGGTTGAAGTATTCACATGCGCAAATCATGATCTCTAAGGGCAACTAAGATCAAACGATATATGCAACAATTCAAGGATTTTTGCTAGCTATCCAAGAATGTAAAATGCAAAAGAATAAACACAAAATTCTATATAGCGAGTCTCTTGATTTTGCTCAATTAATGGGTGTTGATCTAAGTTCTAACATGTAGAAAAAAACTACAACTTGTCACCATTTTCACATTCTTTTGTCCCTATCACATCATTGTACTGTAGCTGTATTGTTTTCCATAGGGTTTGATATTGTGACCAACATTGGCATGCACCACAATCACATTATCATTAATTTTGTAAACACTATAAATTTTTCTAATTGTGCTTTGTGGAGGTTGGAATATACTTATTAGAGATGATTTATAAATTCTCCTAACATGTTGATAAATTTAGGCATATGTAGCCTTCCCATGTTGTATATGTTTTTCCACTCACAATATAGCTACACAATCCACAATCCCATCCTTGGAATATGTAGGGCCTAGGAAATATTGTTATATAGATAGGATATTTCAATTAGCTATTTTCATTTTCAATTAATAGTTTTATATAAAACGTTTAAAGATTAGGTTTGTCAATTACTACACAAATCATTTACTCATCAATATTTATCAAAATTTTATTCTTATGAAAAATCAACTTCAACTATGCTACTCACAATTGTCACTACTATTAATAAAACATGGGGTCAACATCAACCATAAGAGCTATAATATTCATTTACAAAAACTTGTTAATCTTAAATTGTATCTATGATACTTCTAAATTATTGTCATCACTCATATATCAACTACATAATAAATAATTTTATTACAATAGGTAAAAATGTATATACTCATCATTACATGCCTAAGATACATATGACTTGCAAGAATCTCTTTAACTCAAATTATTGTGACATCGGATACCGTGGATGTGTGAAATTGAGTTGGTCTTCAAACCAATCACTTTCTTCTAGCCTATTTTTTCTTTGATTCTTGACCAGTCTCAAAATAATGCCTTCATTCTCTACTTGCAAGTTCTTCAGAATATGAAATTGTAGTTGGCTTTCAGAGAAAATATTTAGCTTTTGATTGGGCTTCTACACATTTTTAACATCTAATGAAATTGTTGTGAGGATTTGTAGAAGACTTAAAATTGTGATATGCTTAATATTTTTAAAATTTGGTTTTGGATTCTCTAGAATTTCCCAGCATCAATTTAAGGACTACCCAAAAAGCAAATCTGAATATAGAGTGGATTAATAAATGGTTACATCGAGCAAATGATCTCCAAGGATTTTGTAAAGCTCTAGCAATTTCATTCCCTTTCGTACATCATAGATAACAAATGAGAGTTTATGTTCATGCATTGCTTGTGAATACAAAAACCTTTTATGGGCAGTTTTGTGATTCCAATCCCCTGCAATCAAGAGAGAAGCTCTCCAATGTATCTCAATCTTGGGGATTCTGGATGATGAGATCCTTATAACTATTCTCGACAAACTATATGATCCCATAAACAAAAAATCATGGTGCTTAGTCAACAAACATTGTTTCTCTTTGGAAGCAAGGTGTCACATCTCGCACTAGCATCATCCATGACGAGTGGTGAAGGTGTGGAAATGAATAGAAAAAAAAATATTGAAAAGAAGCGATGGGGAGGGACAAGAGACATGGTGCCAATATGGGCAGCATGTGAAGGTATGAGCACCCATTAATCGAGTGAAACTGGTGATGAAGTACAACATGGGCCTCCCTCATTCATTAAAGGCTTTAGAAACTTCCAAGAAAAGGAAATGAGTGGATAAAAAGCCAAAATCCTCAACCTTTTTTGTTATCTTCCATTCTTGTGCCATTAAAAGAGATTTTGAATGGGTGGAGAATATCTACCAAGCAAAAAGAATGGATAAATTTTGTTAGACTCGAAGGGAGAAGAATGCAAATAATGGCATGGGTGACAAGAGGGGAAGAAAGGATGTGAGGAGAAGAAAAGCACTAGCAACATAAGAAGAAATTGCAGAGGATGGGCAAGAACAGATTGTGAGAAAGGTCACAAAATGTGATCTCATGAAGAATGTAGAAAAGAAAAATAAACATGGGGAGAAAGTAGGAAAAATTGTGTGGGAAAGGAAGAAAAAAATAGGAAGAAAACAAAGCAAATGAAAGGGATGGAAGTAGGAATCAGTGTGGAAGCTTGGAGGCACAAGAACTATGAGGGTGATGAAGCCTCCTAAGGAAACGTGGGCTTGTGGAATGCATGATAGCATGATATGCAAAATATAACAATTTTTGGAAGAAGATTTCAAGATTTTGAAGGACGTGCCTAAAGAAATGTGGTCTCATTTACTTCAATGGTTGTAGGTTTTACATGAAATGAATTTGTTGAAAATATTTATAAGTAGAAAGGATAGAAGGATTTCATGAGAGAGGGATGTGTAAAAATCTTCCAAGGGAATGTACAAAGGAGTAGCTTGTGGAGCTTTGTAAACCCTTTGGTAAAACTGCATTATATGCAACATGGGAGCCAACGGCATTTAGGTCATTGTTGAATCTTTATTTTTTTTAAACTTAAACTTTGAGATCTCAAAAATTTCTACTAGTTTCTAAATGGTGCATTTTAGAAGCGTCGGCTTTGGTTGCATAGTAAATTGATTTAACTGGATAAATTAAGAAACAAAGAATTAGATTGCACAATGAAACTAGATCTTTCACTCATTTATGTTGAATTTTATGACAAGGGAAATTGTAACTTCATCATATTGAAATAGTTGATGAATGGGAGAATAATCAACTTGGAGTTGGGTGATCCCACAATAGTGTTTTACAATTTTTGGCCAAACAGGACACTGAAATTATTATTTTCAACTAAATCTTCACATTCGGGCACTTATAGCGGCTAAACCATGAGGAATTTGAAGATGAACTAGAGTCTCATCACATTTTGTTTGTAGATTCTAAAAATATTTTTTTCAAAATTTTTGGAATCAGATTGCACTTCTTTTTCCATCTCCCACGAAAACTGGTTTTTTTCAAAAACAAGCATTTTTAAAAAGTGGCGCACACCGTATAACACATAACTCTTTTTCCATGAGGGATAAAATTATAATTCTTTCAAATTTAGATTTGTAACTTTGACATCTAGTGCTTCCACTTCGTTAGATAGTTTTTTATTAAATATTTTTTCTTTAATCAAGTTTCGAAGTCAAACCAATTACAATTCAAACACAATGCGACCGTATAATGCGTAACTTTTTTTGTATATATCAAAAATCAATTTTTATTTTTTTGTTGGATTAAGGACTTCAATATCTGGTGCACTCATATTTTCAATTTTTTTTTTTGATAATTTGCTATTTTTCCACATGTGCAGAACAAAGACCTTCATTTTCAATGAAAAACCTATGTTTAATAAAACTAAGAAAACAAATACATAATAAAACCAAAACATATTAAAATTATATTCGTTGGATAGCTCGTTCCGATGACTACTTGATTCCAGTTGGGTTTGTGAAGAATCCTCCATTTTCATCCTCAACCCGAGCTTCGAAGTGTAAAAAATTAGGTTTTCAAAGTGGCTGAAGGGGAGAATGAGGGAAAAGGGGGGTTCGGTCGAACCCATATTGGTTCGGATGAACCCCTAGTGATTCACTTGAACCTGGGTTTGACCGAACCCAAGTTTGGCCGAACCTCCTTCCCAAAAGGGGTTTTTCAAAAAAAATTGTCCGTGCATGCATTGACTTGGCTCAGTCGAACCCTAGTTCAACTGAATGTTTTTTTGGTTCGTGCGAACCTACAAGTTCGTTCGAACCCCCAAAATCAAAATTTTTGCCATGGGCTCATTTTTTGTGAGTTTTCCTTCCTCCATCAAATTGTAAACCACTATTGTGGCTTCACCCAGTTCAAACTACTAACCCGAAGGAGATGATGTTGGGAAAGAAATGCTTTAATTATGGGTAAAATTGAACACTATTTTTTGTATGGGAGAGCATAAGACATGAATACTTGAAGCCTTTAGTTATTCTTGGATTACCTGTTAGGTGAAAATATTGTCAACTAAATTGACTTTCTTGTTTTTGGACCTTGTGGGATGGTACAACACATTTGTTACACTTTGGTAAATATTAAGTGGTAAAAATTATTATACTTATAGCTTAAGATTGGAAATGGTCATTAACTTTGTTATAGTGTTCCTATTGACAAATTCATCATATATTATAATCCACAATGATGTTAAGGTTAAGCTTGAGATATAATTTTGGAATTATACATATAATTATTAATTTATTAGTATGTAAGGTGAAATCTAATGGATTGTGACAAGGTCTTAAGGATCACAATGGAATAATTGAATTGCAACGATATTGTTTTTATATGAAATCATTCGTTGTTGATCATTAAGGCCAACTTTTAGTGAGTAAACAGTACTTAGTCTATAAATCAAGCTATTACAAGAACATGGGTTTACATAATAGATTAAATAAAATCAAAAGATTAAAAAATATTATTATTTTCAATGTTATTGAAGCTATAAGTTCATATGATGCTCTAATTGATATATTGATACCAACTATCTAGGTATGAATCACGTTGTAAATAATAGTACTCGGAGGACAAGAAAAAAGACAACTATATATATATATATATATTTGCTAAACAATACCACATTTCTACTTTCAGTTACTCTACCTTGCTTGACACGGTAATAATATTACATGCACCATTGCGCATACCCTCAAGAAGGTCCTAGTTTGATTATCGAGATGTTTACGAGCCTATGAGCACTTGAGAGGATATGCAAATAGAAGGGGTGGGGCGGGCGGAATCACTAACCAAGACGAGTCTTAGTCACATTACATCGTGAGCTACTTTTAAGGCACTAAAATTGATCATCAATTGATTATTACCTTTGCCTAGTTCACTACCCAACACAACAATTGCATACACTCCTCTAATACTATTTTTTTCTCTTTTACATAAGCATACTAGATTAATACCACCCTTGCAATTACTTTCTTACTTTTGATTATTAACATTATTCTTAACATTCGCATTAGTTTTAGTGTTAATGTTTAAAATTATTAATGTTGGTATTATATTATTAGGGCATTAGTATGAATACTACATCAATGTAACTCATCAAACTACATCTTAATTTCCTAAAACAAGTCAACTATTTTATTCGGAGACTACTATTACTTATTAATGTAGCTATTTATTGTGCTTATGATGCTTAGTATCCCTATTAATATAAATATTAAAATTATGTTTAGTATTGTCATTATTGATGCTCACATTAATACTTCTCTTAAGGTTAATTTTATTATTCTAATTACCATCATGATTAATATTAGAACCCATCCTAATATTATATTAAACTATATATCAATTTCACCACTCATTAATAACATTAGCACTAAGATTACTCTCCATATTAATGTTAATGTTATATTGACTATTATTAGCAGTCATAAAAATGTTAATGTCAATCTTTAATACTAATGTTGATATTATATCTATCATCCTTATCAATAACATTAATATCAAAATTTATTTTTCTTTAATTTTATTTTTCATTAATCTTAATATTAATCTAATGCCTACTATCATCATAATTAGTTTCTTTGCTAATATTAATATTTATTTCAATATTAATCTCAAATTACTTGAAACTTAAGATTTGCCTGTCATTGCTGTTCAATCATCATTTATATTGCCGTTAATATTATTAGTTGCCCGACTTTACCTTTCATTATTAAAATTATTTAATGGAGTTGAGGTCAAATTAAATAACATATTAGTAGGTCTCCTTGCTGATAATGCCTCTTTCTAGTGTTAATATTATGATTAAGATTTTATAATATTAGCATTTACATAGAAAAAAACTGCAATAGTTAATTATATTTTATAAAATATTTTATATGATCTTGAATAACTATCTAATAAGAATATTCAAGAAAAAAGTTTGCACTCAACATAGAAGTTCAATTGAAAATATACTTTTCTCAATATCCTTGAGTTGAAAGTTGTAGTTTAAACTTCAAGCACATGTGAAATATCCTTTCTGTCAGTCTATTTTATTAAATGTTATATAAACACTTCATGGTCTATTTGCTTGTCATCTATTGTAAAAACACTCTGTAAAATGTTCTAAAATATGAAACTACCAATATGTAGAGAAAACAATTATAGAAGATATAGCAATGTGTACAACCCCGATGCCTATTTATTTGACCATATACTCAACATTTAAAGATCAATTTAACAAATTCTAAGTCAATTTAAATGCATGTAATATTGGCGATAATTAGGTGAATAAAATTATGTTTTAATTATTAAAAAGGCTACCATTATAATCATAACTTAGTGCAAAGATATTGGTTGCCAAGGCAAAAAAATTACCATAATGAAGACCCATCCAAATTCAAATGCCATCCAAAGGCCCAAAAGTCTATGTTCTACCAATATCCCCTACCAATATCCCCAAGCATAACTAAGTAGAGAGAATACCTTAATTGATTGAGGGAAGTATCTTCTCTTTCTGTTCTTCAACACCATGTTTGGAAGAAGTCCGATAAGGTTCTACAGCAGTTGCATTATAATCTGTTGGAAAATGGAAGAGCATCTACATTTGCACAGTAATAAACACAAATAATAATATTAAGTTCATATAAGATTTACAAGGAATTGTGCACATACTTATAGAGCATTGCATTCTCTTTACTTCCCTAGACTACCCTTGAACTATCTATAGAAAACTAAATCCCAACTAAATAAATATTTTAATATTTTATTACTAACATAAATCACTAAGGTGACTTTATTACAAATATAAATCTTAATATTCCAAGATAACTCATGTCATATTTAAAAAACAAGTCATAAATATGTTTAAAAAAGACATAGTTTTACTGTAACACCGAGATAGTCTCATTTACTGCTGTAAATATCGCATAGAAGCCAAGACAACACAAAACATTCACTCAACAATTTATGGCATAACACAAGCATCTTAAATTCTTATTAAATAACTCTCGTTAATATTGCAAAACTTCAAAAATTTGAAACCTCAAATGATATCTGAGAACTCTGTTTCATAGAGAATATTGTTATTGTTATTCAATGAAACAATTGCTTTTTATTATGTTCACAATTCGGTAGAATACCGGTATCAGTGATTTAAGTCAAACTTTCTTAAAGTCTCATGATCGCTGAGTTTTTCGCATGCTATGGAATGCTGAGTTGTTGGCAATGTATGTATATAGCAACAACGTCTGATGTCGTTCACTTTCTAATATAAAACTAATAAGTAATAGTATATACTGATGACTGCAATTTGCATTTATCTGCTATCTCTTTAGTCCTACAGTTTTTCCTTTCTCTTTTTCTATTTATTTTTTTGCTCTGCATAAGACTTTAAGGGCCGCATCAACAAAAAAAAAAACACGTCTCATGTGGTAGAATTACAAGGCTCAATTCCACAATTTTCAACTATCCCTGAGACATTTATTTCTCTGACTGTTAAAAAACCACTGGAGTTTCTTTGCACTTGTGACATCCAAGATTCCAAACAGACATCAAAATGAAGTTGTGTTGCAAACATGAACTATTGTGGTCAATTGATAATACTTCCCTTCACAAGAGAAGGCATATATTTTTGTATGATAGATCTATGCTACTTGTATAGTTTCTGATAGTCTGTCAGAGCTCTTTATTTTATGAAGTAGCCACATTGCTGTTTGAATGTTATAGTAATCTTTTGTGAACTTAAAAAAGAAGAAGTCATTATCAGAACCTTTAGGCCTTCTATTTATTTTAGGTTACTCACAGAAATATTATCAATTACAAATTATGTTCAGAGCATACCTATCTATATCTAAGCTTCATGCCTGTTGGGATGGGGCACAAAATAACCCTATTAAATCTTAAACAACTCACAAGTCATGGACTTAGGAATATGTGTGTTATACAATTACCATCAATTTTAGAGAGAAAGACGTAGTATGCAATGTGCAAATCTTATGGTAGGTTTCATTTGAAGATGCAGTTGTTAGTTGATTCTTAAGAACATTTTTAATTTTTTGACCTCCTTACAGTGACCTTTCCTCTACTTGAATCTTCATTGCTCACACCCTGATAGTCATTCAGTACTCTTTAAGATGAAATATGAATGGGGCAACTAGGTTACAATTGTTAATGTTTAACAGCGTCGGTTGATCCTTCCAGCTCATGTTCGTTGAGAGAGTATTAAACTGAATGTAGTCTTCGACTATTCATTTAATACTCATTATTTTCGTGTCTTATATTCTGGCCGACATAAAAGGTTTCCTTTATTATTTATCTATTAAAGGCCGACATTTGTAAAAGGATCTTCTTAATGTATTGAGGCCTGACATATAATGAATGGATATATATTCGACTTCAAGTTGTTCATCACATAGAGATACATTCTTCTTCGATTGCTCTCTGCCAGTCCGACATAGTCAAGTGCAACACTACTGCGATCTAGAGGAGATCGTCCTTATAAAAGGCGAATATAGCATTGAGATCTTAATAGAGGTGAACAAGTCTATAAATAAAAGGCGAACTCCATAAAGAATCTCGACTCCAATTCTATCAATGGCGAACAGGTTCTTTATGCTACTTATCATCCTTATCAAGATGCGGATCTAATCATCAGATCAGTGCGAATTTCCCCAGAGATCTGAGTACATCCTTTCTGGTTCAGTGATCTCAGAAAAGTGCGAACAGGTTCAGACTTAGTTGAGAATTTACCAGATCTGATCTGTAGAGTGTTGTCAATGCTTGAGAATTGAAGTCTTCAGTGCTACGCAAACATTATCAGTTTTGCATTTTCTCTCAGGTGTGATCTAGAGCTTGACATCTGTTAATTGGTCTTGTGTTAAGACTTCATTGTAAGTTGTAAATCTACTACTGTTACATCATATATATAAGAGAGAACTTTGTTGCTGGGTTTTTCTCCCTCAAGAGGAGGGTTTTCCTAGGGTATATGCTGTGTTATTTTTCCTGATTTTTGTTTTATTTTTCTGTACATTAATCTGATCACTTAAAATCAACATGGTATCAGAGCGGGTTTATGCATGATCTTGATCAGATTTATTATGAAAATTAGAAATTGATATCTGGGAAAGAATCGAGCTTTTGTAGAAAGTTGTTATTAGAAGAAACTAATACACGTCTAGTGGAGAACACCTCTTCTTGGTTGCAAACTAGAGCAGAGGAATGTATTCAGGCTGGTTGTTCGATGGGCATTGTGTCAGCTATCTATCTCAGGACTGAATGGGTGGGCTTCAACAATAAGTTTTTGAATGCTTGGCAAAGGGTACATGGTTGGTAGTAAGCGGCTGTGTGCTTGGGATTAAAGCTAATGCAATATTGAGTCCCCTATCAACTGTCACTTCACAGAAAAGTTCATTGCCATAGCTGGTGTTGTGAAAAAGTCTCACGGTTGACCTAACATTGCTTTCAGATTTCATTCACAGTTCTGTATTAATAGGTCCCCAGGTTTCTACCGTGAGTTGGAAAATTTGTGCTGTGCTTACTACAACCAAGGGATAACTTCAGGTCTGAAGTTCCAATGAAGTTATGGCCATGTGAAGGCAATAATGGGCCTGTGTTCAAACCGTGAAGGTTGTGTGTTGATCTATGTGCATAAGCAACGTGTCTTCATCAAAAGATAAGTATTTATTGCTTGCTTAGCTATTCCATTTATTTGGATCTTGCGTGATTAGAATAGAAAGATTGTAACTTCTTTTGATTTGTGCTATCTAGCAGAAAGATTTTTGAAGAATTCAGGGGCAGATTAGAATATCCTGTACTTGTCATGTCTCTTGCTGATGTAAGACCTCTTAAGAGACATCACACAACCAAGGTCTCGCTGTTGTTTTGGCTTCTCCTCTCAGACATTGGATCCGACCTTGGGTCATATATGATCCAAAGAAAAAGCATTATGACTTCAACAAGATAAGTATCTTATTCTGTTCATTCTTGTTTTGAAATCTAGGACAAAAATTTCAGTCTGTAGAGTTGTGCAGATCTGATGTCGCTTAATTGGTTGTGTATGCATTGTAAGATCATGTTTTTTCTTTTGAATAGTGTTTAGCAAATGGGATAAAGACCCTTTGGAGACACCATTCTTTGTGAGTTGTTTCATGCTTATCATGTAGATCTCTGAGTGTGACTTTGAGAGGAAAAAGAGAATTGCATTTTTCGATTGTGATATGTTGATCACATTGATATCACTCTCTAATGCATGAACCGTGTTAGAGCCTTGACTCTTGGAGAGAGCTGGTTCTACATGCTAACCGCATAATGCATTCAAGAAATCTGGAGTTGTGCAGACTATTTGTTTGTTGTGCTGAGTTTGGCACTCTCGAGAGGAGTAAAAGATGAATGAAAAAGTCACACCAGAAATTATATAAAGATAAGTTTCTTTATCCTTCTAGTTTGATCTTTTGATTTATTTATTCATGTTCTAACATTGTGCACAAAATCTCATGTAGTCATGTTATAACTTGTGATTGTAAACCTTGTATGATTCCAGTCTTGTTATTTCTTTGGGTAACTATAAACTGTTAGTAATCTCTCTCTAAAATGCTTGCAGTTCAATGTTCTAGGAGCAAGAAGGTGATGAGAGATTGCTATGAAAAGCTTGAGGCATCATGTGAGGAAGTCATGCCGACCAAAGAAATAATCAAGCAGCCTTGGAACTGAGCTGGTGGCCAGAGGGAGCTCACTTCCAGAAGTCTTCTTTGCAATCTTTGGAGCAAGGATCAAGAGGGAGTCTTGTAACTCACTAAGAAGAAGTGAAGATTGTTGCTAAACCCTTAGAGCATCCCTTCAGTTGCTGAGATCAGATTTGCTCAAGATTACCTTCTGAATTTGCCATTGGTAGCTTCGCAAACCTATTCAGAATAGTGAGATCTGAGATAAGGTCGATGAGGACTATTCTGAACTCTCTTCATTACCAAAGGGTGCATTGGAAAACATTTATCTAAGTCAAAGTATTGCAGTCAATCTTGGACGAAGAGGTCAGAAGGTTGATGCAAGTGCCTGAAGATTTAGAGGGAGCCTGCTGAGCCTGAAGAAGATGGTCATCTTGCTAGTTCAGATTTGGTGGATCCTACATTGTACAGACAGCTGATTGGATCCTTGATGTATCCAGTTAACACTAGACCGGATATTTGCTATGCAATGAGTGCACTTAGCCAGGTCATGTGTGATCCGAGGTAGATACATCTTGTTACAGCTAAACATATCCTGAGATACTTGTGTGGCACAGTTGGATATGGGTTGAAGTATACTTTAGATGCAGACTTGGAGTTACTTGGTTTCACTGATTCTGATTGGGCAGGCTGTGTTACAGATCGAAAGAGCACCTTTGGTTGTTGCTTCAGTTTGGGTTCTTCCATGATCTCCTGGTGCAGCAGGAAGCAGTCTTCTGTAGCATTGAGTACAGCAGAGGCCGAGTATATTGTAGCTTGCATGGCAACTCGAGAAGCAGTGTGGCTTCGCAAGCTCCTTGCAGGATTGTTTGGACAATCAATGGAGCCCACCATTATTCATTGTGATAATCAGAGTTGTGTGAAGCTCTCTGTCAATCCTGTGTTTCATGACATAACCAAGCATGTTGAGATCAAGTACCACTATATCAGAGATAAGGTACTGCGAAAGGCTGTACAGTTGAGGTACATTAGCACTGATGAGCAGACGGCAGATATTCTCACCTAGCCTCTCGCCAGAGTAAAGTTCGTGTACTTTCAAGACAAGCTTGTTATGGTGGAGAATCCAGCCTTGACTGAGTATGAGTCTCAGTATCAGTGAGCCTTGCTTAATGAGTTCTTCTTTGTGAGAGAAGTTCGAGGTGAAATCCCTTGTTAATGCACTTTCTTCTGTGACGGAAGAATTTTAGGTGAAAGCCCTCATTTCCACCCTCTGAGAGAGTCATGGTGGATGTCATGTGTGCAACTCCATGACATATTTTGTACTTGTGTTTCACCCTCTGAGAGAGTCATGGTGAAAGTCACGTGAGGTGACAACATCACGCAAGTGATGAACACTTGTACTTACTAATGCATCTTCTTCTGTGACGGAAGAATTTGAGGTGAAAGCCCTCGGTTCCACCCTCTGAGAGAGTCATGGTGGATGTCATGTGTGTGACTCCATGACAACATCACGTGAGAGAGTCCGTGATGATCTTTCTGTGCTTGTGTTTCACCCTCTGGGAGAGCCATGGTGAAAGTCACATTGAGGTGACATCATCACGCAAGTGATGAACACTAGTACTTAACCATGTGATGGTTAATATCACATTGAGGTGATATATCTCTCTTTATATCTGATTGCAGACAGCAGTGGCAGATAAACTTCATGAGGAGATAACTTGCAGCTGGAAGATCTCTCCCTAGCTGAGAGGGAGTGTTAATGTTTAACAGCGTCGGTTGATCCTTCCAGCTCATGTTCGTTGAGAGAGTATTAAACTGAATGTAGTCTTCAACTATTCATTTAATACTCATTATTTTCGTGTCTTATATTCTGGCCGACATAAAAGGTTTCCTTTATTATTTATCTATTAAAGGCCGACATTTGTAAAAGGATCTTCTTAATGTATTGAGGCCGACATATAATGACTGGATATATATTCGACTTCAATTTGTTCATCACATAGAGATACATTCTTCTTCGATTGCTCTCTGCCAGTCCGACATAGTCAAGTGCAACACTACTGTGATCTAGAGGAGATCGTCCTTATAAAAGGCGAATATAGCATTGAGATCTTAATAGAGGTGAACAAGTCTATAAATAAAAGGCAAACTCCATAAAGAATCTCGACTCCAATTCTATCAGTGGCGAACAGGCTCTTTATGCTACTTATCATCCTTATCAAGATGCGGATCTAATCATCAGATCAGTGCGAATTTCCCCAGAGATCTGAGTACATCCTTTCTGGTTCAGTGATCTCAGAAAAGTGCGAACAGGTTCAGACTTAGTTGAGAATTTACCAGATCTGATCTATAGAGTGTTGTCAACGCTTGAGAATTGAAGTCTTCAGTGCTACGCAAACATTATCAGTTTTGCATTTTCTCTCAGGTGTGATCTAGAGCTTGACATCTGTTAATTGGTCTTGTGTTAAGACTTCATTGTAAGTTGTAAATCTACTATTGTTACATCATATATATAAGAGAGAACTTTGTTGCTGGGTTTTTCTCCCTCAAGAGGAGGGTTTTCCCAGGGTATATGCTGTGTTATTTTGCCTGATTTTTGTTTTATTTTTCTGTACATTAATCTGATCACTTAAAATCAACAACAATGCTATAAACAAATTACAAAGACCAAAATCTGCTTAAACATATTTGAGTAAATAGGTTTGGAATTGAAGAGCATGTTGTAGACGTATAAGTGACCATTTGATATATTTTACCTAACCAGTAGTGCCAACCTGTGCCCACATATTTTGAAATAAAGATGCACTGCTAAGGAGGTGCAATCTTTACCTTAACAATAGTCTTCGCCATCTAGATCTTTGTTCTTTTTCTAGATGCTGCATAAAATTGATAACTATTTTATTTAGAGATGTCCCATGCTAAACTTTATTAGTAGGGGAGCCCTTGATCTATAATAATAATCACTCAGAAAACCTTTAATCAAGGTAAGAATTCATGGAAGTGACTTTAGTTTACCTTTACTATGTCCTTTTTGTCCTCCTCCACTTTTAGTATCCTCTTATGCAATAAAATCTTGTAATACCAAATAAAGTTTAGATTATTCTTTTTAAGCAAAAGCCCGTGCTATAGTTGGTGACTTGCATCAGTTATTAGTGAAGAGGTTTGACCTCTTCAGTTAATTTCATTGCTTGACATAATAGATTGCAAAAGAAATAATATTATTATAGATAGGAAAAGTGAAGAGTTATGCTACTGAAAAAGACCGACCTTGGAGGTAGAAGAGAAGGATTGACAGAATAATCATAGTAGATCATGACTAGAGTGTAATATGTGGGAGACTGCTTGTTTACTTCTTCATTTTTGTCTTTTGTATTGGTATCACTTGACAGGTCATCTTTATTGTATTCATACCGGCTCTTATGTTTGCAAGCCTGGCAATGTCGGTAAAATTTGAGGATCTCATTTCCTGGTATGTGATGTTTTCAACTTCAATTACACTGATTGCTAGGAGGGCCTATCTTAGTCTAATTAGTTGTGAGATTAAAAATGCCATTTTTTTTTGCATTGACAACATGATTGTTTTATAATTAGAGTAATAATAGTATTATAGGCTTAAGTACATTGTGAGATTAAAGATCAGATAAGTTAGTAGTAAGGAAAAAACTTAAGTAAATGAAGAACCTTTGTTAAAGATCTTGAACATTCATTGATAAGAGAAGGTTTTCTTGAAGCATTTATTGAATTCTTGAATAGCATTAGTATTTACTATTTGCAGCTTGATTAATAGGAGCAACAAGAAAGGCTATTTTGGTCCCAATAGACTTTAGAAGGCATTCTGGTTAAAATTGAATGTGAAATCATAGAAATATTTAGTTTGTTCCTCTTTGGTTAGTAGATGTGTGGCTATTATATGGTCTTTCTTAAGAAAGGACTTTCTATCAATGATCGTCAAATTACACAAAGGCTAGAATCTTTTTTTACGAGGAATGGATGTATTTCTATACATGAATTAGTTTGACTTAGGTTTTGAATATTGAAGTTAATTAATTGATTTAAATGTTGGAGTCTTCTCATATATTATAAGCTACTCTAAAATTTAAGTAAAATCAAGTTCATAGGGTTGAAATCTTAGATCTACTCTAAAATTTAAGTAAAATCAAGTTCATAGGGTTGAAATCTTAGATCTACTCTAAAATTTAAGTAAAATCAAGTTCATAGGGTTGAAATCTTAGATCTTAAAAGCACACTTTCTTCCCATTTAAGCTCTGACCCTCACTAGCCATAAATATAAATTTGATTATTGTCACATCAGGTATTGTGGATGTGTGAAATTAAGTTGGTCTTCAAACCAATCACTTTCTTCTAGCCTTTGTTCCTTTGATTCCTGAACTGTCTCAAAATAATGCCTTCATTCTCTAGTTGCAATAGTTCTTCAAAATATGAAATTATAGTTGACTTTCAGAGAAAATATTCAGCTTTTGATTGGGCTTCTAAACATTTTGAACATTAATAAAATTGTTGTGAGGATTTGCAGAAGACCTAAAATTGTGGTATGCTCAAAATTTTTAAAATATGGTTTTGGGTTCTCTCTCCTAGTTTAAGGACTACCCAAAAATTAAATCCGAATATAGAGTGGATTAATAAATGGTTACATTGAGCTATAGATAAAGTAGAATGATCTCCAAGGATTTTGCAAAGCTCTAGCAATTTCATTCTCTTTGGTGGCATAGATATAAATGAGAGTTTATGTTAATGCATTGTTTGTGAATACAAAAACCTTTTAAGGGCAGTTTTGTGATTTCAATCCCTTGCAATGAAGAGAGGAGCTCTCGAGTGTAGCTCAATCATGGAGATTCTGGATGATGATGCTGACATTAATACTTCTCTTTACGGCTAATATTATTGTTTTAATTATCATCATGGTTAATATTAGAATCCATCCTACTATTATATTAAATTATATATATCATTTTCACCTCATTATTAATAACATGAGCATTAAGATTACTCTCTATATTAATGTTAATGTTAACAGTCATAAAAATATTAATGTCAATCTTTAATATTATATCTACCATCCTTATCAATAACATTAAGATATATATATATATATATATATCATTTTTGATTACTTATATATATATATATTAATCTCAACTTACCTGAAACTTAAACTTTGGTAATCATTGCTATTTAATCATCATTTATATTTCATTACTTAATATTAATCTAATGCCTACTATCATTATAATTATTATTTTTCTTTACTAATATTAATATTTATTTCAATATTAATTTCAACTTACCTGAAACTTAAAACTTTGGTAGTCATCGCTTTTCAATCATCATTTATATTGTCAATATTACTATCATATTGATTGCCGTTATACTTATATTGACGTGTTAAGCCCAACTTTACCTTTCATTATTACAATTAGTTAATGGAGTTGAAGTCAAACTAAATAACATATTAGTAGGTCTCCTTGCCGATAATGGCCTCTTCCTAGTGTCAATATTATGATTATTAAGATTTTATAATAATATTGTTGTCATTAACATTATTCACTTCTCAGTAGTACATATCTAAACATAATTCATCGAAATAAGTCTAAATCGGGATGGAATTTATTTTGAAGTTCATTTCAGACGAGTAGGAGGGAAAATCTAAGCGTGGCGCCTATACCAGACTTAACACCGCTGAGGGAAGAACTCCCAGGAGTTATTTATGTTGCTGTGAACTCAGATTTACCTGAAGACGCGGATAATGGGTGGCAGTAGTCGTAGCAGGATAAGGCATCTGTACACCCAATCGATTGATTTATGGTGCAACCCAAGGTAAAAGATTAACAATGTTTGTGCTAAGTTTCAGCCTGAATTCATCATCTATGGTTCCCCTTTATTTTATTTGCAGACGGAAATGTAAAATCTAAGCGCTAGTGTAGGAAATGAGGGGGAGGGTTTATGGGCCACACAGGTGACTTTTCTTACCTGCTATCGTAATGCTGTTATTCTAGTCTGTTTTTTGTTCTATTTAAGAATGTAGTTTGTTGCATGTATTATTTACTTCCTAAATACAGGTATACCATTACTTATTATTTCTTCATTTGCTGAGTCTGTAAATATTCATAGGGGTGAGTTGGAACATAGCCGTGACCCTAGTAGAGTAGGGCGAGGAAAATTTAGGGGGGATCGACCAGGGTAGATGAAGGATGCGATAGGGTTACAGGTTGGGATCCACCATTTACGCCATAGCTAAAACACTTGTTTATGTTTCTATATTACTGCAATGTTTTCTCCCAGACAGGCTACCGAGGACAGGGCCACCATAATGGCTACAGTCGTACAAATACTCATAGAATCCGCCTAGAATAGATTAACACAGGTGATGAACAGGGAAGGGTTCCTTTTAAAAAAATGTATATTATTCATTGTTATTATAAACACATTTATTACTGTTCTACTTTACTGGACCCAATATGACTATTTCGAAACTTGGTTTAATTGTGGGGTTGTGGGTAACTATGAGATCTCTGTGTAGTGTGGGCCAGCAACCTTGTTTGTCTATATTCATTTTTCTGATAGACTGTTTATTTATATATTTCAATTAAAGTTTTAAGAAAGATCTACAACTTAACAGAGGTAGAATTACAAACTTTACAGAGGTGGAATAATCAGAGTTTTATAAATTTATTTAAAAAGTTTGACTACGTACGTGATGTATATGTAGATTGCGTGTATATATTTAACCATTTAAAATCAGAAACAGTTTACACTTTCCAAACTAGTTAATTTGGACAAAGAACACCCCTCGCCCCCCACCAAAAAAGTAATGCTTTGAAACAAAAGTAAAATATATATGCATGTCTAGTTGTTTTTATTAATTTAACCATTTCTTTTTCTAGGATATATATATATATATATATATATATATATATATATCTTTTATCAACATAATTTAATATTTATTTTTTCTTTTTGATATACTTTATGATTAAATAAATTACACCATGTCATTTTAAACAAAGTAGAGTAGCATGTCACTTTTATTATTTTGAACAAATTTATTTATCAGTTGAATGAAGTACATATTATTAGCTTAGATGGTACACTAAGTAATTCTAAATTTGCTTCTTATAAAATTTATATACATTCTAAATAGTACTATTTTCATATTTCTTTCTCACAAGGAAAAAAAGAGTTACATGATCTTGTAAGAAAAATATGAAATTGCAATCCACCTTTTTAAATTTTACCATATAATTCTTCTATCTCTTTAATATTCTTCTCGTTAGGTTGTGGATTCATGCCATGGGGGTAGTCTTGTCTACTCTTTATTGCATGATAACTTTTTTGTATAATATTAAGCTCTATACAATTGAGGTTGATCTAAATCTAGAAATTTGCTTACAAGAAAAAGTTGTATATCAACCTCTTATTTCTAAATCTCTTAGTAATTTGATTCCTTCTTCTAAAAAAGCCGACCCACTATTCTTTGTTGCTAACAACATTGATGATCAAAATGGTGCTTTTCCTTTGAGTGCATGTTTCAGTGATGATTGAGGTTCATTAGATTTTACACCTTTTTATTGGAGAATAAAAAATTCACATTCTAAACTTGAGATCTCGAAGGAGTCTTATGTTTTGTTTACATAATCTATTTCTTCAAAGCATCTTAAATCTACTATTCCAACTTCTACTTTGATAAATTCCCAAAAATAATCATTCCATGATAATGTGCCTTTTTCTTCTAACACATGTCTTGGTGACAATTGGGACTCTTAAGCTTTCACCCCTCATGGACTAGTTGAATCTAAGATTGACCCTCCTCATCCTAAAATATCAACATTCAACAAGGATATGCGTTCTTGTAAAATAATTGATTCTTCTTCTCATGTCAATTCTACTACTTTAAAAAGTGATCAAACTTATCATTTAGACAAGGTTAGTAATGTGGCATCTCCTCCTCCATTTGATTTGGAAACACATTATGGGCTTGGATTCAAAATTATCACTAAACTCGAATATAATGGAAATGGTTTAGTCCGCATGGACAAGGAGTTAAGGTTCTTGTGAAGCTTATGCCACACTTTTCTAAAGATGGTTTAGGCTACCAATCTTCTCCTTTGTCTATGTCTCCTCCTCCACTGTCTAATGTATCTATGTATTCCTCTTGTGAGCAATCAAACCATTCAAGAGAAAGGATTGCTTCCCACTCCTCATCCTCTATCTAAGCAATAACATGTTTTGTTGAGGCTTTTCAAAGCTAGCTCGATTACTCTTCATCCTCCAACACGTAAAAAGAAAATAAACACTCGATCAAATAAATTCTTCTTTCTATGCATATCATCAAATTCTTGGCTATTCCACCAACAAATGTTAGGCCTTGGGTGATAAAATATAGCAAGTCATCTTTCTATGCATATCATCACTTTTCCATTTGTCGATACACCTATTTGCTCATCACATGATAAGTGAAATTGGATCTCACCTTTGTCTTGTTCCTTCTAAATGGTAAAACTTCTTCTATTATGTTGCTCCTCACCATGTGGCATTCATAGCTCTTCTTACATTCATAAATAATTTAAAAACACACATGAGGCCTTTCTTATAAATAATTTTAGAGAACTTATTGGATATATGCCTTAATGTGTGGGAAGGTGGCTACATGAACAACACTACATTCATCATCATATGGTTTAGAATGACTATATCACTTAGCTTGTCTAAATGTTCTAACAATGTGTTTGTTGATGTACCTATTCAATTTGAAGATTTTGGAGAGGTGTGACACCATAAGGTCTATGTGGTCTTCCTCATAAATATAGTAGACCTCAATGGCCAATATTTAAGGCATTAACTTTTTTGGAAATGATGTTGATGGGAGGACACATGAAGGTAGAGGTCAATATGGGTGGATTTTCTATAGACTTGGAAAGCAACAAAATTGTCCTTTTTCCAAGTGACCAAGATATCTAATAAGTGAAGCTAGTAATTACTTTCACATTCTTTGGTTAATTTAATTCAATGACTAATATTATTTGAGAGTGAATTTTTTCTAATTGTTCATGACCATAAGACCAATATGTATTATATTGTCAATATAATATTTCTACTTAAAAATAATAATTAAAAACCAATTCTTTAAAATGCTCCATGCAAAAATTAAGAAGAATCTCATGACAAACCCATTAAATTCTCTTAAACAACACTTCAAAAAATAAATATGTAAGCTTTAAGCACACAATTTCATCATTGATTTTACACCTAATTAATTCAAGTCATTAGCCAAAACTTTGGTGAAGAAAAATCCTTCGTTAGGGCTTCCTGGTTGGGGTAGCATTTGGGCAACAACTATGTAGCCATCAAAATGGATCACTGATGTCATATGTTGTATTCCTGTCAAACTTGCCCAAATGTACTAGTGTCAATGTTAATCGTAAAAATTGTTGGGGAAAATCATTTACCATCACCTCCGCCTCAAAATTCATGCTTTTGGATTTTTTTTAAGTTGTAAAAAATTTCGCCACACTTGGAAACCAACATTTTTTAATTTATATTATATATGTTGTATTATATAAAATTAATTTTTTATATTGTATTATATAACATAAAATAATATGTATGCATGTAAAATGGATATAATAGAAATATGCATAAAAATAGCTTAAATCAAACCAATTGCATGCAAACCTCAAAAGAAATCAAATACATGCAAACCTCAAAAGATTGAATGTATTTTGTTGAGTTGAAGATTTGAATGTTGTTGCTCATGAATCCAACAACATAATAGTAGCATAAAAGATGCTATATGTAAATGGGATGGGAGGCCTCTTCTTTATAGAATGCCAATTTCAAATGAAGGGCTATAATTTAAAGATGAATAAGGATGATGATTATTGGATGAGATTGATTAGAAGTAAAGAGAAATAGGGTTAGGGGAAAGATAAGGTTTAGATAAGGATGCATGGTGGAGATTGAATCATAAATTAATTCAATCAAGGGCAAAAATTAATTGAGATGTGAAGAGATAATAATGGCATAGATAAAGATATTGACACATATAAAGAGGTTGTTGGAGTAAATGAAATAATTATAAAATTATTTAATTCAGGAGGGAAAGTGAATAATTAAATAAAAAATATTAATTGATTATAGAAGAAAGGGAAAAGGTTGACTTTTAATTAAAATAACAATTTAATTAAAAGTGGAGGAAAATGATAAAATATTAAATAATTAATTTAATAGTGGAGGGAAAGGTGGAAAATAATTAAATTATGGTAGAAAAAGCTAATGAATAATTAAACAATTAATAATAATTATTGAATTATAGAGGAAAATAGCAACATGAATAATTAAATAAATAAGAATTCATTTAGTTATAGGGGAAAATGGATTAATTAGTGACATAATTAATCAATAAGGAATAAGGAGAAAATGAATAATTAAATAATTAAAAATTATTTGATTAATAGGAAAATATGATCTTAGGGGGGGTAAACCCACAAAATTGGTTTACAATTTGAGTGAGAAAGGAAAACTGGCAAAAAATGACCCCATGCAAAAAAAAACTAGTTTTAGGGGTTCAAATGAATCCATAAGGGGTTTGCTCGCATTAGGGTTCAAGCGAATCCATTAAATACTGGCCCCACATTTCCTGCCCAAAAAAAAAGAGAAAACACAAAAGGAAAGGGGGTTCACTCAAACCCCCCTTCACCCTCATTTTCCCACTCAGACACTTTGAAAGTTTAAATTTTTATGTTTCAAAGCTCAAGTTGAGGATGAAAATGGAGAAGACTTCACAAACCCAACTAGAATCAGATAATTCTCGGAACGAGCTATTCAACAACTATAATTTTAATATGTTTTGGTTTTATTATGTATTTGTTTTTTTAGTTTTATTAAACATAGGTTTTTCAACGAAAATCAATTTCTCTATTTTGCACGTGGAAAATTAGAAAATTATCAATTTTTTTTTGAAAAATATGAGTGCACCAAATATTGAAGTCCTTGATCTAATTTTTTTTGAATTTTGATACATACAAAAAAAATTACATGTTATATCACACCATATGTTTAAATTGTAATTGGTTTGACTTCAAAATTTGATTAAAAAAAAATTCAATAAGAAACATTTAACTAAGTGGAAGCACTAGATATCAGAGTTACAAATCTAAATTTGAAAGAATTAGAATTTTATCCTTCATGGAAAAAAAGTTATGCGTTATACGGTGAGCGTCATTTTTTTAAAATGTTGTTTTCTAAGGGGTTTGCTCAAGATGGAAAAAGAAGTGCAATCTTATTCCAAAATTTTTGAAAAAAATATATTTAGAATCTACAGACAAAATGTCATGAAACTCTAGTTTGCATCATCTTCAAATTCTTCATGGTTTAGGCACTATAGGTCCCTGAAAGTGAAGATTTAATTAAAAAAATTATTTCAGTGTCGAGTTTGGCCAAAAATTGTAAACCACTATTCTCGGATCACTCAAGGATAATCAAAGAATTAAAATTATTTAATTATGCAAGGAGGAGGAAAAATTAAATAAATAATAAATAAAATATATTTATATGATAAAAATTTGGATTAAATATTTATTCTAACATATTATTATATATCATATTGTATTATATAATATATATTATAAGTATATATTATACTATATTTATATTTATATAGTATATTATAATATAATATATGTATTTACATTATATAAATATAAATATATTATATTATATTATAGATTATTTATTATAGTATATTAATATGTATTATATCTATATTTATATATTATACTATAAATATAATTGTTGTCTCCTAATAGTGCAACTTTGTTGAGTAAACTCAGCCTACTAGTGAAACATTGGAAAGCTTTCTTAATTGTGGGCTTAGACTTTGAAACCTAACTTCTAGAGTAAGTTAGCTCTTATGGTGTTGACCTAAAAACTACTTGTTGGGAAAAGGGTAAGTAATACTATATAGAATAAAACCTATGACTAAGGGTGACACACCAAATTGGATATCTAAAACTTGTAAAATTGCTTAAACACATAGTTTCAACCAACAACAAAAACTCTGACATGCACAACTCAATACCTATACACTTTTGCATAAATATTTCATAAGAAGGCTTTCATGCTTACAATCCTAGAAGGAAGACATACACTCGTCACAACTTGAATCACTTGCATTTCAACACAACCTATAGCCTGCAACATACATATTTTCTACAAAAAGGTGCTACTAATGAGACACAACAACAAGGAATGAGACAACTTCACAAGTAATTGGATCAATCATTCAAATGCACACAATAAAAACAAAAATTTAGAAGGAAAAAATTGCTTATCTCCATTGATTTTCAAGGTGTAAATTGCTATACATGTCTGTAAAATAGAGTTACAAATACTGTCTTCTGTTGAAAATGACTTCCAAAATCACAATGTAGCAAAAAGATGATAAGAACTAACTTCAAAAATGAAGATTGAAGTTACTTTATGCTTTTCAAACAGTTGCACAAAGATAGGAATCTCAAACTCGCTTGGTCGTGCACAACAATAAAGCCTATTTTTTTAGCCCTCAAAAGACTTAAAAAAAAAAAATTAAAATGAAGAAAAGGTCAAGGCTTGACCTCTACTACCATAAAGACACTTAAAAATGCTTCTAGATGCTTTCAAAGACCTTCAAAACTAAGTCAAAAGCACCTCCTATATTCTCTCCACTAGTTGGATAACCTCTCAAACCTCTTCCTAGATGCTTGACATTGCTCTTAAATCCTCAAACTACCCCCTCCCTTTTGATTTAATCTTGAAAATCAATGCCTCTATTATCTTGCACTATATGCAACATTTAGTAAAGTGATTTATAATTTCATCACCTTAATAATTCTTTTACATTTCAAATTTGGTGCAAAATAAAAGCACTTCACTCGAGCATGCTTTGGTTGAATATACAAAAAGGGACACTTGATAGGCTTTGCAAAATTTGCAAAAGGGAGAATAAGGCATACAACATTTGATACAAGGCATTAGTTCATGTTGAAAATATTTAAAATAAAGGCAAAAAATGCCATTGGGAGAGTCGACTGACTTAGGGTTGAAACCCTAAACACAAAACCTGCAGACAAAGCATTCTCCACTTTCATTTGCAATATTTCATTTCACTACATGCTTTTGAGTACTGCCATGGTCGAGCATTTGGAGGTTTTGATACAAAATACATGTAGATTCTGCGTGGGTAAGCCTCTATCTGCATAAACAATACCTTTCCCATTGCTTTCTGTGAATTGTTGTTTCGAGCTCTTTCTTATAGAAAATAATGAAGATGTTCTATTTTTTTGTGTTTACTTTTCATTTTGCTTTGTCTCGTGCCTCCATCTAAGCAAAAAAGATAATTTTTTTTTGATTCATCTATGTATGTTCATGCTCAATGCTTTGATTCCTTGTGCAAGAAATGGTGAGGAAGTCTTGCGGGTTTATATTCATTTTGCAAGTTGTGGTTTAATATTCTATACCTTTGTTTCCTCAATGTCACTACTACAGGTACTTTGAGGGTCTCGACCTTATTATGGATGAGCATTTTGCAAATAAATTGAGGGATCTTCATGTTCTTGGAACTACTATCTTGACCATGGCTCTATTGTTTGTTGAAGTAACCTTCTTTCCTTGTCATTTTGGGTTTGTTTCTTTATGCTTGAAGTCCTGAATTTGAACCCTAAGCTTCTAGAAGCCTCTTAGATGCATACTTACCCATTTACAAACCCTATCACTTTGTCATTTGCAAAAAAATTGAAACCTTGACTATCAAGCACAGTCCACTATGAAAAAGAGGTTTTGATTGTAGCCATTTGTAACTTGTAGAATTCTCGAGTCACTATTCTAGGTTCCTTTATCTCAAACCATCCTAGGCTCACCAAAACACCATTAGATAAACTAGAGCTGGAAAAACAAAAGTGAATCTGTCATTTTAAAGGGACTATAACTTTATAACTTTGCACTATCTTTGGACATAAGATTGTCTTCACTTTAAAATAGTCCTATGAGAGATTTCTTCTCAATGTTCATGACACTGTCCTCATCCTTATGACCATTTATCATTTGAAAAAGTTTGTGACTATCCTTTAGGATTTGTAGGGTGTCTTTTTAAAAGATTGTCCCATGCTTGTCATGGATGCATTATCCTTTTCTTAGCTTCTCTATGATCTGTAACACACTTCTCGAGTTCATTTGTTGCATTTCATTATTCTCATAGACTCTTAAAAATCTTGATGTACTGCATAAATTTGTAAGAAGGTATTCATGCATTCATAATTCTTTCCCATGATCTCATCTTCAACATTTCCCTCTTATTTCATGAGCTATCACTGGAAATTCTTGACCTCGTTCAACAACCTTATTAGTATCTGACCAATTTCTCTTCACAATCATAGCCAAATCCACCATGGTCACCATCATATGCATTTTTTTTTAATATCCATTGCATAATGAAACACTACTATGACTCAATGTTTATCTTCTTTGAATCCTTGTATATATTACCTCATAGGAATTGCCACTCTCAAGCACATTCAATGGTTGTCATCTATGTGAAATTGTCCTCTGCTTATGATTGTCCTTAACCTTGTTTACAATATTTTCTAGCTTTGATTGATTTATCATATCATTATTTATTTCTGAGGCTAATACTTCACATGGCTTATGTTGTCTATGCCAAACTCCATTTTCATGTATTTTGTGATCTCTACTAGATGATTGAAAATGAATTTAGCTTTGACTTTCATAGACTTATTTACACTCTTATCCCTCTTAAAAACTGAAAGGGCAGTATGCTAGGTTCAACCCTTGTGGGAGCCCATTTTACTCCACGTGCTATAATGTCAAATACAAAATAATGCAGCAATGAAAATTGTACCTATACTTGCATAGTGAACAAACATACTAGATAAAATAATAAAATTCAAAATTTGATGAGGATTGATGATGATCTTCTAATTTTTTTTGAATAACTGTGATCACTGCAAAATTGATTTAATGCCATATGAGAGTAAATTATATGTTTGTTGATGTTGTATATGAGGAGAGTATGGATTTCAAAATCTAACACAAATTTTCTCATCCATTGCAGACATTTCAAGCATTACAGCAACTTCTGAAACAAGCAAACAAGAAGGATTGAAGGAAAGATGCAACAATTCAACTTGGGAAGGAAAGATGCAACAATTCAACTTGGGGTTCGTTGTTTATACAATGACAAATTTTTATTCTTTTCATATGCACTTTATTTTTTATTTTTTCAAATGTATAGTTAATTTTTGTATTGTATTGAAATAGTTATTTTCATGGCTTGTGTGGGACACTATACATTTGTAATTATCAATAAAAAACAATAATAATGCAAAATTTGTGCAATATTTTTTCTTGTAAACACTTGCATAATAAAACTGAAAGTTCACTTGATAGCATCTTTTATGTAATGATAAAATTTTTGATATGTCTTTTATTTTTAGTTGCAAATATTTTTTTCGAACTCTACTTAAATGAGCTGAAAGCAAAATTAGGTAACAATAATACAATATAATTGTTACCTAATTTAGTTTCCAACTCAATCAAATAGACTTGAAATAGTTTTTGCAAAATAAAGATAAAGGGACACATTCTATTCTACTAAGTTTCATTCATATGTACAAAAGTATTATCAAATGAATTATAGTCCATTATGCAAATGTATACAATAGTAAGATAACACAAATTTTGCACAAATATTGTCTTTTATTGGTAATTACAAATGTATGGTGTTTCATACAAGCCATGAGAATAACTATTTTAATATAATATAAGACATAAACTATACATTTAAAGAAATAGAAAGGGTAAAACATATGGAAAGAGTAGAGATTTGTCATTGCTTGAATGATAACCCTAAGATGAACTGCTACATATTTGTTTTATTCCCTCTCATTTGATTGCTCCAAAAGTTGTTCTGTTGTTCCATAAATGTTTTCAAGAGATGAAAAAAATTGTGTTAGAGCTCAGGACCCATATTCTTTGCATATGCTACATCAAAAAATATATAGTTTATTCTCGTAAATCATTGAAACAATTTTATAGCATCTCAGATATTAAGAAAAATAGATGATTATTATCAATATCCATCATATTCTGAGCTTCATTGTTTTATCTAACATGTTTGTTCACTATGCAGGTGTAGGTGAAGTTTTCATTGTTGGGTTATTTCATTTTGATATCACAACATACAAAGTAAAATGGGTTCCTACAAGGGTTGAACCCAACATGTTTCCCTCTTGTTTTTCGAGAGGGGTATGAGTGTAGACTCATCACACTTGTCAACTTCAAGTAGATACTCATCACCTATGAAAGTGAAGTTAACAAATCTCACTATCATAAATGATAGCTATTTATTCTATAGAGAAAAATAAATCACAATGAGATATGGACAACATTATGTATCTAGGCACACCAAAGGAAGAAGTATAGTCACACGAAAAGATAATCTACAAGAGAACTCAAAGGGCATTCCTATATCTAGGAATATGATGCAAAGTGATTGGATTAGTTCCATATTTCTTCAATTGCTGACTAGAGCTATAAGAGATGTTGAGTCAATTCAAATTACAAGTGTTGCCAATGCTTTACTAGTATTGATTTATTAATGCTTGTCATTGAAATGGAATAAACATGTCACAATCAAAGGGACATTCAAGATCTTTGGAGCAAAGTTGAGGTGAGTGATAGTGAAGCCTTTCAAGGGTTAGAACCATATCAAAATATTGCAAATATATTCATGAATAGTTTTTGAGAAATTAGATGAAAGTTTACATACATTTAAAAGATGGGGCAATAGATCACAATTGAAGGAGAGTCACATGGACAAAAGAAAGCATCTATGTTTGATGATCATGGAGTGACAACCCATGTAATAAGAGAATCAATAATGCAGTGAGTTGAGACTATGATTTAAGGTACACTAAGCATTGTCATTAAGAGGGAGTGGTTTCTCTTGCTCTATTAAAAGGAAGTATGAGTGTTATCATGAAAGGTTGAGTGCCTATAGCAATGTTGCAATTTTTTGTAGTTACAAGGCAACCCATAAGATCAATGAGTCCATCTTTGAAGGGACATATGTGTATTATACAACAGTCTTTTAGCTCTTTCCAGAAGCCCTCAATGCATCAGCCGTGGTAAAATTCTTTTATCAAAAAATGCAAGAGCTATTGAAACACAAGAGATGGTATTCAATGGAACAAACACAAAATAAAAGACAATTTTCTTAGCTTCATTGAAGAGCAATCTTTTGAATAAATAAATCTTTTAAATGCAATAATCTACATGATACAATGATAAGCTCAAACAATATGCAAATCATATCACAAGGTAAGGAGACTGTCAGAATGAAACCCTTGGCCAGAGGAGGAAGCCACAACCAAAGCTAGGGTTTCACATTCAAACCCTTGAATCATTGTAGAAGGTGAATAAACCCGAAATACATGTCATTTGGGGAGATATGGCTACAGGAAATGGTAACCTCATAGTGTTTGCAAAATATTAAAACAAAGTAAGTCATTTCAAGATCCTTAGTAGTTTGGAATATGAATAGGGTTTCAATGTTGAAACCTCAAAGTGTGAAAATCCAAAAGAAATATATAAAAAATTAACGTTTCCATCAATGATAGTGAAAATCCTTAAGTATTTCCAAGGTAAAAAATTGACCACAATGAAGTTGAAACCCTCCCTTTTGCACAAGAAGAAATGAGAAGCCATGGCAAAGAGCCCACAAAGACCGAGCATCATGAAATACATAATAAATGAAAGGAATTCTTTCTTTTTCCTATTAAAAAGAGCAGAGAATGGTTCTCTTTCATAGATAATGAATAATGTATTTTAAAAAATTGGAGGACACTTTCATTTCATGAAGAATTTGCGTGTGTTGAGTTGCCAGAAGTTTGCATTCATTCTATGTACCTTACACACCCTCTGTGCTTTCACTCCACTAGCAGGGCATTGTTACTTTTGTGAATATAAGATATCAAGTTAGATGTTGAAATTTCAAATTGCAAATTTTATTTTTCACCCACTCTATTTAGGGTTTCCTTGGATGCTAATCTACATAGACCATAGTTGTTGTCATCAATTAAAGCATTTACTCTAATAACAAAAGATTGCATCACTATATTAAATGCAACATAACATGTGCAAAACATAAATATTAATGTGATACATCTGGCTATGGACATTATTTATGTTTGGATTGTGCGATTGTAGATTTTCATGGTATGTCACATTCAAATATTGCAAACTGATGTAAAAATCAAGTATATCTATTCGAGATAGGCTTCGTGAACGAGTCAAGTCATGAAGCCTATCCCAAATGTAGTTGTTCTAGTTTTTAATACGACTTGTAATATTTGGATGACATACCATGTAATTCTACAATTGTGCAATGTGAGCATAAATATTGTCCACAACTAGATGCATCACATTGTTGCATATCATGCAACGATGTAGTATTTTGTGAAAAAAA